>JAQQPM010000008.1:3357500-3913329 GCA_029339225.1 Phyllachora maydis | reverse complement strand
TACGTAGGGGCAGCAACAGCGTTGACATGGCCTAAATAGTACTCCTCTAGGTATGTGCTAATATAGTAAAGTAGGGCCCTTACTGTACTCCCTCTATAAAAGTCCTTATATAACGGTATAGTTATAGGCTCATAGCGCTTGATATCATAGGGGCTTTAAGCTTATATATTACGGCTTAAGCCAGTGGGTCTTATAGGCCTCATAAGGCTTATAGTGTAGGTAACGTAGTAACTTGATTTCTAGCCCTCAAGTAGGTAAGGTTTCTTTCGCAATTTCCTTCCCTACATATACCCCCTCCGGCACCGTTCCTGCCTACCTGCCACGGCAGGAGCGCCTTAGTAGGTGCATAGCCACTTCCCGAAAAACCAAATAAGCTGGCGATTTTAAACAATCGACTTACGGCTACCCTAAGCTGCAGGGTAAGCCGCACGACTTTCCCTGTAAGTTCTGTTTCGCTCCTGCGGTGCAGGGTAGGTACAGGGTAGGTAGGTAACCTAGTAGAAGAGCCTTTTAAGGCTATTTCTAGCGCTTATACAGCCTAAGGAGGCTGTCTCTACAAAAGTAGGGCATAAATCTAAAAATAGAAAAGCCTTTAAAGCTATTTCTAGGCTATATATAGTGGAGATATAGCTTAGTCAGCGGTATCTACAAAAGTGGGTCCACCCTTAGAATATAGCTATATATCTAGTAGTTCGAGAACTGAAATCCGTTTTGCCTAAGCTATAACCGTTAGAGCGCTATAGCTTATTTTGTACGTTTAACACTCCCTCTATTCTTCTATTCCTTTATAAGCCTTAGAAAGCTATATATAGGTAAAGAATAGAAGAATCCTAAGAAATAAGAACGTAAGAGCAAAACTATTCCCGTTAGACAAAGGGGTTATGCCCTTATATATATAGGATAAACCCCTATTATATATATAGAAAGAAGTAAGAATATATATGATGTTGAAATCAAACCTATAACCTATTTAAAGGTATAGGTACTATAGCTTTAAAGCGTATAGTAATATATAATATCTAAATATTCTATACTCCGACTATCGACGTACTAGAATATAGAAGGAGTAAGGGCTTATAAACGCCTTATCCTCTTATAAGAAAACGATTTTGAGCACGGTTTGATTTTATGCCCTTTTTACTCCGTTCTTTCAGCAGAGTTCTAGTAAGGAAATAACGGGCTATACGTAGAGAATCCAGCTTCCAGGGTAGAGAGAGCATTAGTAGTAGCTCTTTTCGTTTTCTAGCTAATAGGCCCACCGGCTAACTTATATAGATAGCCGTAGGTGGATTTACTAGTAGCCTTATCCCCTGTAAAATCAGAATCACTAAAGCCTATAGGGACTAGACTACTATTAATTATAGAAGTCCGGCTACTACCTTTACTATTTCTAGAATCTACTATAGTAGTAGAGGTAGTAGTTAGGGGCTAAGGCCCTTCCTTAGGGTGAAAGTCTCTACTAAGCTTAGTAGTTGTATTACTACTATTACTAAGCTTAGGCCCTAGATCAGCTACTGTATTTCCGTTATAGCTAAAATAGATGCTATAGTCTTTAGTACTGTTAAGATACTTAAAAAGATTTTTAGCAGCGTTTAAGTGTGATTTTGTAGGTCTATTTAAAGACCTAGAGAGCCACTATACGGTAAAGCTAATATCTACCCTAGTAAGGAGCATTATATACATAGCTGTTCCTACTAGGCTTTGATAGAGCTTAATTTCCGTAGAATTACAGAGGTGGCTAGTAATATCTTCCTCTAGTTAAAGATGACTTACTAGGCCCGGCTATAAGGGAATAGATATAGGCTTAGAATCGGCTAAGTTAAAGCGGCTAACCGCCTCTTCTACATACTGTGACTGGTTAAGCCATAGGCGCCTATTAGGTCTATCCCTTATAATTTGCACGCCTAGGAAATAGGCGGCAGGCCCTAAGTCTTCTATAGCGTAGACCTTATTAAGCCGTTTCTTTAAATCAGTTATATAGCCTATATTAGGCCCTATAAATAGACAGTCATCTATATAGGTAACGATAAAGTGGTAGGTTTTAGCATTATAGAAGACCCCTGGATCTGAAATAAGAGGGAGATAGCCAAGGCTCTTAAGTAAGATTTTAAGCTTATCTTGCTACTCTCTAGGGCTTTGTTTTAGACTGTATAACGCTTTAGATAGTTTAATAATATTAGGAGTAGAAGGATTATAGCTGTATTTCAGTAAAAGCTTATAAATAGCCTTATTAGAAGCCGCTAGGTCTAATAGTCCTTTAGGGATTTCCATATATATTTCTTCTCTAAGAGCGCTATTAAGAAATGCCCTTATAAAGTCAGCTTGTTCTATTTCCTAGTCTAGAACAGCACCTATAGCTAGAAGTATACGCCAAGTAGGTGGTATACTAGTAGAGGCGTAGGTTATAGTATAATCTAGGCCTTCTACCTATATAAAGCCCCTAGCTACTAACCGAGATTTATACTTAATAGGCCTGTTTTTAGCGTCCTTTTTAACCTTGAGAACGTTTCGACAGGTAATAAGCTTATAGTTAGAAGGTAATAGACTCCTAGGTAGGAATTTAAAAACCCCTAGCTCTAATAACTGGATAAATTCCTTGGTAATAGCCTCTAACCACTTACTACGCTCATCTCTAGGTAGTTTTAAGACTTACTTATAAGTAGTAGGCGTACTATCCTTAGATATTACCCTTTTTCGAGCCTTATAGACAAAAGACAGTATATAGCTACTAGTCTTAGCTAAAAGCTTATAGTAATCGAGCTGCATTTTATCCCCCTCTAAAATAAGATCATTATTATTAAGAGGTTCGTTCGTTATAGGCTGATTAGGCGCTATAACTTCTATAGGCTTAGGTGCAAAAATAGGCTCTATAGTTTAGGGAAACGCCTCTGGTAATCCAGGCTTTCTAATAGATATAGTAGGCCTAGTAGACTCTACTATAACCGGATTTATAGGCTTATCCGGTAAGGGTTTATCTAATTTACTATCGGAAGAAGATTCGTAGGATTCTAGCTTACTAGGTCCTATTTCTATACTAATAGGCTTTTCAGTATTAAGATTAGAAGGGTCCGGGCTGACAGCCCCCTCTAAATCTAAGTCTAGGTCTACTAATTCCCCCTTTAAAGCCGTATTATTAGTAGGCTAACTTAGTACTGTATTATCCTCTATAAACTTAACAGTAAAGGTTTTAAGTACTGCTCTTCTAGACGGTATATATACTAGGTAGGTCTTAGAACCTAGTACCGCTAGTAATTTACACTCTTCCGTTCTAGAGGTAAATTTTAACGATTTAGACCGTTTTTCCAGAGGTATAATAGCCTCTCCTCTAGCGCCTATAGCCCTATAGCGCTCTAGGTTAGATATATGTGGAATACCAGGCTCTAGCTCGTCAAATAGCGCCTGGAAAGGAGTGGTTTCCTTATTAGTTATAGCAGTACTATTAACTAATTCCACTACAGCCTCCAGTATAAAGCACTATAAATACTAGGGTAAAGCGCTACTAAGAATAGTACACCTTACACAGTCTAGTATAACTCTAACTGATCGTTCTACTAAGCCGTTCTGCTTGTAGATATAGGGGGCAGAAGTGCTAAATTTAATACCCCTTTTAGCTAACCAAGTAGTTAATAAATCAGTTATTTCAGTGCCTCCGTCAAAGTGGAATTTAGTAGGATATCTACCAAATCCATTCCTTAGGCCCCTAAAAAAGCCCTTAATAGCGTTAGCTACTATAGGGCCTGATTTATTAGATAGGTTAAAAACCCACCTATACCTACTTTTACGGTCAACTAGAAGTAAGACTATAGGGTTTCTATTATAAGGCCTAGGCCTAATTTTAACAGTATCCCCCTCTATTAAGTCTAAGACCCTAGGTGGGTCAGGTATTAAAGCCTTACTAACCCTTCTCACTGCTTTACCTCGATCATAGCTAGAGCAGTGAAAATCAGCTTCCTTTATTTTATCAAAATTAGGCAGCCCTTTAGTAATACTAGAGGTCTTTTTCAAAAGACGTAGGCCTATATGGCCTAGCCTAACGTGCCACAATTTAGCTAAATTAAATAGATTATAGTAATCTCGCTGACCTATATTAGGCTCCTTTAAAGTAGGGCTAGATATAGCCTTTTCTACTTTATTCCCCTCTATAACTAGCTCTCTTAGCATACGGGGCAGATCTCCAGTGCCAGTTAAGGGCTCAGGCTCCCTAGTCTCACGGGGACTTTGATAGGGGGCCTAGGCAGTGGCTAAGGGCTCTATAGGCCTACAGGGCCTTTTCCCCCTTAAAGAAGGTCCTACACCTTCTAAAGTAGTACCCTTAGCCAGAGAATTCCTTAGCTTATAGCGCTTATTAGGCTCTATAGCTTCGGATACTATAGCATCCTCTATAATAGGTCTATAGTCTTCCTTTCTAATAGAATAAGAAGGAATTTCCACTACTATCTTATTACGCTGCGGCTCTATACTTTTAGAAGTATAACTAGAAAGGCCTAAAGGAAAAGCAAAATTTGCATGTAATATAGGCTTAAAGCTGCCTTTAACGTTAAGAAAAAATCCTGATTTCTTAAAGTCCAGTATAGCTATACAGCGTCTATCACCCCTGTAAAGGGTTTCCTTTATAAGGCAACCTCCTAAATCATAGTGCCTAACCCTACTAACAATATTTATATCAATATTAGGTAGGTATAAAACGTTATCTAATACTAATTTAGTATAGGTAGGGGGGGCCTTTCTAGATAATACTTCTAGTATAATAGAGCCTATACCAGCCGGGCTTATAGGGCCATTTCCAGTGTTAATAGGGCGTAACTGGCCTGTGTTAGGCGTAAAGGTAGTAAACCGCTCTTTACTATTACTGATATGGTCCGTAGATCCCGTATCGTATAGCCAACTATTATAAAGAGCGGGGTCTCTAGGGCGTCTTCTAGGCTTATTATCTTTATATTTTGCCTTATTAGAAGAGGTTTTTAGGCCTTTTCCTTTGAAGTCCTTACGCTTCTTATACCCTTTTAACGCTAATAGCTGTGCTAATTGGGCATTAGAATCGCTAGAAGAACTAGAATTGGAACTAGAGTCGGATTCCTCTTCTTCTTCTTCTATAGCTAGGTTATAGGACCCTAGTATAAAGGAGGCTTGTTCAGCACTTTTAGCACTATAATTCTGCCCTTCAACATTATAACTAGCCTTCTTCTTACCCTTTTTCTTATTTTTACCCTTCTTACTAGGGTTAGAATTTGAATTAGGGGTTGAATTAGAGCTATTAGCTACGTGAGCTGCTCTATACGCCTCTGTAGCCAGGTTCCTAGATTCTTCTAGAATATCAGCCATTAGATATTCTATATTAAGGCTAGAGGCTATAAGGCCTAGCATTCTAGCCTGTCTTATAGAGCTCTTTTAGCGTGATACCCAGCTAGGAAACTTAGATTCTAGAGCCTTAGAATACTAATTTGGTATTAACGAGGGATCTATATCTATTTTAGCCATGGTAAGCTTAGCAAGATAGCCGTTAAATTCAGCGTTAAAAGCTGATAAGCCTTTTTTATAGGTACCCAAGGTAAGGGCGTGGAATTCGTTATAGACGTCCTCCTTTTTAGACTCTATAGGTCGGCTATACTGCCTAACAAGCAGCTTAAAGGCTTCAGAAGGTATATAAATCCACGATATAGCAGCCCTAGGGCTACTAGATAAGCTATCGCGTAGAAGCATTAAAAGAACAGCTTGATCAGAGTCGCTATAAGTGTTAGATATATCAGGGTTTTCTAAAAAATTAGATATCCCTAACGCTCTTAGTACTATACTTAAAGCCTGAATCCACTGTTCAAAATTGCTTTCCCCGCTAAGCTTACTATCGTCCGGTATAGTATAGGCCTTTTTAGAAAGCTCCTTTACTATACTACTAGTAATAGTATCCTTAAAGCCTTCCTTAGACCCTGTATCTATAGGGGGGTCTAAATTACTAGTAGCTGAATTAACAGCCGGCCCTAGATGGGGCTCTTTCCTAGGGGGACGTAGAGGAGAATCTAAATCCATAGTACCGCTAAAAGGATCAAATCTAGGACTATAGCTAGTTTTTCCAATAGTAGCAGCCGCAGTGTTACTGCTATTAGTTAAAGAAGCTAAAGTAGAAGATATATTCTTTATAGCGCTAACGCTATCCTCAACAGAGGCTTTTAGGGTATTTAGACTTAAAAGTAGTGTTTTTATATCACTAGATTGGCTAGCTATAACTCGCTTATGAGATTTTATATACTGTTTTAGGACTTCTATAACCTTGCTATAGTCTTCGCCACCTTCCTCATCTTCTAATAGGGTTCGTATAGGTGGTAGAGGCCTAGAAGATTGCCCTGGATTAGCTGGGTTACTAGCCCTTTTAGGCGCTATACCCTTCCCTTTAGCTTGATCCGCCATTGTAAATAGGCTACTATTTACTTTATAGTGCTAGCTAAAGCACTTAATTAGCTTCCAGTTCACTAAAGCTAATTAGCTAGCTCACTAATTATAGTAGTGATTTTCCAGGCTAGTCTTAGCGCTTAGTAGGTTTATAGCGCTGCCTACTTGCTACTTAGTAGGGCTTTCTAGTAGAAATTCTAAACTAGGCTCTAAGGGCTAGAGACTTCAACGTAGGGACTTAACTACCGCCTATAGATATATCTATAGAAAGGGCTTTATAGTAGGGAAATATAGGTCTTTAGCGCTAGAAATTCTAAAACGCTAGCCTTTCTACTTCCAGCTATAAGTAGAAAGGTCTTTTAGTATAGGTAATTATACTAGCCTAAGTGTATAAGAGCCCCAAATGCTTGTCAATACTATAGGACTTAGATTTCTTAGCGATTTCTCCTTCTAGATTTTCAGGCTTTTTAGTCCTTAAATAGCCTTCAATAAGATGTAATATATAGCTTTTTAGGGCTAATATAGTACTATATTTTCAGCTATAAGAGGCTTAAATAGCCCTATATATAGGCAGAGGTAGCGCTTTGAAATTAGACTCCAACGATAACTATCCCACAGGCTATCCGGGCTTATAACCTATTGGAATGGGTAATCCTATATAAGGATCTATAACCACTATAGCCTACTAGTAGTAGTCGTATAGGGTACGTAGGGGCAGCAACAGCGTTGATATGGCCTAAATAGCACTTCCTAGGTATATGCTAATATAGTAAAGTAGGGCCCTTTACTGTATTCCCTCTAAAAAAGTCCTTATATAACGGTATAGTTATAGGCTATAGCGCTATATTATAGGGGCTTTAAGCTTATATATCACGGCTTTCAGTAGGTCTTATAGGCCTATAAGGCTTATAGTTATAGGTAACGTAGTAATTTGATTTCTAGTCCAAGTAGGTAAGGCTTCGCAATTTCCTTCCCTACATATACCCTCTAGGACCGTTCCTGCCTTCCACACGGCAGGAGCGCCTTAGTAGGTGCATGGCGCCTTCCCGAAAAACCAAATAAGCTGGCGATTTTAAATAATCGACTCACGGCCACCTAAGCTACAGGGTAAGCCGCACGACTTTTCCTGTAAGTTCTGTTTTCGCTCCTGCGGTGCAGGGTAGGTACAGGGTAGGTAGGTGACCTAGTAGAAGAGCCTTTTAAGGCTATTTCTAGCGCTTATACAGCCTAAGGAGGCTGTCTCCATAAAAGTGGGGCATAAATCTAAAAATAGAAAAGCCTTTTAAAGCTATTTCTAGGCTATATAGTGGAATATATAGCTTAGTCAGCAGTATCCTCAAAAGTGGGTCCACCCTCAGAATATAGCTACATATCTGGTAGTTCGAGAACTGAAATCCGTTTTGCCTAAGCTATAACCGTTAGAGCGCTATAGCTTATTTTGTACGTTTAACAGCTAATTGCAACTATGCTTACTATAATCGTAGAGATAATAAGGACAGATTGGAAGAAGTCCCTACGTTTTGTTCTCTAGGTTAACCGTACCTTGATTTGTTCCTCTCTTAGTATCTTACCTTACTTTGTACTTTTTGGTTAAGACCTGGTTACTGAAATTGAGCTTGATATCCCTTCCTAGCGTCTGATTAGATAGGAACAAGTCTAGGCCAGAGTTTGTTAACCTAGAAAGCTAGCTGATATAAAGGCTGCTTTAGATCTATTCATAAAGTAAGTTAAATCTATTATAGATATAGAGCTTGCCTGGACAGAGCTATAGGACAAGGTATCTAAGGCCTATAAAAGCGCTGCTAAGATAAGAAATCGCGTATTATCTAGGAAGTTACGCCTAGATTAGTTGGAAATCCACCCTAGTAATTTGGTCCTTATTTATAATAAGGTTAGGCAGATTAATATAAGTTACTAGCGTAAGCTATCCTTCTAGTAGAGAGACCCTTTTTAAGTCTTATAGAAGAGTCCTAAGAAGGCTTACTAGCTAGAGACCTTAGATAGGATCGAGCTTAAGCGGACTTTTCCGCTAACTATAGTAAAGAAGTTCTTCTAATTAAATAGTATGTTTGTTTATAATCTAAGTAGACTGTAACTAGGGGACGATTCCTAGCTAGAACGGTTTGGTAAGGACAATATTATTAGGCTAGATGTTAAGGATCCTAATAGGCTTAGTAATCAAATTAAAGGGGGAGGACCGTTAATATAGGGAAGAAAAGTGGCTCTTAAGGGTACTTTCCAGGCAACTTAGTTTGTACTAAGTTTTTGGCCTGTTTAACTTAGGCTAGGTTTTCGTTAAAGGGAAGGTAGTATAAGTTCTTTTATATACTTACCTTTTTCTTATGCCTTTTCCCCTGTTTATAAAAGTGGTTTGTTCTTTTCTTTTTCCCTGGCTCTTTGCTATACAAGTATATACATGCCGGTAAGGGGGGGGGTATATGCTATGCTATATAGTGTTCTCTCGATTTGAGTGTTTATATCGTCTGCTTTACCTAGTTATAGGTCTAAGATTTTGTTTTATACTGTTTCGTTTTGTTTTATTTCGGCTTTTTTCTTTTTAGGAAGTAGATGCTCTATTTACAGCTTATACATCTAGTTAAGGGGAGGAGCATATTTAGCGTCGATAGATCCTATTATTTAGCTAACCGACTACCCTAATAACCCTTGACACCTACTCTGACCTATTTTCTAGACTACTACCTAGCTTGCCCTTCTAATTACTCGGTATAGTATATATTAACTACTAGATTGACCGACTTCTGCTTAACCTGTAATTGCTATACCTTATAAACGGTTTCCTTATCCTATTGGTTAACAATTATATTCTTAGCGCGAAAGTTACCCAGATCGAACTAGTATAGAGCTATTATCTTCTCGGCCTACTTAGACGCCTAAAGCGGCTATTTGTTGTAGGAAGAGTCGATATATACCTATAAGCACTTTTTATCCTAGAAAACACAGTTCCTATAAGCACTATAGTCGACTTCTAGAACTAAGATATAATAGATAAATAGCTAAGCTACGTTCAGACAAGGACTACTAGTATTACGCCGTTTAGGCGAACTTAACCGAAATTAGGTTTCGTTATATTCTTTATAGTTTACTATATTACTACCTACTATATTAGCTCTGATTAGACATCTAGATATAAGCTTGAATATACCGATATCCGAACTCTTAGATAAAAAGACCTTAGACCTAGTACAGTTGGTTATTGTAAATTTCTTAGATATACTTGCCTAGAAAGTCTAACCTGAAATGCTTAATAGTAATAGGGGATCAACGTCTAACTATAGAGCAAGAGTAGTTGAAACTAATAATAGTAGGATCCTAACTACTTTCTACTAGCTAAGTAGAAGACAGATAGTCAAGTAGACTAGGTTCTAGACCTAAAGATATATACTATTGATAAGTATTAGCCGGTTCTTCTTTAAAAACCCAGATCCGAAATATACTATGTCTAATTATAGCTAGGTTTAGTAGTAGGTACTATATATGATTGACAAAGTTATAGAACTTCGTATTATCAACTGCCTTTTAGATTACCTGCTTTAGGAAGATATAGAATCTTCTAGGATTGGTAGGGAAAGTAGTTACCTAAGTTTTAGGCGCCTGGAATACCTTAAGATGAATCGGATATACTACCTGGCTTATAGGAGCTTTCTCAATAAGAGCGTTAGATGATATCCCTATATAGATAAGATTAAGTTAGAAGGTTAAGTCTTAAAAGAGAATAGAGTTGGTTTGTTAAGGTTAGAAAAGTTTTTATAGGAGAAAGAGAGAAGGAAAGGCAGGTCTTTATACCTAAGGAAGCTACCTATGCTAGTCCTAATTCTGATTAGGAGAGGTTAATAAAAACTAAGTAAACCTGATTATACTATGCCGACTTTCAGGGGCTGTTTACCAATAAAAAGAATCGGATAGAAGACCTAAGTGCCAATAAAGGAGCAAATAGCTTGCTTAATAGCAGGAAAGAATTTTTATACGCCTTCCTCCCCCGAAAGAACTTGCCTTATATTAGGACCTGCCCCCCTACCCTTTAGATTTTTCTCTCCCTAACTTCTCTAGCATAACCTTCTTAGACCTTTACCTCTTTTAAGATCTTTTTCTTAGTACTCTTAGCAGAAAAAAAAAATTCTAGCCCTAACCCTAACTTCCTCCAAGCGATCTTACTTGTTATTTCTACCTTCTCTCTACGATTATGCAAGATTAAGATACCTTTAAAGAAGGGATCTGGTAAGTAGACTCTGCCCTAGACGAACTTAGATTTAAAGGAAGTTCTCTAAAAAGAGTAGTATTGCTATATAGTTAGTAGGCCGGTATATAGTAAGGATAAGGACAAGCTTACGCTAGTAAGCGCCCTAACAATTCTCCTATTAACGCTATAAAGACTATAGTTATTGCCTTATAAGCTTTGCTCTTTACTATACAAGGTATAGTTCTCTCTATATAAGCTACGATCAACTCTACGTAAACCCTAGTCTTCCTTGTAAAAGTTATAGGGCATCCTAAGCAAGTTTAAATACTTATCTATAAAAGGTAAGGATAACGTAATTTCGATTTCTTTAAGTAATATCCCTTAAACTAAGCTGCCTATATCTGATCTAGTTAAGTCCTTGATAAAGCGCTTTAATAGGCCTAGCTATATATACTCCTATTTGACTTTTAAAGATTTTAAAGTACTTAGAAAGGAGACCGACAAGTACAGTACTGCCAAAGATATTAACAACGTTACTAACTGCTATACTCTACTTAGTAGTAACTACTTCGAGCTAGTAGGTAAGATTGCTTTTCACCTAAAGTAGTATATTATAAAGGATAGCTAGCTAGACTTCTTTAATAAGATAACTATTAACAAGGAGGATTTTAACTGTTGCTTCCCTAGGATAGCTGGTTAAGTTGCTATAATTACTAGAGAGAAGGTCCTAGGTCGAGATCTCTAATTAGTTTTAGCTATCCTATATAATATATATAGGATATAGCTAGAACAAGCCTAGATAACCGATAACTATATTAATAGTATACTTAGATAGACCCTATATACGTTTAAGAAATACGTTTTTATTATACTATACTTAACAGCTCTAACTCTTAATAAAAAGGGCAACTACCTAACAAGCCTGGTCCTCTACCCTACTAAGGGTAACGTCTGTTATAAGGCCCTTAGGAAGTGCTTCTAGCTTATAGTTATATATATCTATAGGAACTATTAGGTTCTTGCTATCTATAATCAGCTTAAGCAGATCTATAAGGTTTAGGATTTAGGCCTTTCTAATAAAGCTAACGATATAGACAACGAAATAATAATAATATAGGTGGACATAATTATCCCCTACCTGCTTATATCTAGAGCTAGCGTCTTTAACCCGATATATATTTGCCGGTCGAAATTCTAGTTTAATATTAAGGACGACTTTTCCTATAGGTATACTATTACTAAGGCAGCCCGATCCTTCTTCTATAACCAAGTTATTAAGGACAAGAACGATTTAACGCCTGTTCTATAGTGGAAGATAGAGCCCTAGTTCGGCTAAGATATAATAGTAAAGTAGGGATCGATTTTAGCTTGCTTATAGTATACTTAGATGTTAGGGATCGCTAAAGTATTCAGAGTAAGGCCAGGATCTAGGGTGCTAAATCTATGCCCTATTGGCAGTCGGGTCTCTATTAACGAGCTTTTACCTATAAGTATATTACAGATTATCCGGACTTAGAGTTTTACTACCCTAGTATTTAGTATCCCGGCTCTAGCAGATATAATGATGGATAACGATATCCCTATCTATATTTAGAGAATAAGGAGTACTTTCTTAGGTTTACTTAAGTCGATTCCTAGAAATTTAGTAGTATAAATAGCCGAACTGTCTGTCTAACAATCTCGTTAAAGCCCTTCTTTGCTAAAGGCACTAGTATTACTGCAAACTACTCCTATACTACAGTAGTAGATACCTATACGCTAAGCTATCTCTAAGTAGATAGTATCTGTTTAGAAGACTGTTCTACGTCACTTTACTCCTATTAAGCAAAGGTCTATTAAAAGGGATCTTCCCTACCCTATTACACTGGAGAAGCCGAAGTCCGTTAAGAAGGCTACTATATAGCCTGCTATACCTAAACAGCCTAAGTTAACTAAGAAGAGCATCGCTATACTGCACTTGCGGCATACTAGGCGGAATGTTACTCCTTAGCCTACTGTACTTTCGCTTACTAGTAAGGTAACTTGATTAACGCTTATAAGGGATTTTAAGCTAGACAATATGCCTGCTCTATAGTATAGGGAGGATAATAAGATAGATAAGGCTAGTAGAGAGCTTTATATAGGGATGAATGTTACTGCGCTAGAGTTGTTACTGCTATACCTCTAAGGCTATAGAGGTTAGGCTAGGATAGACTGATTAGCTGTAATTAGGTAATAGTAGATAGGTTAGTTAAGTAGGTTTATAGTTTAGTACCTTCTTTTTCTTGCTTTTCTTGCTTGGAGTGTTAATAGCTATAGTTGGCTCTTTTAACCTTAATCCTGTATAAACCTAGTACGATCTTAGTGTACCTTATTACATATATATAATCTATATTTCCCAATTATCCTTGCTCTGGACAGAGGTACCCTATATTGTTAATGTTATCCGGTGTTTGTTTTAGGGGTTTATATCTCCCGCTGTCTTCTGCCTTTTGTAGGAGCTATAGGGAGGTATAGATTAGCGTAGCTAATGTATAACTAGCTGCTACTTGTTTTTCTTCTTCTTTTCCCTTTATTTAGAGGAGACCCGTATCCACTTTCTCTTCTGTTATATAGTAGAGTAGGTGGACAAGGCTGGTCTTTCTTTTCCGCCCTTTATCTTATTCCAGGCTAATAATAAGATTGCGAATTGGCAGTATAAGGAGGACAATAGTATAAGAAGCTAGCTTTCCTTCCTATATTCAGAGAGAGACAATCATTAATCATCCTAATTATTATAGTTATATAGTTACATTTTACCTATTTAGATATACTATCTACCCTTTGGCCTTTAGGCTACTTTGGCCTATTTACTTGGTTCTATTGCACCTGTCTACCTTAGTCTCCCCTAATCAGGGAGACTATAGCCTTGTTGTGTACATACCTCTTATCCTCTTATCTAGACAGCTGTTCGATATACAGCTGCCTACTACCTTTAGACAGCTGCTCCTACTTTCTAGTGGGTCTGCTGCTCTGTTTCAATATCTAGTGTTAATACTAGGGGTTTGCGCAGGTTATATAGGGTTTTGTCGTCCCTCTTAATTAGTTCCCTAGTTATAGCCTTAGTAGTTACCTTAACTGTAACCTTAAGTATAACCTTAGCCGGCACTTTAGGCGGTTAGTAGGAATCTATAGCCTTTGCCAGCGCCCTTGTTAGCCGGCAGAAACCCTACTCCTATTGTGCTTCTAAGTCTATAAATCAGAAGTATTATTTATAGGTCTGGATTTAGCAGGTAAAGGGTGTTTCTGAACTAGCCGCGGTTACTGGCGTAGAGCGTTCTGCTTTGGGCTGCTATCTGGCGTATGCCTGGGTCTTAGCCGCTTACCAGTTAATCGTCGTTTATAATCGAGCTGCTTATTAGCCTATATTGCTAGGTAGTATTTGTAGCTATATTACCAATGCGATCCGCTTCCTTACTAATTTGCATCTCCTCTTATAGTACCTCCTATAGCTAGGTACTAATTTCGGAGTCTTAGGTTGTTATTAGTACAATCTCCTTCCCCTTTTTTATTTAAATAGGAAGAGATATTGTTATATGCCGTCTATACTTGGCCTAGATCGACAGTCTGTGGATTTAGGGGAGTATATTAGGCCCTGGATTGTTAGATAGGTTGTTGGCAAGCGTTGCAAGTCCCTTAAAGAGCTTCTATCCTTTTAAGCCATCTACTAGAATATAGCCGTTGTTAAGCGTTTAGCGTAGTTATAAGCGTAGTTTATTATTCAACTTGTTAAAGTAGTTAGCTATCTAGCCTTTGAAATCCAAGCGGAATTTATAGTATAGATCTTTAGATTATCGCCCCTTATAAGTACTAAGGCAGGAGAGTATATATAAGTTAAGTACTTTATTGCTATTATACTCTAGATCGATATATTCTGGCAATTTATAGAAGGTTTAAGCGTTAAATTTATCGATGCTTATAATAGGTAGCTAGGTAGGGAATTCTTATTTAAAATGCTTTTTAAGATCCTAGGCTATACTTAACGAAATACTTAGTATATAATAGGGGTTTGTCTTAGTATCCTTCCTTTCTAAGGTTCTATAAGTAGGAGGATTTTAGGATACTATAGTATATTAATCGTAGTCAAGTTTGTTAGTAATATAGTTTCAGTAGCTTTCTCTCGAGTAATACTTTCTTAGTCTAAAAGCTGAGATCAAGCTTCCTTAGCCTAGGAGGATAGGTTTATAGTATTGGTTTTCTTATAAGCGATATTGCTAAGTTAATAGGGTGGTTATCCAGTTGCCCGATCGACAGTCTTTAGTAAATAAACTGCAATCTACTTAGTTAAGGTTGTTAAGTACTTAACTAACTACCTTACTACTCTGTATTACCCCTATATTGCAATATAGAGACAATACTAATTAGTATTAGTAGGTTTCTAGAGATTATAGTAATCTAAAACGATAAAGAGCAAAGTAAGTAGCAAGGAAATACTAGTTTAAGTTCTAGTTTTAGATTATCTATCTCCCTTTATCTAGAGGGTGGTTGTACACCCTTTAAATACCTATATTAGAGCAGAGCGCTTATTAGTAACCATTATATAGTATGTAGGTACGCCATTTGTAGCTGTCGTATAAGTAGCGCAGTACGCGCCCTATTCCCTAGAGCGAAAGGCTTAGTGGCGTAGTACGTGCCCCATTCCTAGAGCGAGAGGCTCATGTGCTGCGCGGTCACGGGGATCAGCACCTGACCCCCCTTACCGCAATCAACATTATCGCTATTATACTCTGGACTAATATACTCTAGCGATTTATAGTAGGTTTAAGCGTTAAATTTGTCGATGCTTGTAATAAGCAGCTAAGTAAAGAATTCTCGTTTAAAACGCTTTTTAAGATCCTAGGCTATACTTAACGAAATACTTAGTATATAATAAGGGTTTGTCTTATTGTTATCCCTTTTTAAGGTTCGATAAGTAGATAGATCTTAAGAAGCTATAGTTATTAGTATGGGTAATCCTATATAAGGATCTATAACCACTATAGCCTCCTAGTAGTAGTCGTATAGGGTACGTAGGGGCAGCAACAGCGTTGATATGGCCTAAATTGCACTTCCTAGGTATGTGCTAATATAGTAAAGTAGGGCCCTTTACTGTATTCCCTCTATAAAAGTCCTTATATAACGGTATAGTTATAGGCTATAGCGCTATATTATAGGGGCTTTAAGCTTATATATCACGGCTTTCAGTAGGTCTTATAGGCCTATAAGGCTTATAGTTGTAGGTAACGTAGTAACTTGATTTCTAGTCTAAGTAGGTAAGGCTTCGCAATTTCCTTTCCTATATATACCCTCTGGGACCGTTCCTGCCTTCTACACGGCAGGAGCGCCTTAGTAGGTGCATAGCCACTTCCCGAAAAACCAAATAAGCTGGCGATTTTAAATAATCGACTTACGGCTACCTAAGCTGCAGGGTAAGCCGCACGACTTTTCCTATAAGTTCTGTTTTCGCTCCTGCGGTGCAGGGTAGGTACAGGGTAGGTAGGTGACCTAGTAGAAGAGCCTTTTAAGGCTATTTCTAGCGCTTATACAGCCCAAGGAGGCTGTCTCTACAAAAGTGGGGCATAAATCTAAAAATAGAAAAGCCTTTTAAAGCTATTTCTAGGCTATAAAGTGGAATATATAGCTTAGTCAGCGGTATCCACAAAGGTGGGTCCACCCCCAGAATATAGCTATATATCTAGTAGTTCGAGAACTGAAATCCGTTTTGCCTAAGCTATAACCGTTAGAGCGCTATAGCTTATTTTGTACGTTTAACACCCCCTCTATTCTTCTATTCCTTTATAAGCCTTAGAAAGCTATATATAGGTAAAGAATAGAAGAATCCTAAGAAAAAAGAACGTAAGAGCAAAACTATTCCGTTAGACAAAGGGGTTATGCCCTTATATATATATAGGATAAACCCCTATTATATATAGAAAGAAGTAAGAATATATATGATGTTGAAATCAAACCTATATCTTAAGGTATAGGTACTATAGCTTAAAAGCGTATAGTAATATATAATATGTAAATATTCTACACCCTAGCGACTAATAGACGCACCAGAGTATAGAAGGAGTAAAGGGCTTATAAACGCCCTTATCCTCTTATAAAGAAAACGATTTTTAGCACGGTTTTGAATTTTATGCCCTTTTTTACTCCGTTGTTTCAAGATATAGTAAGGAAATAACAGGTTACATAGAGAATCACCCTCTAAAGGAAAGTATACTACTAGTAATAGCCGGAGCCTATATTTCCCAAATATAGCTATACTATATACTAGAGTACTTCTAGACGTAGCTAGAGTAATATAGGCCTCCCTAACGCCGTAGGGAGCTGATGCCAGCACAAGGGCGCCTATAGAACTGTACTACAGTAGCTAGGACCTTATAAGCCTTTTAAGGCTATATAGAGGAATTAGGTGATTCCAGAGGGCTGTAAAGTAGCCGGTACTATTAACTGGTCTTATAAGCTAATCAGGCTAAGCCAGGCCTTCTATATATATAGTATAGAGTATATATATAGGGGTAAAGGGTAGCTTAGTAAAAAGCTCCCTTAGGTTGAAGGCCTAAAAGCCTAATAAAAGACTGAAAGCCACTAACTAGTAGGGCTTTAGTAAGTCCATTAGCCGGCATACACTTAGTATTAAGATATATAATAGTAACTATTTTAGCCTTAACCTGCTCTCTAACGTACCGGAATTTCAGCAGGGTATACTTAGTTCTAGCATATAGCGCTGGGTCATTAGCCACCGTTATAGAGCCCTGATTATCTCCATAGAGAGTAATAGGGTAGTCTATAGGTCTGTAAAGTTCAGAAAATAGCCCTATAATCCACTGTACTTCGCGTATAGCCTCTGTAAGTCCATTAGTTTCAGCTTCTAGGGCAGAGAGAGCAATAGTAGTAGCTCTTTTCGTTTTCTAGCTAATAGGCCTACCAGCTAACTTATATAGATAGCCGTAGGTGGATTTACTAGTAGCCTTATCCCCTGTAAAATCAGAATCACTAAAGCCTATAGGGACTAGACTACTATTAATTATAGAAGTCCGGCTACTACCTTTACTATTTCTAGAATCTACTATAGTAGTAGAGGTAGTAGTTAGGGGCCTAGGCCCTTCCTTAGAGTAAAAGTCTCTACTAAGCTTAGTAGTTATATTACTATTATTACTAAGCTTAGGCCCTAGATCAGCTACTGTATTTCCGTTGGAGCTAAAACAGATGCTATAGTCTTTAGTACTATTAAGATACTTAAAAAGATTTTTAGCAGCGTTTAAGTGTGATTTTGTAGGTCTATTTAAAGACCTAGAGAGCCACTGTACGGTAAAGCTAATATCTACCCTAGTAAGGAGCATTATATACATAGCTGTTCCTACTAGGCTTTGATAGAGCTTAATTTCCATAGAATTACAGAGGTGGCTAGCAATATCTTCCTTTAGTTGAAGTTGACTTACTAGCCCCGGCTAGAAGGGAATAGATATAGGCTTAGAATCGGCTAAGTTAAAGCGGCTAACCGCCTCTTCTACATACTATAACTGGTTAAGCTACAGGCGCCTATTAGGTCTATCCCTTATAATTTGCACGCCTAGGAAATAGGCGGCAGGCCCTAAGTCTTCTATAGCGTAGACCTTATTAAGCCGTTTCTTTAAATCAGTTATATAGCCTATATTAGGTCCTATAAATAGACAGTTATCTATATAGGTAACGATAAAGTGGCAGGTTTTAGTATTATAGAAGACCCCTAGATCTGAAATAAGAGGAAGATAGCCTAGGCTTTTAAGTAAGATTTTAAGCTTATCTTACCACTCTCTAGTGCTTTGTTTTAGACTGTATAACGCTTTAGATAGTTTAATAATATTAGGAGTAGAAGGATTATAGCCGTATTTTAGTAAAAGCTTATAAATAGCCTTATTAGAAGCTGCTAGGTCTAATAGTCCTTTAGGGATTTCCATATATATTTCTTCTCTAAGAGCGCTATTAAGAAATGCCCCTATAAAGTCAGCTTGTTCTATTTCCCAGTCTAGAACAGCATCTATAGCTAGAAGTATACGCTAAGTAGGTGGTATACTAGTAGAGGCGTAGGTTATAGTATAATCTAGGCCTTCTACCTGTATAAAGCCCCTAGCTACTAACCGAGATTTATACTTAATAGGCCTGTCTTTAGCATCCTTTTTAACCTTAAGAACGTTTCGACAGGTAATAAGCTTACAGTTAGAAGGTAATAGACTCCTAGGTAGGAATTTAAAAACCCCTAGCTCTAATAACTGGATAAATTCCTTAGTAATAGCCTCTAACTACTTACTACGCTTATTTCTAGGTAGTTTTAAGACTTGCTTATAAGTAATAGGCGTACTATCCTTAGATATTATCCTTTTTCGAGCCTTATAGATAAAAGAAAGTATATAGCTACTAGTCTTAGCTGAAAGCTTAAAGTAATCGAGCTGCATTTTATCCCCCTCTAAAATAAGATCACTATTATTAAGAGGTTCGTTCGTTATAGGCTGATTAGGCGCTATAACTTCTATAGGCTTAGGTGTAAAAATAGGCTCTATAGTTTGGGGAAACGCCTCTAGTAATTCAGGCTTTCTAATAGATATTATAGGCCTAGTAGACTCTACTATAACCGGATTTATAGGCTTATCCGTTAAGGGTTTATCTAATTCACTATTAGAAGAAGATTCGTAGGGTTCTAGCTTACTAGGTCCTATTTCTATACTAATAGGCTTTTTAGTATTAAGATTAGAAGGGTCTGGGCTAACAGCCCCCTCTAAATCTAGGTCTAGGTCTACTAATTCCCCCTCTAAAGCCGTATTATCAGTAGGCTGACTTAGTACTGTATTATCCTCTATAAATTTAATAGTAGAGGTTTTAAGTACTGCTCTTCTGGACGGTATATATACTAGGTAGGTCTTAGAACCTCATACCGCTAGTAATTTACACTCTTCCGTTCTAGAGGTAAATTTTAACGATTTAGACTGTTTTTCTAAAGGTATAATAGCCTCTCCTTTAGCGCCTATAGCCCTATAGCGCTCTAGGTTAGGTATATATGGAATACCAGGCTCTAGCTCGTCAAATAGCACCTAGAAAGGAGTGGTTTCCTTATTAGTTATAACAGTACTATTAACTAATTCTACTATAGCCTCTAGTATAAAGTACTATAAATACTAGGGTAAAGCGCTACTAAGAATAGTACACCTTATACGGTCTAGTATAACTCTAACTGATCGTTCTACTAAGCTGTTCTGCTTGTGGATATAGGGGGCAGAAGTGCTAAATGTAATACCCCTTTTAGCTAACCAAGTAGTTAATAAATCAGTTATTTTAGTGCCTCCGTCAAAGTGGAATTTAGTAGGATATCTACCAAATCCATTCCTTAGGCCTCTAAAAAAGCCCTTAATAGCGTTAGCTACTATAGGGCCTGATTTATTAGGTAGGTTAAAAACCCACCTATACCTACTTTTACGGTTAACTAGAAGTAAGACTATAGGGTTTCTATTATAAGGCCTAGGCCTAATTTTAACAGTATCGCCCTCTATTAAGTCTAAGACCCTAGGTGGGTCTGGTATTAAAGCCTTACTAACCCTTCTTACTGCTTTACCTCGATTATAGCTAGAGCAGTGAAAATCAGCTTCCTTTATTTTATTAAAATTAGGCAGCCCTTTAGTAATACCAGAGGTCTTTTTCAAAAGACGTAGGCCTATATAGCCTAGCCTAACATGCCACAATTTAGCTAAATTAAGTAGATTATAGTAATCTCGCTGACCTATATTAGGCTCCTTCAAAGTAGGGCTAGATATAGCCTTTTCTACTACTTTATTCCCCTTTATAACTGGCTCTCTTGGCATACGGGGCAGGTCTCTAGTGCCAGTTAAGGGCTCAGGCTCCCTAGTCTTATAGGGACTTTGATAGGGGGCCTAGGCAGTGGCTAAGGGCTCTATAGGCCTACAGGGCCTTTTCCCCCTTAAAGAAGGTCCTATACCTTCTAAAGTAGTACCCTTAGCCGGAGAATTCCTTAGCTTATAGCGCTTATTAGGCTCTATAGCTTCGGATACTATAGCATCCTCTATAATAAGTCTATAGTCTTCCTTTCTAATAGAATTAGAAGGAATTTCCACTACTATCTTATTACGCTACGGCTCCATACTTTTAGTAGTATAGCTAGAAAGGCCTAAAGGAAAAGCAAAATTTGCATGTAATATAGGCTTAGAGCTGCCTTTAACGTCAAGAAAAAATCCTGATTTCTTAAAGTCTAGTACAGCTAAATAGCGTCTATTACCCCTGTAAAGGGTTTCCTTTATAAGTCAACCTCCTGAATTGTAGTACCTAACCCTACTAACAATATTTATATCAATATTAGGTAGGTATAAAACGTTATCTAATACTAATTTAGTATAGGTAGGGGGGGCCTTTCTAGATAATACTTCTAGTATAATAGAGCCTATACTAGCCGGGCTTATAGGGCTATTTCCAGTGTTAATAGGGCGTAACTGGCCAGTGTTAGGCCTAAAGGTAGTAAACCGCTCTTTACTATTACTAATATGGTCTGTAGATCCTGTATTATATAGCTAACTATTATAAAGAGCAGGGTCTCTAGGGCGTCTTCTAGGCTGATTATCTTTATATTTTGCCTTGTTATTAGAAGAGGTTTTTAGGCCTTTTCCTTTAAAGTCCTTACGCTTCTTATACCCTTTTAACGCTAATAGCTGTGCTAATTAGGTATTAGAATCGCTAGAAGAACTAGAATTGGAACTAGAGTCAGATTCCTCTTCTTCTTCTATAGCTAGGTTATAAGACCCTAGTATAAAGGAGGCCTGTTCGGCACTTTTAGCACTATAATTCTGCCCTTTAATATTATAACTAGCCTTCTTCTTACCCTTTTTCTTATTTTTACCCTTCTTACTAGGGTTAGAATTTGAATTAGGGGTTGAATGAGAGCTATTAGCTATATAAGCTGCTCTATACGCCTTTATAGCCGGGTTCCTAGATTCTTCTAGAATATCAGCTATTAGATATTCTATATTGAGGCTAGATGCTGTAAGACCTAGCATTCTAGCCTGTCTTATAGAGCTCTTTTGGCGTAATACCTAGCTAGGAAACTTAGATTCTAGAGCCTTAAAATACTGATTTAGTATTAAAGAGGGATCTATATCTATTTTAGCTATAGTAAGCTTAGCAAGATAGCCGTTAAATTCAGCGTTAAAAGCTGATAAGCCTTTTTTATAGGTACTAAAGGTAAGAGCGCGGAATTCGTTATAGACATCCTCCTTTTTAGACTCTTTAGGTCGGCTATACTGCCTAACAAACAGCTTAAAGGCCTTAGAAGGTATATGAATCCACGATATAGCAGCTCTAGGGCTACTAGATAAGCTATCATGTAGAAGCATTAAAAGAACAGCTTAATCAGAGTCGCTATAAGTGTTAGATATATCAGGGTTTTCTAAAAAATTAGACATCCCTAACGCTCTTAGCACTATACTTAAAGCCTGAATCCACTGTTTAAAATTGCTTTCCCCGCTAAGCTTACTATCGTCTGGTATAGTATAGGCCTTTTTAGAAAGCTCCTTTACTATACTACTAGTAATAGTATCCTTAAAGCCTTCCTTAGACCCTATATCTATAGGGGGGTCTAAATTACTAGTAGCTATATTATCTATAGCCGGCCCTAGATAGGGCTCTTTCCTAGGGGGACATAGAGGAGAATCTAAATCCATAGTACCGCTAAAAGGATCAAATCTAGGACTATAGCTAGTCTTTCCAGTTGCAGCAGCATTGCTATTATTAGTTAGAGAAGCTAAAGTAGAAGATATATTCTTTATAGCGCTAACGCTATCCTTGACAGAGGCTTTTAGGGTATTTAGACTTAAAAGTAGTGTTTTTATATTACTAGATTAGCTAGCTATAACTCGCTTATAAGATTTTATATGCTGTTTTAGGACTTCTATAACCTTGCTATAGTCTTCGCCATCTTCCTTATCTTCTAATAGGGTTTGTATAGGTAGTGGAGGCCTAGAAGATTGCCTTGGATCAGCTAGGTTACTAGCCCTTTTAGGCGCTATACCCTTCCCTTTACTTTGATCCGCTATTTTAAATAGGCTACTATTTACTTTATAGTACTAGCTAAAGCACTTAATTAGCTTCTAGTTTACTAAAGCTAATTAGCTAGCTTACTAATTATAGTAGTGATTTTCTAGGCTAGTCTTAGCGCTTAGTAGGTTTATAGCGCTGTCTACTTGCTACTTAGTAGGGCTTTCTAGTAGAAATTCTAAACTAGGCTCTAAGATAGGGACTAGAGACTTCGACGTAGGGACTTAACTACCGCCTATAGATATATCTATAGAAAGGGCTCTATAGTAGGGAAATATAGGTCTTTAGCGCTAGAAATTCTAAAACGCTAGCCTTTCTGCTTCCAGCTATAAGTAGAAAGGTCTTTTAGTATAGGTAAGTATACTAGCCTAAGTGTATAAGAGCCCCAAATGCTTGTCAATACTATAGGACTTAGATTTCTTAGCGATTTCTCCTTCTAGATTTTCAGGCTTTTTAGTCCTTAAATAGCCTTTAATAAGATGTGATATATAGCTTTCTAGGGCTAATATAGTACTATATTTTCAGCTATAAGAGGCTTAAATAGCCCTATATATATAGGCAGAGGTAGCGCTTTGAAATTGGACTCCAACGATAACTATCCCACAACCTATCTAGGCTTATAACCTATTGGAATGGGTAATCCTATATAAGGATCTGTAACTACTATAGCCTACTAGTAGTAGTCGTATAGGGTACATAGGGGCAGCAATAGCGTTAATATAGCCTAAATAGCACTTCCTAGGTATGTGCTAACATAGTAAAGTAGGGCCCTTCACTGTATTCCCTTTATAAAAGTCCTTATATAACGGTATAGTTATAGGCTATAGCGCTATATTATAGGGGCTTTAAGCTTATATATTACGGCTTTTAGTAGGTCTTATAGGCCTATAAGGCTTATAGTTGTAGGTAACGTAGTAACTTGATTTCTAGTCCAAGTAGGTAAGGCTTCGCAATTTCCTTTCCTACATATACCCTCTAGGACCGTTCCTGCCTTCTACACGGCAGAAGCGCCTTAGTAGGTGCATGGCGCCTTCCCGAAAAACCAAATAAGCTGGCGATTTTAAATAATCGACTCACGGCTGTTGGAATCTGTGGGCTCTGATTGATCGATTCCGTGTGCTGATCTCTGTTCTGTCTCCCTCTTGACCTGCGCTCGAGCCGCCTAGGGCAGAGATTTTCTCTGTCCCCCCTGCAACGTTTACAGGCCCTAAAATGGGCTCAATCTGTTGGAATCCGCGGGGTCTGATTGATCGATTCCGTATGCTGATCTCTGTTCTGTTCCTTGACCTGCGCTCTAGCCGCCCGGGGCAGAGATTTTCTCTGTCCCCCCCTGCAACGTTTATAGGCCCTAAAGAGGGCTTAATCTGCTTGATATAGGGAATCGTAGCTATACCCACCTTAATTGACTAGGGCCTCCCTATACCCTGCTCCTAAGCTTAATAGGCAACCCTATACCCTGCTCCTATCAGGGATACCAAGGTTCTACCGGAGCGATATAAGCGCTATATTGTCTAATATACCCCTAGGTCCGGGTTTGTAATAGCAATCCCGGGCCTTGCTATAAGGCTCTTCCTTATTAACAATATATTTAGCTGTAATATACGCTCATAGTACCTATATTCTAGGATTATAGAGGTTATAGTCGGGCTTTATAGATAGTAGTATAGTCTTTTTCTTAGTAACCATCATTAATACCCTTAAGGTCTCTATTCCCTGGTTATATAGTGCTTTCTAGGCTAGTAGAAGGATAGTTATTCTACTGCTTAATCAGAAAAGGGATTATACTAATAGGTAATACTTAGCTGCTCTACTACCCTATAGTCCTGTTCCTCTATAGGGACTTATTAGGGTACTCTAGATCATTAAGATCAGGCTTCTAATAGATATTGCTAGTTACTAACCTAAATAAGGTCTAGGAAAGTTAGCTACTCCCTCTCTAACCTGCTTTCTCTACAGATCTTAGAGGTACCTTCTTATAAGGGGAACTATCAGGCTCTTCTTAACTATTATAATCTTATTTCCAGGGATACCTAATAGTTGTTACTATAGTCTACTATCTAGGTAGTTAACCGGCGTAATACCTTACTCTATTAGAGACTACTAGGTTACCGTTTAGCTTAGAAATGCTTATCTCTTTTACTATACTTCCTTTACCTTTACTAATCTTATAGATACCTTATAAACTACCTTTAGCTTTATAAATACTAGCTTATTACTTTAGTAGCAGTCTCTTCTCTGCTCCTTACTATCTCTATAGGGGCTAATCTAGGTAATAAGGCAGTTAAACTAACGTAGCGAGTCTTGCTAGATCTAAAGGTCTAGGTATACTACCCTTTCCTATTTAGGTTAAGGTATACTACCTTTTTCTTATTTAGGTTAAGGTATACTGCCTCTTCCTTAGGGTATACTGCCCTAGCTTCTCTTTTTGGTTAGAGTATACTACCCTTTCCTTTTTATTCCTATTACGGGTATACTATCTAGCTTCTTTCTTTGCTCTTATATTTAACGTCTATATACATTAAGGCTCGTTAATCGGTAAGGGTCTGCTACCTCTCTCTTCTTAGTCCTAGGGTATACTATCCCTTCTTAGGGAGGAGGAAGTAGAAGTTAGGGGGAAAGGGCGTGATTTTTAACCGCCTATGTTATTGCTCTTTTTATACATTGGCTAGTTAGGTATAAAATCTGCTTGCCTCTCCCGGAGCTCTAAAAATTTCTTCCTTTCTATAAACGCGTTTTTTTTAATCTTTCTTTGCTTGCCCTTCTTACTATAAGGCTTTTTATAATCGCTATATTTAGTTTTATAAGTTTTTCTGACTTCCTTTTATTATAGATGTCTACTTAGAAGGAGGAGTCGGTTCTAGAGCAGCCTACTACTCCGGTAGTAGGAGATTTGCCTTTATTAGGCTAGAAACGCGGTTTGTCCTTTTGTTTTGCCTTTTTTAGGTGGTTCTTTTAATAGCTAACGGTCTATATCTAGTCCGGTTTGCCTAAGACGACAATAAGGAGGACAATAATGTTACGGTACTACTGTCGTTAAAGAAGCTGCGTTTTAGGGATTTAGGTCTGTTACCTATACTAGTAGCTGTTACTACCTTAGTCTTAATAGTCCCTAGGGTATATTCGCCGGCGGCTGGCGCTAGGGGGCTGGTAATACTAGTCTATAAGAAGCTGGTTATAAGTAAGCTAGTGTCGAGCCTAGCCTTATAGTCTATACCTATAAGGGCATTACTATCTATATTACTAGTAGTTTCTACTATCTAGGACAGTAAGCCGTATAAGGTATGCTATAAGCGCTGTCTTATACACTTGGTCTTATAGGCCGATTCTAGCGATTTTTCCCCTCTGGCGCTGTATATGGCGCAGCTTAGTCCCCGCGTTTCTTCTCAGTCGCGGTATTCAAATTACTCCTATTACTAGCATCTATGTATCTCTTGTAAGTCTAGCCTATATATACCCCCTTAGTGCCGTTCGTACTAACCTACGTTTCTAGCGGATAATAATAAGATCTTGGCAGTAGTATAGGCCTATTAGGCCTATATTGTTGAATACTCTTCTAGTATTATAGCCCTAGTAGTAAGTTACCCTATAATCCTGTCCTACTATACTTCTAGTCTATCCTAACTATCCTTTTCTAGACGTTATATACTCTTATTAGAGAGTATACTAGCTTAATCTAAGAGCTATAGACGTAGAAACGGGCTATAACTATCTGGAAGAAGGAGGAGATAAAGAAGTAGGGGAAATAGGTAGTAATAGAATCCGATAATAACAATAATAGTAATAGGAAGAGCGTACTATAGGCTACTAACGTGGCTATAAAGGAGGAATCTGCTACTACTCCGGTATACCCTAGGACTTCTAGCTAGGCCCTGATTAATTTAACGTTTGCGGATTATAATAGCAACGTTTAGCTTAATAGACCAGTTTCTTAGGGTACTCCCTTCTATACCTGCTGCTAAGTCTCTATATCTTAGCCTTCCTCCCTCTACTGCTTCTCGATTTTCCCTTTCCTTTCTACTATACCAACTTACTTATAGAAAGTAGTAAAACTGTTGTTTGTAAGAACTTTTGTTAGGCTATCTGCTAATTGTTAATCTGTTAGTATATAGTCTATAAGAACCCTTCCTATAACAACTTTCTACCAGAGCTAGTGATTTTTAATATTAATATACTAGAGCTTCGTTTTCAGCGTTTCGTCCCTAGTTACTAGTCTTATAGTTTAAGCGTTATTATAGAACACTTATACGCTATACTTCCTTTTAAGACCGATTCTAAGATTATAGATTAGGCGGCAGAGATACAGCGCCTCTTATACTACTTCCGTTATAGATACTAATTCCGCTTTTATAGTAGAAGTTATTACATAGGTCTACTTACTTGCCCTTTAAACAACTAGCCTACTAAAAAGCTTAATTATATATCCTTAAGAGCTTTTCCAATCGGCTATATTATTAGCAAAGGAAGTATTATACCAAACCTAATACGTATCTCTACCCCTAAGCTAAAGGCACTGATTTCTAGTATAGTATAGGTAGTTAAGGTAACGATCTGCCGCCTTGTAATACTCTAGACCTAGGTTTGTAAGAAATCTCGATAATCTTAATATAGTAAAGGGATAGTAAAGTAACATCCGAAAACGCGTTCTTGGTCAGGACCGCTCCAAATCGACTGCACTCTTTTGCAATCCACTTGTCCAATTGAGGACTCAATACACGCTAAATTTGGCTGCGGCGTAGTCGCTTGTTCGACGGCGCTATAGTCGGATTCTGACCGTACGATGTGGTCGACCGTAGCCAGAAATCTGCAGCTGCAGTAGGGCGGGCGTATAGGCCCTATAGTCATATGCCCTAGCCCTGACCGCACTAACCCCGCTAACCTGAACCCTGCCGACCCTACCGACCCGGACCCTGCTGCCCCTAACCCCCTAGGGGCTATCAACAAAGCCCCTAAGCGCTCGGGCTATAGCTTCTTGACCTACCTTACTACTGCTGCCGCTACTACTACTACTACCACTTCCACCGCCAACCCTGCTACTACTACAACCGCTACTAGGTCGAGCGATATATCTTTCGATAGCCCTTTTAAAGGGCTTTCCAGCAGTCAACACGCTACTACCGCCACCGCCGCCCCTACCCCCTTTAAAAAGGGGAAAGAAAAAGAAAAAGCCCTACTACCTTTAACCCTTGCCCTTACCTTCTCTAGTCTTATAGACCAGATAGTCAGTCTTTCAGTTAATAACCCGGCCTTTAAGGAAATCGTCGAATATACCAGGCTAGCTAGAAAGCTAGCCTTAACATAGATCTTAAAAAAGGAGGAGAAAAAAGCCCTGATATTTCCCTCGTTTGTTACCTAGGCCCTAAGGCAGAAGAAGCAGCAATAATAATAGTAATAACAATAGTAGCAGTAGTAACAACCCCCCGCTGTCAAATCAGAACCAACCTACTATACCTAGGCTGCTATAGCAGCGGCTAGGGTAAAGCCTACTAAGCTAGGCTTAGAAAAACAGGTCTTTATATAGCTAGGATCAGCCTCTTCCTCCCTTGGCCAAAAATCAGCCCCGGAAATCATATAGGTAGTATAGAAGGCTATAGGGCACTCTATTAAGGGGGTAAGGACCCTACTAAGCGGCAACCTTATACTGGTTACTAAAGGGGAAAAAATTAAAAAAGCCTTGGAAGAAAACATAGCCTGGCTAGCCTCTTTATTACTAGAGGCCTCGATCTATACTACTACCTGGGCTATTGCTGTTAAAGGGCTTATAACGGCTGACCGGGTAATAGAAACTAGCCTTCTAGCAGTAGTAAAAGAAGTATATCCTTCGGCCTTAAGGGCTAAGGTCTAGTACCCCCTCTAGATCGAAAGAACAAGAGTCTTAGCTCTTATTGCCTTCTCTAGCTAGCAAGAGGCCTACTAGGCCTGCTAAGACGGAATCTTCTATGCCTATAGGGCCCTAAAAGTAGAGCCTTATATTGATAAGGCTAGGGCCTTACAGTGCTTTAACTACTAGTAATAGGGGTATAAAGCCAAATACTGCCACTCCCCTGCCCTCTGCTACAACTGCGGCTAAGAAAAGAAGAAGTATACTAAGGCGGCCTGTACTAAGGCCCAGCACTGCTAGAACTGCCGTAGCAACCACTACGCTAGGGCAGAAGATTGCCCTAAAAGAAAGAAGCATAAGGCTTAGGCAAAATCCAGCTTACAAAACAGGCCTATTAACTTCGACCTCCCCGGCCCACTTAAGCCGGCAATATCAACAGAAGACCGGCTAGAAGGGGAAGAAGGCTATACAGTAGTAGCTGGAAAACGCGGCCGTAGCTGCCCCCCTACAATAACCGCCACTACCGCTACCGCTACTACCGCTATAGCCTCCCTTTTCTAGCGAACTATAAGGGAGGCTTTTAGCAAAATCCCCGCCTCTACCTTTACTACTACCGATCTAGCAGCTACCGGTACTACAGCTACCAGTTCTATACCCTCCTCCCTAGAGCTGGTAAGGGGCTTTATAGAGGAAGAGGATACGGATATACTCTAAGTCTTTTCTTTCCTTTTATTTCCACTCCTTTTATTTAAGACGGCCTCCCTCCTTTCCTTTAGACTGCTTTCCTTTTACCCTTCCCTATAGCTGGTATCTTACTACTATACCTAAGGTAAGAGGGAAGGCTATAAGGCTAAGCTTATAAGCTTTTAAGCTTTAAGCCTAGACCTACCTTTACCTCTTTCACTAACAAGACCCCTTCCTTATTCCCCTACCCCAAGCCCTATATTAATTGAGATATAGGGCGTTCTTACGGGAGATAGGTAGGGGAATAGGCGCAATTTCCCTTAGTAGCCTCCTAGACGGCCTCCCCTTGCATTGTATTTTTCTTTTAGTACTGCTTTTTTCCTCTTGCTAGGTTGCCCGCCTTGTTTGAGCTCGTTAGAGGTTTTTCATCCGTTTTCCGGTTTTCCTCTAGCATTAGTGTAAGCTAGCAGCTCCTTATAGTCCAATAAGGACTCTATAGGTGGAATACAATATATATAATATAGTAAAGGCTATATCAACCTTTATAATTACTACTATATACATTATCAAGCCGACTTTTCTCTAGTACAACTTTATCTCGGCGTTCGTTACCTGCCCTAGGTTGCTCTTTAATTCTTCTAGTACTATAGGGGAGGTATATCTCTGCGCTATTAGCTTTATTACCTTACTCCTGATTACTAGGTCGTCTACTAATCTAAAGATTTTCTTATAGTATACCGCTTATAAGAGATAGATCTTATAGTACTCCCAATCCTAAATAACTTGTAGCCTAAGAAACCAGTTTAGTTTACTACTGCCGGTTATCTTATACTTTAACTAGAGCAAGCTTATTAGGTCTTTAGTAAGGGCTTTATACCTCTTATAGTACGCTATTGTTATATTATCTATATAGAAGAGAATAAAGACTCCTCCCTTCTAAAAGATATATGGTTTATAGGGTATTACATTAAGCCTAAGATCCTAAAGAGTACTGCTAAACTCTTTATACTATAGGTAAGGCGATTCCTAAAGTTTATATAGTACTTTCTTTAGCTTATAGACTATGCCCTACTTCCTTTAACCTACTAGGAGTCTTATATATACATCCTGGTTAAGGCGAGCGTTGTAAAAGGCATACAAAACGTCAAACTGGATCAGCTCTATATTAAACCTCGCTACTACTGCTATTAAGATCCAGAAGGACTTTCCAGCTAACGTTACTATATATATATCCTCCCTTAGGGTCTCTTACTATTAATCACCTTGGACTACTAACCTAGCCTTAAACTTCTCTAGGTAATTGTACTTATTGATTTTATATATATATACTTATATATTATCTAAGACCTATATACCCTATACCTTAGTAATTGGCACTTCCTCCTATGTTTTTAGGTACGTAAAAAGGTACTGTCTTTCAGCTTCCTTAAAGTATTCCCCCTATAGGTAGCTTTTAAGGTTCTAGTACAGCTTAGGCACTAGAGATAGCTAAGAGGAATAAATAGTACTAGGCTTAAAGTCCTTAACACTTAGGATCTTGGATATTAGTATACTCTCTTTCGTCTTAGGGTCCCTATTTATAAGCCTTCCAGTAGTAAAGGAGGCCCTTTAGGTAAAGAAATCTCCCTTTATAGCAGCGTTAAGGAACTGCTAACTAAGAACTCGATCCCTAAAATATACTATAAGGTATGCTCCTAGTATACTCTATACTACTAATAGGGGTATAGCTTCTAGAGTTAGATATAGGAGCAGGTAAGCCTTTATATACTAAGGTTCTTATATTACTTCTACCGAATCGTCCAGTTCCGTATTATCTATAAGGTTAGGTATATCGATATCCTCCTTCTCTTCTTCTTCTAATCCATTACCTAGGTCTGTTACCCCTACTTTATAGGGTACGTCCTAGGCAGGGATATCGGCTACTACGGTATTTAGATTTTCGGATTCTACCCTTTTCTCGATCTTAGTAAGCCACTCTTTTAGCCCTTCTAAGCTTAGATCTCTTAGCCCGACTATAAGGTGCTCCTTAGACCTATTAAATACCACTTTCTTATTGAAAATTATATCCTAGGTTACTATAATCTTGTTAGTTTAAGGGTTCTAGATTCGATAAATATTTATTAAGTTATATCCGATTAGGTATCTAAGGAACGCTCTTAGAGCAAACCTCTTTAGCTTATTCTTCTTAAGCTATATATCTGCTTCTAACGTAAAGGTTTAATATAGGAAAACCCAGAGATACCCTTACTATAGCTTGATAGGCATCGTCTCTTTAGCACCTACTAATTCTATAAACAAATAGAATACCTTATATAGTGTTTTCCACTTTAGTCGATACCTTAGGGTACGATTTAAGAGATATACTACTATTCTAAATACCTTAGCTACCTTATCCAAAGGTAAGTTAGTCCCTATATTGGAATGGGTAATCCTATATAAGGATCTGTAACCACTATAGCCTACTAGTAGTAGTCGTATAGGGTACGTAGGGGCAGCAACAGCGTTGATATGGCCTAAATAGCACTTCCTAGGTATGTGCTAATATAGTAAAGTAGGGCCCTTTACTGTATTCCCTCTATAAAAGTCCTTATATAACGGTATAGTTATAGGCTATAGCGCTATTCTATAGGGGCTTTAAGCTTATATATCACGGCTTTCAGTGGGTCTTATAGGCCTATAAGGCTTAAAGTTGTAGGTAACGTATAATTTGATTTCTAGTCTAGTAGGTAAGGCTTTGCAATTTCCTTCCCTACATATACCCTCCGGGACCGTTCCTGCCTTTTACACGGCAGGAGCGCCTTAGTAGGTGCATGGCCACTTCCCGAAAAACCAAATAAGCTGGCGATTTTAAATAATCGACTTACGGCCACCTAAGCTGCAGGGTAAGCCGTACGACTTTTCCTGTAAGTTCTGTTTTCGCTCCTGCGGTGCAGGGTAGGTACAGGGTAGGTAGGTGACCTAGTAGAAGAGCCTTTTAAGGCTATTTCTAGCGCTTATACAGCCTAAGAAGGCTGTCTCCACAAAAGTGGGGCATAAATCTAAAAATAGAAAAGCCTTTTAAAGCTATTTCTAGGCTATATAGTAGAGTATATAGCTTAGTCAGCGGTATCTACAAAAGTGGGTCCATCCTTAGAATATAGCCATATATCTAGTAGTTCGAGAACTGAAATCCGTTTTGCCTAAGCTATAACCGTTAGAGCGCTATAGCTTATTTTATACGTTTAACACCCCCTCTATTCTTCTATTCCTTTATAAGCCTTAGAAAGCTATATATAGGTAAAGAATAGAAGAATCCTAAGAAAAAAGAACGTAAGAGCAAAACTATTCCGTTAGACAAAGGGGTTATGCCCTTATATATATATAGGATAAACCCCTATTATATATAGAAAGAAGTAAGAATATATATGATGTTGAAATCAAACCTATAACCTATTTAAAGGTATAGGTACTATAGCTTTAAAGCGTATAGTAATATATAATATCTAAATATTCTATACCCTAGCGACTGATAGACGCACTAGAGTATAGAAGGAGTAAAGGGCTTATAAACGCCTTTATCCTCTTATAGAGAAAACGATTTTTAGTACGGTTTTAAATTTTATGCCCTTTTTTACTCCGTTGTTTCAAGTTCTAGTAAGGAAATAACAGGTTACATAGAGAATCCCCCTCTAAAGGAAAGTATACTACTAGTAATAGCCAGAGCCTATATTTCCCAAATATAGCTATACTATATACTAGAGTACTTCTAGACGTAGCTAGAGTAATATAGGCCTCCCTAACGCCGCAGGGAGCTGATGCCAGCACAAGGGCGCCTATAGAACTGTACTATAGTGGCTAGGACCTTATAAGCCTTTTAAGGCTATATAGAGGAATTAGGTGATTCCAGAGGGCTGTAAAGTAGCCGGTACTATTGACTGGCTTATAAGCTAATCAGGCTAAGCTAGGCCTTCTAAATATATAGTATAGAGTATATATATAGGGGTAAAGGGTAGCTTAGTAGAAAGCTCCCTTAGGTTGAAGGCCTAAAAGCCTAATAAAAGACTGAAAGCCACTAACTGGTAGGGCTTTAGTAAGTCTGTCAGCCGGCATACACTTAGTATTAAGATATATAATAGTAACTATTTTAGCCTTAACCTGCTCTCTAACGTACCGGAATTTCAGCAGGGTATGCTTAGTTCTAGCATATAGCGCTGGGTCATTAGCTACCGTTATAGAGCCCTGATTATCTCTATAGAGAGTAATAGGGTAGTCTATAGGTCTATGAAGTTCAGAAAATAGCCCTATAATCTACTGTACTTCGCGTATAGCCTCTATAAGTCCATTAGTTTCAGCTTCCAGGGTAGAGAGAGCAATAGTAGTAGCTCTTTTCGTTTTCCAGCTAATAGGCCTACCAGCTAACTTATATAGATAGCTGTAGGTGGATTTACTAGTAGCCTTATCCCCTGTAAAATCAGAATCACTAAAGCCTATAGGGACTAGACTACTATTAATTATAGAAGTCTGGCTACTACCTTTACTATTTCTAGAATCTACTATAGTAGTAGAGGTAGTAGTTAGAGGCCTAGGCCCTTCCTTAGAGTGAAAGTCTCTACTAAGCTTAGTAGTTGTATTACTACTATTACTAAGCTTAGGCCCTAGATCAGCTACTGTATTTCCGTTATAGCTAAAACAGATGCTATAGTCTTTAGTACTATTAAGATACTTAAAAAGATTTTTAGCAGCGTTTAAGTGTGATTTTGTAGGTCTATTTAAAGACCTAGAGAGCCACTGTACGGTAAAGCTAATATCTACCCTAGTAAGGAGCATTATATACATAGCTGTTCCTACTAGGCTTTGATAGAGCTTAATTTCCGTAGAATTACAGAGGTGGCTAGCAATATCTTCCTTTAGTTAAAGTTGACTTACTAGCTTATGACGGAACATGGTAACGGTCATGGAGTGACCCATCTGGGACTGGGGCTCTCCATGCTTAGACATCCTGACAAGCTGCTTGTTAGGCTTAGAGGCGCCTATATAAGGAGTAGCAGGTCCCGTAGTAAGAAGAAGAACAGGTATATTCACTTCTTCAGATCTATTACCTGCTCTTTATATAATAGTTATAAGCCTAGTACTAGTATCATTAACTTGACTAACTGTGTATAATACGTATTAAGCCCTTCTATTATTATTACTACTCTATTATCCTCCCTTTAACTCCCTACTTAAGATGTTAATAACCCTAAATTCAGTATATTCGACGTCTGTTATCCTGAAAGGCCTGTTAATATAGATAGCCTAGCGTTTCGACGTATAGATACTAGCGTTAGCCCTTAGAATTTAGGAAGATATTGATCTAGACTTGACATCTACTCTAGTAGATATAGAAATTCTCAACCTAGGACGGGAAGAATAGGCTTATTAAGCTAATTCTAAGTAGGTAGCCTGGTATAATAAGGCTATTGTATATTATTAAGAGAAAATTTAACTTCTTAATACGTCGACTTAGGACATAGCCTTAGCACCTCCTCTACCAGTTCGGCCGACCCTTATCACCCTATACGACTTAGAAGAAGCGTATAGGACTTACCTCCTAATATAATAGTCTAAAAGGGCTACTACTAAGCTAAAAGAGGTAAATTACCTAAAGTTTCTAAACTAGATTCTTTAGTCTATAGATTATAACGTTAGAGAGACGGCTATTTAGTTATATTAGTTATTAAAGTAGGGATAAGGGTTAGAATAGCACTAGAATCTTTAGCCTTTTATATAAGTTCTAAAGAAAGATAATGCTCTATTAGACTTAGTAGAGAAAGTCTAGATCGAATCTTAGTATAAGGCAGTACTTAGATAGGCTAAAAATAGCCAAACTAGGCTAATCCACTAGTATAAGGACTGGCAGAAATTTTACTAGGTTGCGCTAATCAAGAGGATTCCGGCTATTACAGGCGTTACTACTGTTAAAAGAGTTCTTTAAGCCCTAGTAGCAAGGCTAACTCTATAATAGGCTAACAGTTAGCTCTAATAGATCGTTCTGGCCGAAGTAACTAGCTAAGTAAGTCTACTTATACTAGAGATTATTAACAGGACCCTTCTTAGCCTTATAACAGAATCTTAGTAGTAATAAGCCTATAGAAATCTAGCTAGAGTATACTCTACCTTTACTTAACTTTCTAACGACGAAAACCTACTACTTGCTCTATACTCTAATTAAGAAAGAGGCCAAGGATAGCCTTAAGGACGGTACGCCTAGGGTAGTTAGGGTAGAAATCGTTAAGGATCCTAAAATAAAGGCTACTAATACCCTTATCTGCCTTTTCCTTATACCTATTACTAGAAACCTAAAGATTATAAAAGAGTTAAGCTATTATATATAGGATCTATAAGACAAAGAATCACTTTATCCATAGAAGAGTAACAATCTATTTAAAATCTTATCTATTAGGATCCCTAGTAGGCCAACCTCTATATAACCTTAGAATTAAAAGGATAGTTAAAGGGCAAGAGGCTGGATACGAAGAAGCTATAGGTTCTAAAGTCCTTTAGTACTTAAGGATAGGATCGTTAGCCGAATAAAGTTTTTAGGAGTTCTTAGTTATTACCTTAGCTTGAAAATCAGAGTTAGAATTTTTCTAATATACCTCTCTTTAACCTTACCCTATTTACCGCTACCCTAGGTATAGTCTATAGGGTATTTAGTACTTAGAACCCTACTTATTATCCTCTTTTAGATAGCACCCTTCTAGACAACTACGCAGCAGTTTATATAGTTAACCATAAAGATCTACTTAACTATAGAACATTTAAGCCGTCTACTTCTAACGCCGTTATAGGGGTAGGCTCGATAACATTGCCTATTTCTAGGATAGGACGCTAGACTCTAAGAAAGATTTTTCAGGATGATAAGGGCAATAAAACAGTAGACTTGATTCTTTAAAACGTAGCTGTTATAGAGGGATTTCATACTAATATTATGTCGGCTATACTCCTATACCGGAAGGGAATCTAGCTGTTAAAGGCTAATAATACCCTAAGAGTTAGAGACATAGCAAGCTCGGTTATTCTTATAATACTATAGGAAAAGTTCAACTTAACAGTACTTGAATATAAGCTACTTACCTCCTATATAGTCTTAAAACCCCTTTTAATAAGTAATAACGGAATTGTAATAATAACAGCTTAGAAACAAGTAAAATAGAGAGGATAGAAAAGGACGTATAAGCTGTATAGGGCTTATACAGATCCTAAAGAACTATAGCACTTAAGGACAGGATACTTAGGTCCTAAGGCGCTACAATTATTAGTAAACTACACTTAGGGTGTGAATTTATTACAGCCTAACAACGGCAATCTAACTGGGATACTACAGCTTAAGTACTTAGTATATACTTAGTTATATACAACAAAAGTGGTGTCTAGGAGGGAGTTAAGCGGAAAATCTGCTAGACTGTTTTATAGGATCGCCTAGGATCTTTTCGAATTCTCCTAGGGATATATAGGCTATAATAGGATTCTCTTTATAGTAGATAAGTTCAGCGGAAAGGTATAGGCCTTTTAGATAAAAGGTAAAGGATAAGAAAACCTTCTTTAGGTCCTTAAGAGGTTCGACGCCTAGACTAGGTAATAGTATAGGTTATCCGTTTGTTTCTTCCGCTATAACGGTAAGATATTAGTTATATCTTCTTAAGGAAAAACCAAGTATAAGAAATAGGTAGATTATAAAGGAATTAGCTTAGAAATCCCGCCGTTATATATATATAGCCTGATAGAACTTGTCGAAAGAAACGGGAAGACTATTATTAATAAGTCGATAGTAATATAGTTAGGGGTATATCTTTCTAAGGATCTATGGCCTAAGACTATAGAGGCTATAGTATATCTTTACAACTTGTCTCCTAGGTTTAGGGATAATCCGAGATCCCTAAACGAGAAGCTTCTATTATAGTTTCAGAACTATTTTCGCTTTTACAACCTAGCTATCATCCGTAAAGCTACGATTGATCTAAGGCCTTAGCTTAGTAGCCTTTACGTATATAAATACGCCGGTTATCCCCTTAAGAAGAACAGAGAGAAGGATATACTTCAGAGACTTTACAAGATTCAGCCTCGAGCTTATATTAGCTATCTTATAGGTTATATCGCTACTATATTATATAGGATATAGGTCCTAGAGCTTAATAGGGTAATTACCACCTAGAATATTCAGTTTAATAAGATAGTTTTCTATATAGGAAGAGAGGTAGAATCTAAGGCTTAGGCTATCTCTATCTTAAAAGAACTAGTAGACTAGCTAGATAAGCCGGCAGAGGAACATAAGTTTAACACCATCCTTAAGACAATATAGAATCTAGATCTTGTAGGTCCTATTAGGCTAATAGCTACTAGAGAGAATAAGGAAAAGCTCTTAGCTATAGAGCTAGAAAAGCGTCGGTTAGATGCTATTACTAGCTAGGACAAGGCATATACTAACATTATAACCGGACTATTTACCCTAGAGCAAATACCTAAGCCTGGAATGCCAAATCCAGATTATACTAGGATTAATAGCCATAGTAACGGAGCAGACTCTCCCTAGAGCGTAACTGGAGGAGGAATATAGTCTAAGGGTAAGGCGCATTGCTATAGACCGTTAGAAGGATTTAAAGCTAGGGTAGGTATTATAACCCGCTAGTACACCAACGATAAGACAATAGACAGACTGTTAGTTAGAGAACCGGACTCTAAAGCTAGGATCTTAGGGGTATATACTGGTAATACGCAAGTACTAGGCGACCTAGCCCCTTAAAGACAAGGTCGGCCCTATAGCAGTAGGAATCGGGTATTTATAGCAGAGCTAGGCCGATATAACCTTCGTTAGTATAATACCGTACTCGAGAACATCTTTAGTATTTTAGATATAGAGAGAATAGCAGTATTATTGCTACTACTCGTTTTTATAGCCAACTACTTTCCTAATCAGCTAGCAGCCAGCTATAAAAGAGAGTTTAAAACAGTATATACTATAGTAGCAGGTGCTATTCGATATTAGAAACGCCTAATAGAGCGAAAACAGAAGCGAGAGTTATAGAAAAAGGACTTGCCAAAGGGCCCTTAAGATAAGAAAGAGTTTGTCCTAGGGAAATAGCACGAATCAGAAATGCCGCTAGAGCCTAGGACTTAGAGTAAAGCTATAAAGTCGCCTTTTAAGAAGATATAGAAGTCTGTAGCTCAGGCTAAGATTGATCAGCTATAAAAGCTACAGACCTATAAGAAAATTCCGAAGGATTAGTACAGGATATAGCCTTTCCTACTCAAATAGGTACTAAAGTATAAGCTTAATCCAGACAGGAAAGTTGTTAGGCTAAAGGCAAGGATTTATGTCTAAAGAGATCTTTAATATCTAGAGTCAGTCGAGTCAACTTATACAGCAACATTAGCTACCAAGTCCCTTAGAGTAAGCATAGCCCTAGCAACGCATTTTGATCTAGAGATCGACTTATAGGACGTTATAAACGCCTTCTACAACGCATTTCAGGAGTTGTTTAGCCAGGGCCTAGTAATCTACAATCTTCTAGAAGGGTTTAAGGAGCTAAGACTTCTTACTTAGGTTAATAGGGCTCTATATAGGCTTTAAGACTTTCCTCTCCTCTAGTATCTCAAATTCTTAGGCTTTCTTAAAAATCTTAGACTTTAGAAGTCTAAGGAGGAGCTATATCTATTTTATAATACAGATAGACATATCCTCTTAATATTCTATATAGATAATGTAATACTTCTCTATTATTATTAGTATTAGGACTATACTATAGACCTAAAGGCAAAACTGCTAGGTAAATATAAAGCAAAAATTCAGCCTAAGGCAGAATAGTTTCTCGGTATTTAGATTATAAGGGACAGAGTCAACCGTACAATCACGCTGGTTCACGATATATATATTAAGAAGGCGGCTAAGAAGTATAGGCTAGATGGATCTACTATTATTCCCCCTATACCACTCCTAATAGTCAGACTTGGTAAAAATAAGGGCCAGGCTACTAAGAAGGAGGTAAAGCTTATGCAAGAACTAGTAGGGACGATACTATATATGGCAATTATAGTCTATCTAGATATAGCCTTTGCTATATCGTATCTTTCCCGCTTCTTAACAAACCTATTAGCCTGATATATCGAGGCTACTAGATAGATAATCCGGTATCTATATTATATAAGGTTTCTCGGGATTATATATAGTAGCTACTCTAGTCAGGCCTATATACTTTATATCGCCAGTAACGCCTCCTTTATAGATGACTTAGACTTACGACGATCGTCTTAAGGTTATACGATTATAATGTTCGGGGGACTTATCTAGTAGAATGCGTCTTATCAAGCTATAGTTACTATATTAACGATAGAAGCAGAGCTTTATAGTCTCTCCCTAGCTATGAAGGAGGCTATAGAGATGAAAAGATTCCTTAAGGACCTAACAGTTAAACTGTTAGTTCTATAGCGGATTTTCTGCGATAATACTCAGACTATTAGGCTAGTAGTTAATAAAGAGGAGCGTATAGTAATAGCACTCTGTTATATTAATATTCAGAATATATAGCTTAAACAAGAGCATAGCAAGGGCAGCTTTATAGTATCTTATATTAAGACAGCTAATATGCTAGCCGATAGCCTAACAAAGAATTTATTAAGGGCAAAGTTCGAGCACTTCTAGGCTATACTGAATCTAAAGGATATATTACAGATCATAGCTAATAATCAAAGAGAGGGGAATTTAATTACTAGCAGACAACTATCTAGTCCGCTATAAAACTTATAAAAGAAGCCTACTATAGGGCGCTATAGCGCTCGATAGCCTTTTCTAATACGCCGATAGCCTGATTAATCTTAGCTAGCGCCTGCGATATAGCCGATATGTTTATACGATTCTTATTAAGATAACGTAGCATCGACTATAGAAGAGCCCCGATATGTCTACTAATTCCTTGTCTAAGGCACTAAGTGAACTTAGCGCTGCTTATACTTAGGAACGCTGCCTATATAAAAGGATTGTTAACCAGAGACTCGATTAACTAATAGAAAGGTAAAAACATATATCCTAGTCCGGCAGATAGGGACAGGGATAGGCATAGGGGCAGAGATAATTTACAAGACGCTTTTCGCTTATAAGGCGGATCTTTAAATTTTAGCTCCTTATAGAACGCCTAGGGCAGACGCAAAGGAGTAGGCAGAGCAGGTAATACAGGTATTAGCCTATATAGCGATAATCCAGATAATAGGTTAAGGATAGCGTATAATATTTTCGAAATAGCAGTAGCCTTACCTGCCATTGCCTCCTAGATACAACTATCAGTCTAAGTATTAAATTTTAAAATAGAAAGACGTACTCTACCAGCCTCTGTATTTTTCTTTTTCAAGTTCTAAAGGACCTAGGTAGTCTTCTTGGCCTTAACTGACCTATAATATACGTAGTTAGCTTTATAGTAAAATTATTAGGCCTAGACAGACTTACATAGGACAATAGTAGTAAGATACAGTCTATGTTAGAAGATAGTAGTAATAGCGGCTGCTAGTATCGTTATACTAAGAAAAGCATTCTCCTATAGTATATCCTTTTAGCAGTAACCGGACATAGGGCTTATAAGATAGCAGACAAAGAGGGCCTAAAAGGCCGGATTTTTCGGATTAAGGTATCTTTACTTGACTGGAAGTCTAGCCTGTAATCTTTTTAGGGCAGCCTAGTGTCTTAGGAGCAGGAGTTTCCAGTGTAGCCTCTGGAACAGGGCTTAACGGCATATCATTACTAACTCTCTTAACATCTAAGGACATAATATAGCTACTAGTATTATTAGCAAGCCGATAATAGCCAGAACAGAGCTAAGTAAAGTTTAAGGTCAGATCCTAGAGCTGTTTTTACAGGGATATCTGCAATCTCAGCTTTAGGGGAATACCATTATCTAGCTATAGGACGCTACAGCTAGTAATAGTAATGATTAGGAAGATTTACCACTTCTTGCTCGGGTATAGTAATAGGAAAAAGAGAGCTGGGCGAGAATAGAGGCAGGCTTATAAGAAAACTTTACCTTAAAAAGGTAGTTATAAGAAAGAGAAAAGGAATAGGGCCAGAAAGAATTCTCTATACTCTTCTTATACCTAAAAAGAGTAGGCCTATAATAAGCTCTAGAGAAAAGAGGAAAGAGCAGGTTGACCTTACCGTCGCTATAGTAACTTACAGCAGTAAGGTTAATAATCAAGTACGCTTGCCTTCTTTTAGAAAGAAGGCTACCTATATAGCCAGCAAGAGGGTAATAGGTAAGGCTACTTAGGATAAAAACTAGTCCTATAACTTATAAATAGAAAAGAGAAGGTAGTAATAGCAAGCAGACTAGCAAGAGTGTTATCAACCTGGCGAAGTTTTTGCGGGCAAGGTGTTTACTAGGTGCCTATACTAGGCTTAAACATATCACTATCTCGATATACTTAAGGAGGTATAGGAGTTGTAGTTACTATAATCCTGCGTTCTATAGGTCAGACTCCCTATAGGATGGCGAATCTAAGGGGGTATATAACGGAACATAGTAACGGTTATAGAGTGACCTATCTAGGACTAGGGCTCTCTATGCTTAGATATCCTAACAAGCTGCTTGTCAGGCTCAGAGGCGCCTATATAAGGAGTGGCAGGTCCTGTAGTAAGAAGAAGAACAGGCACATTCACTTCTTCAGATCCATCACCTGCTCTTTACGTGACATAGCTCTAGCTGTAAGGGAATAGATATAGGCTTAGAATCGGCTAAGTTAAAGCGGCTAACCGCCTCTTCTACATACTGTGACTGGTTAAGCCATAGGCGCCTATTAGGTCTATCCCTTATAATTTGCACGCCTAGGAAATAGGCGGCAGGCCCTAAGTCTTTTATAGCGTAGACCTTATTAAGCCGTTTCTTTAAATCAGTTATATAGCCTATATTAGGCCCTATAAATAGACAGTTATCTATATAGGTAACGATAAAGTGGCAGGTTTTAGCATTATAGAAGACCCCTGGATCTGAAATAAGAGGGAGATAGCCTAGGCTCTTAAGTAAGATTTTAAGCTTATCTTGCTACTCTCTAGGGCTTTGTTTTAGACTGTATAACACTTTAGATAGTTTAATAATATTAGGAGTAGAAGGATTATAACCGTATTTCAGTAAAAGCTTATAAATAGCCTTATTAGAAGCCGCTAGGTCTAATAGTCCTTTAGGGATTTCCATATATATTTCTTCTCTAAGAGCGCTATTAAGAAATGCCCCTATAAAGTCAGCTTGTTCTATTTCCCGGTCTAGAACAGCACCTATAGCTAGAAGTATATGCCAAGTAGGTGGTATACTAGTAGAGGCGTAGGTTATAGTATAATCTAGGCCTTCTACCTATATAAAGCCCCTAGCTACTAACCGAGATTTATACTTCATAGGCCTGTTTTTAGCGTCCTTTTTAACCTTAAGAACGTTTCGACAGGTAATAAGCTTACGGTTAGAAGGTAATAGACTCCTAGGTAGGAATTTAAAAACCCCTAGCTCTAATAACTGGATAAATTCCTTGGTAATAGCCTCTAACCACTTACTACGCTTATCTCTAGGTAGTTTTAAGACTTGCTATAAGTAGTAGGCGTACTATCCTGAGATATTACCCTTTTTCGAGCCTTATAGACAAAAGACAGTATATAGCTACTAGTCTTAGCTAAAAGCTTATAGTAATCAAGCTGTATTTTATCCCCCTTTGAAATAAGATTATCATGATCAAGAGGTTCGTTCGTTATAGGCTGATTAGGCGCTATAACTTCTATAGGCTTAGGTGCAAAAATAGGCTCTATAGTTTAGGGAAACGCCTCTGGTAATTCAGGCTTTCTAATAGATATAGTAGGCCTAGTAGACTCTACTATAACCGGATTTATAGGCTTATCCGGTAAGGGTTTATCTAATTTACTATCGGAAGAAGATTCGTAGGATTCTAGCTTACTAGGTCCTATTTCTATACTAATAGGCTTTTTAGTATTAAGATTAGAAGGGTCCGGGCTGACAGCCCCCTCTAAATCTAAGTCTAGGTCTACTAATTCCCCCTCTAAAGCCGTATTATCAGTAGGCTGACTTAGTACTGTATTATCCTCTATAAACTTAACAGTAGAGGTTTTAAGTACTGCTCTTCTAGACGGTATATATACTAGGTAGGTCTTAGAACCTAATACCGCTAGTAATTTACACTTGTTAAACGTACAAAATAAGCTATAGCGCTCTAACGGTTATAGCTTAGGCAAAACGGATTTCAGTTCTCGAACTACTAGATATATAGCTATATTCTGAGGGTGGACCCACTTTTGTGGATACCGCTGACTAAGCTATATACTCTACTATATAGCCTAGAAATAGCTTTAAAAGGCTTTTCTATTTTTAGATTTATGCCCCACTTTTGTGGAGACAGCCTCCTTAGGCTATATAAGCGCTAGAAATAGCCTTAAAAGGCTCTTCTACTAGCTCACCTACCTACCCTGTACCTACCCTGCACCGCAGGAGCGAAAACAGAACTTATAGGAAAAGTCGTGCGGCTTACCCTGCAGCTTAGGTAGCCGTGAGTCGATTATTTAAAATCGCCAGCTTATTTGGTTTTTCGGGAAGTGGCCATGCACCTACTAAGGCGCTCCTGCCGTGTGGAGGGCAGGAACGGTGCCGGAGGGTATATGTAGGAAAGGAAATTGCGAAGCCTTACCTACTTGGACTAGAAATCAAGTTACTACGTTACCTACAACTATAAGCCTTATAGGCCTATAAGACCCACTGAAAGCCGTGATATATAAGCTTAAAGCCCCTATAATATAGCGCTATAGCCTATAACTATACCGTTATATAAGGACTTTTATAGAGGGAATACAGTAAAGGGCCCTACTTTACTATATTAGCACATACCTAGGAAGTGCTATTTAGGCCATATCAACGCTGTTGCTGCCCCTACGTACCCTATACGACTACTACTAGTAGGCTATAGTGGTTACAGATCCTTATATAGGATTACCCATTCTAATAACACTCTTCCGTTCTAGAGGTAAATTTTAACGATTTAGACCGTTTTTCTAGAGGTATAATAGCCTCTCCTCTAGCGCCTATAGCCCTATAGCGCTCTAGGTTAGGTATATGTGGAATACCAGGCTCTAGCTTGTTAAATAGCGCCTGGAAAGGAGGAGTTTCCTTATTAGTTATAGCTGTACTATTAACTAATTCCACTACAGCCTCCAGTATAAAGCACTATAAATACTGGGGTAAAGCGCTACTAAGAATAGTACACCTTATACGGTCTAGTATAACTCTAACTGATCGTTCTACTAAGCCGTTCTGCTTGTGGATATAGGGGGCAGAAGTGCTAAATTTAATACCCCTTTTAGCTAACCAAGTAGTTAATAAATCAGTTATTTCAGTGCCTCCGTCAAAGTGGAATTTAGTAGGATATCTACCAAATCCATTCCTTAGGCCCCTAAAAAAGCCCTTAATAGCGTTAGCTACTATAGGGCCTGATTTTTTAGGTAGGTTAAAAACCCACCTATACCTACTTTTACGGTTAACTAGAAGTAAGACTATAGGGTTTCTATTATAAGGCCTAGGCCTAATTTTAACAGTATCGCCCTCTATTAAGTCTAAGACCCTAGGTAGGTCAGGTATTAAAGCCTTACTAACCCTTCTCACTGCTTTACCTTAATCACAGCTAGAGCAGTGAAAATCAGCTTCCTTTATTTTATTAAAATTAGGCAGCCCTTTAGTAATACTAGAGGTCTTTTTCAAAAGACGTAGGCCTATATGGCCTAGCCTAACGTGCTACAATTTAGCTAAATTAAGTAGATTATAGTAATCTCGCTGACCTATATTAGGCTCCTTTACAGTAGGGCTAGATATAGCCTTTTCTACTACTTTATTCCCCTCTATAACTGGCTCTCTTAGCACACGGGGCAGGTCTTCAGTGCTAGTTAAGGGCTCAGGCTTCCTAGTCTTACAGGGACTTTGATAGGGGGCCTAGGCAGTGGCTAAGGGCTCTATAGGCCTACAGGGCCTTTTCCCCCTTAAAGAAGGTCCTACACCTTCTAAAGTAGTACCCTTAGCCGGAGAATTCCTTAGCTTATAGCGCTTATTAGGCTCTATAGCTTCAGATACTATAGCATCCTCTATAATAGGTCTATAGTCTTCCTTTCTAATAGAATTAGAAGGAATTTCCACCACTATCTTATTACGCTGTGGCTCTATACTTTTAGTAGTATGATAACTAGTAAGGCCTAAAGGAAAAGCAAAGTTTGCATGTAATATAGGCTTGGAGCTGCCTTTAACGTCAAGAAAAAATCCTGATTTCTTAAAGTCTAGTACAGCTATACAGCGTCTATCACCCCTATAAAGGGTTTCCTTTATAAGGCAACCTCCCGAATCATAGTGCCTAACCCTACTAACAATATTTATATCAATATTAGGTAGGTATAAAACGTTATCTAATACTAATTTAGTATAGGTAGGGGGGGCCTTTCTAGATAATACTTCTAGTATAATAGAGCCTATACCAGCCGGGCTTACAGGGCCATTTCCAGTGTTAATAGGGCGTAACTAGCCTATATTAGGCGTAAAGGTAGTAAACCGCTCTTTACTATTACTAATATAGTCCGTAGATCCCGTATCGTATAGCCAACTATTATAAAAAGCGGGGTCTCTAGGGCGTCTTCTAGGCTTATTATCTTTATATTTTGCCTTGTTATTAGAAGAGGTTTTTAGGCCTTTTCCTTTAAAGTCCTTCCGCTTCTTATACCCTTTTAACGCTAATAGCTGTGCTAATTGGGTATTAGAATCGCTAGAAGAACTAGAATTGGAACTAGAGTCGGATTCTTTTTCTTCTTCTTCTATAGCTAGGTTATAGGACCCTAGTATAAAGGAGGCCTGTTCAGTACTTTTAGCACTATAATTCTGCCCTTCAATATTATAACTAGCCTTTCTCTTACCCTTTTTCTTATTTTTACCCTCCTTACTAGGGTTAGAATTTGAATTAGGGGTTGAATTAGAGCTATTAGCTATATGAGCTGCTCTATATACCTCTGTAGCCGGGTTCCTAGATTCTTCTAAAATATTAGCCATTAGATATTCTATATTAAGGCTAGAGGCTATAAGGCCTAGCATTCTAGCCTGTCTTATAGAGCTCTTTTGGCGTGATACCCAGCTAGGAAACTTAGATTCTAGAGCCTTAAAATACTGATTTAGTATTAAAGAGGGATCTATATCTATTTTAGCCATGGTAAGCTTAGCAAGATAGCCGTTAAATTCAGCGTTAAAAGCTGATAAGCCTTTTCTATAGGTACTAAAAGTAAGGACATGGAATTCGTTATAGACGTCCTCCTTTTTAGACTCTATAGGTCGGCTATACTGCCTAACAAGCAGCTTAAAGGCCTTAAAAGGTATATGAATCTACGATATAGCAGCCCTAGGGCTACTAGATAAGCTATCGCGTAGAAGCATTAAAAGAACAGCTTGATCAGAGTCGCTATAAGTGTTAGATATATCAGGGTTTTCTAAAAAATTAGATATCCCTAACGCTCTTAGCACTATACTTAAAGCCTGAATCCACTGTTCAAAATTGCTTTCCCTGCTAAGCTTACTATCGTCCGGTATAGTATAGGCCTTTTTAGAAAGCTCCTTTACTATACTACTAGTAATAGTATCCTTAAAGCCTTCCTTAGACCCTATATCTATAGGGGGGTCTAAATTACTAGTAGCTGTATTATCTACAGCCGGCCCTAGATAGGGCTCTTTCCTAGGGGGACGTAGAGGAGAATCTAAATCTATAGTACCGCTAAAAGGATCAAATCTAGGACTATAGCTAGTTTTTCCAATAGTAGCAGCCATAGCGTTACTACTATTAGTTAAAGAAGCTAAAGTGGAAGATATATTCTTTATAGCGCTAACGCTATCCTTAACAGAGGCTTTTAGGGTATTTAGACTTAGAAGTAGTGTTTTTATATCACTAGATTAGCTAGCTATAACTCGCTCATGAGATTTTATATGCTGTTTTAGGACTTCTATAACCTCGCTATAGTCTTCGCCATCTTCCTTATCTTCTAATAGGGTTCGTATAGGTAGTAGAAGCCTAGAAGATTGCCCTAGATCAGCTAGGTTACTAGCCCTTTTTAGCGCTATACCCTTCCCTTTAGCTTGATCCGCCATTGTAAATAGGCTACTATTTACTTTATAGTGCTAGCTAAAGTACTTAATTAGCTTCCAGTTCACTAAAGCTAATTAGCTAGCTCACTAATTAAAGTAGTAATTTTCTAGGCTAGTCTTAGCGCTTAGTAGGTTTATAGCGCTGCCTACTTGCTACTTGGTAGGGCTTTCTAGTAGAAATTCTAAACTAGGCTCTAAGGGCTAGAGACTTCGACGTAGGGACTTAACTACCGCCTATAGATATATCTATAGAAAGGGCTCTATAGTAGGAAAATATAGGTCTTTAGCGCTAGAAATTCTAAAACGCTAGCCTTTCTACTTCCAGCTATAAGTAGAAAGGTCTTTTAGTATAGGTAAGTATACTAGCCTAAGTGTATAAGAGCCCCAAATGCTCGTCAATACTATAGGACTTAGATTTCTCAGCGATTTCTCCTTCTAGATTTTCAGGCTTTTTAGTCCTTAAATAGCCTTCAATAAGATGTAATATATAGCTTTTTAGGGCTAATATAGTACTATATTTTCAGCTATAAGAGGCTTAAATAGCCTGTTAAACGTACAAAATAAGCTATAGCGCTCTAACGGTTATAGCTTAGGCAAAACGGATTTCAGTTCTTGAACTACCAGATATATAGCTATATTCTGAGGGTGGACCCACTTTTGTGGATACTGCTGACTAAGCTATATATTCCACTATATAGCCTAGAAATAGCTTTAAAAGGCTTTTCTATTTTTAGATTTATGCCCCACTTTTGTAGAGACAGCCTCCTTAGGCTATATAAGCGCTAGAAATAGCCTTAAAAGGCTCTTCTACTAGGTCACCTACCTACCCTGTACCTACCCTGCACCGTAGGAGCGAAAACAGAACTTACAGGAAAAGTCGTGCGGCTTACCCTGCAGCTTAGGTGGCCGTAAGTCGATTTTTTAAAATCGCCAGCTTATTTGGTTTTTCGGGAAGGCGTCATGCACCTACTAAGGCGCTCCTGCCGTGTAGAAGGCAGGAACGGTCCTGGAGGGTATATGTAGGGAAGGAAATTGCAAAGCCTTACCTACTAGACTAGAAATCAAATTATACGTTACCTACAACTTTAAGCCTTATAGGCCTATAAGACCTACTGAAAGCCGTGATATATAAGCTTAAAGCCCCTATAATATAGCGCTATAGCCTATAACTATACCGTTATATAAGGACTTTTATAGAGGGAATATAGTAAAGGGCCCTACTTTACTATATTAGCACATACCTAGGAAGTGCTATTTAGGCTATATCAACGCTATTGCTGCCCCTACGTACCCTATACGACTACTACTAGTAGGCTATAGTGGTTATAGATCCTTATATAGGACTACCCATTCCAATAGGTTATGAGCCCGGATAGCCTGTGGGATAGTTATCGTTGGAGTCCAATTTCAAAGCGCTACCTCTGCCTATATATATAGGGCTATTTAAGCCTCTTATAGCTGAAAATATAGTACTATATTAGCCCTGAAAAGCTATATAATACATCTTATTGAAGGCTATTTAAGGACTAAAAAGCCTGAAAATCTAGAAGGAGAAATCGCTGAGAAATCTAAGTCCTATAGTATTGACGAGCATTTGGGGCTCTTATACACTTAGGCTAGTATACTTACCTATACTAAAAGACCTTTCTACTTATAGCTGAAAGTAGAAAGGCTAGCGTTTTAGAATTTCTAGCGCTAAAGACCTATATTTCCCTACTATAGAGCCCTTTCTATAGATATATCTATAGGCGGTAGTTAAGTCCCTACGTCGAAGTCTCTAGTCCCTATCTTAGAGCCCAGTTTAGAATTTCTACTAGAAAGCCCTACTAAGTAGCAAGTAGGCAGCGCTATAAACCTACTAAGCGCTAAGACTAGCCTAGAAAATCACTACTATAATTAGTGAGCTAGCTAATTAGCTTTAGTGAACTGGAAGCTAATTAAGTGCTTTAGCTAGTACTATAAAGTAAAAAGTAGCCTATTTACAATGGCGGATCAAGCTAAAGGGAAGGGCATAGCGCCTAAAAGGGCTAGTAACCCAGCTGATCTAGGGCAATCTTCTAGGCCTCTACTACCTATACGAACCCTATTAGAAGTTAAGGAAGATAGCAAAGACTATAGCGAGGTTATAGAAGTCCTAAAACAGCATATAAAATCTCATAAGCGAGTTATAGCTAGCCAATCTAGTAATCTAAAAACACTACTTTTAAGTCTAAATACCCTAAAAGCCTCTATTAAGGATAGCATTAGCGCTATAAAGAATATATCTTCTACTTTAGCTTCTTTAACTAATAGCAGTAACGCTGCGGCTGCTACTATTGGAAAAACTAGCTATAGTCTTAGATTTGATCCTTTTAGCGGTACTATGGATTTAGATTCTCCTCCACGTCCCCCTAGGAAAGAGCCCCATCTAGGGCCGGCTGTTAATTCAGCTACTAGTAATTTAGACCCCCCTATAGATATAGGGTCTAAGGAAGGCTTTAAGGATACTATTACTAGTAGTATAGTAAAGGAGCTTTCTAAAAAGGCCTATACTATACCGGACGATAGTAAGCTTAGCAGGGAAAGCAATTTTGAACAGTGGATTCAGGCTTTAAGTATAGTGTTAAGAGCGTTAGGGATATCTAATTTTTTAGAAAACCCTGATATATCTAACACTTATAGCGACTCTGATCAAGCTGTTCTTTTAATACTTCTACGCGATAGCTTATCTAGTGGCCCTAGGGCTGCTATATCGTGGATTCATATACCTTCTAAAGCCTTTAAGCTGCTTATTAGGCAGTATAGCCGACCTATAGAGTCTAAAAAGGAGGACGTCTATAACGAATTCCATGCCCTTACCTTTAGTACCTATAGAAAAGGCTTATCAGCTTTCAACGCTGAATTTAACGGCTATCTTACTAAGCTTACCATAGCTAAAATAGATATAGATCCCTCTTTAATACTAAATCAGTATTTTAAGGCTCTAGAATCTAAGTTTCCTAGCTAGGTATCACGCCAAAAGAGCTCTATAAGACAGGCTAGAATGCTAGGCCTTATAGCCTCTAGCCTTAATATAGAATATCTAATGGCTGATATTTTAGAAGAATCTAGGAACCCGGCTATAGAGGCGTATAGAGCAGCTCACGTGGCTAATAGCTCTAATTCAACCCCTAATTCAAATTCTAACCCTAGTAAGAAGGGTAAAAATAAGAAAAAGGGTAAGAAGAAGGCTAGTTATAATATTGAAGGGCAGAATTATAGTGCTAAAAGTGCCGAACAGGCCTCCTTTATACTAGGGTCTTATAACCTAGCTATAGAAGAAGAAGAGGAATCTGACTCTAGTTCCAATTCTAGTTCTTCTAGCGATTCTAATACCCAATTGGCACAGCTATTAGCGTTAAAAGGGTATAAGAAGCGTAAGGACTTTAAAGGAAAAGGCCTAAAAACCTCTTCTAATAAGGCAAAATATAAAGATAATAAGCCTAGAAGACGCCCTAGAGACCCCGCTCTTTATAATAGTTGGCTATACGATACAGGATCTACGGACTATATTAGTAATAGTAAAGAGCGGTTTACTACCTTTACGTCTAACACAGGCCAGTTACGCCCTATTAACACTGGAAATAGCCCTGTAAGCCCGGCTGGTATAGGCTCTATTACACTAGAAGTACTATCTAGAAAGGCCCCCCCTACCTATACTAAATTAGTATTAGATAACGTTTTATACCTACCTAATATTGATATAAATATTGTTAGCGGGGTTAGGCACTATGATTCGGGAGGTTGCCTTATAAAGGAAACCCTTTACGGGGGTGATAGACGCTGTATAGCTGTACTAGACTTTAAGAAATCAGGATTTTTTCTTAACGTTAAAGGCAGCTCTAAGCCTATATTACATGCAAATTTTGCTTTTCCTTTAGGCCTTTCTAGTTATACTACTAAAAGTATAGAGCTGCAGCGTAATAAGATAGTAGTGGAAATTCCTTCTAATTCTATTAGAAAGGAAGACTATAGACCTATTATAGAGGATGCTATAGTATCTGAAGCTATAGAGCCTAATAAGCGCTATAAGCTAAGGAATTCTCCGGCTAAGGGTACTACTTTAGAAGGTATAGGACCTTCTTTAAGGGGGAAAAGGCCCCCTAGGCCTATAGAGCCCTTAGCCACTGCCCAGGCCCCCTATCAAAGTCCCCGTAAGACTAGGGAGCCTGAGCCCTTAACTGGCACTAGAGACCTGCCCTATGTGCTAAGAGAGCTAGTTATAGAGGGGAATAAAGTAGAAAAGGCTATATCTAGCCCTACTTTAAAGGAGCCTAATATAGGTCAGCGAGATTACTATAATCTACTTAATTTAGCTAAATTGTAGCACGTTAGGCTAGGCCATATAGGCCTATGTCTTTTGAAAAAGACCTCTAGTATTACTAAAGGGCTGCCTAATTTTGATAAAATAAAGGAAGCTGATTTTCACTGCTCTAGCTATGATCGAGGTAAAGTAGTAAGAAGGGTTAGTAAGGCTCTAATACCTAACCTACCTAGGGTCTTAGACTTAATAAAGGGGGATACTGTTAAAATTAGGCCTAGGCCTTATAATAGAAACCCTATAGTCTTACTTCTAGTTAACCGTAAAAGTAGGTATAGGTGGGTTTTTAACCTACCTAATAAATCAGGCCCTATAGTAGCTAACGCTATTAAGGGCTTTTTTAGGGGCCTAAGGAATGGATTTGGTAGATATCCTACTAAATTCCACTTTGACAGAGGCACTGAAATAACGGATTTATTAACTACTTGGTTAGCTAAAAGGGGTATTAAATTTAGCACTTCTGCCCCCTATATCTACAAGCAGAACGGCTTAGTAGAACGATCAGTTAGAGTTATACTAGACTATATAAAGTGTACTATTCTTAGTAGCGCTTTACCCCAGTATTTATAGTACTTTATACTGGAGGCTATAGTGGAATTAGTTAATAGTACAGCTATAACTAATAAGGAAACTACTCCTTTCCAGGCGCTATTTAACGAGCTAGAGCCTAGTATTCCATATATACCTAACCTAGAGCGCTATAGGGCTATAGGCGCTAGAGGAGAGGCGATTATACCTTTAGAAAAACGGTCTAAATCGTTAAAATTTACCTCTAGAACGGAAGAGTGTAAATTACTAGCGGTATTAGGTTCTAAGACCTACCTAGTATATATACCGTCTAGAAGAGCAGTACTTAAAACCTCTACTATTAAGTTCATAGAGGATAATACAGTACTAAGTCAGCCTACTAATGATACGGCTTTAGAGGGGGAATTAGTAGACCTAGACCTAGATTTAAAGGGGGCTGTTAGCCCGGACCCTTCTAATCTTAATACTGAAAAGCCTATTAGTATAAAAATAGGACCTAGTAAGCTAGAACCCTATAAATCTTCTTCCGATAGTGAATTAGATGAACCCTTACCGGATAAGCCTATAAATCCGGTTATAGTAGAGTCTACTAGGCCTACTATATCTATTAGAAAGCCTGAATTACCAGAGGCGTTTCCCCAAACTATAGAGCCTATTCTTGCACCTTAGCCTATAGAAGTTATAGCGCCTAATCAGCCTATAACGAACGAACCTCTTAATAATAGTAATCTTATTTCAGAGGGGGATAAAATGCAGCTTAATTACTATAAGCTTTTAGCTAAGACTAGTAGCTATATACTATCTTTTGTCTATAAGGCTTGAAAAAGGGTAATATCTAAGGATAGTACGCCTACTACTTATAAGCAAGTCTTAAAACTACCTAGAGATGAGCGTAGTAAGTGGTTAGAGGCTATTACCAAGGAATTTATCCAGTTATTAGAGCTAGGGGTTTTTAAATTCCTACCTAAGAGTCTATTACCTTCTAACCGTAAGCTTATTACCTATCGAAACGTTCTTAAGGTTAAAAAGGACGCTAAAAACAGGCCTATTAAGTATAAATCTCAGTTAGTAGCTAGGGGCTTTATATAGGTAGAAGGCCTAGATTATACTATAACCTACGCCTCTACTAGTATACTACCTACTTGGCGTATACTTCTAGCTATAGGTACTGTTCTAGACTAGGAAATAGAACAAGCTGACTTTATAGGGGTATTTCTTAATAGCGCTCTTAGAGAAGAAATATATATGGAAATCCCTAAAGGACTATTAGACCTAGTAGCTTCTAATAAGGCTATTTATAAGCTTTTACTGAAATACGGCTATAATCCTTCTACTTCTAATATTATTAAACTATCTAAAGCGTTATACAGTCTGAAACAAAGCCCTAGAGAGTAGCAAGATAAGCTTAAAATCTTACTTAAGAGCCTAGGCTATCTCCCTCTTATTTCAGATCTAGGGGTCTTCTATAATGCTAAAACCTGCTACTTTATTATTACCTATATAGATAACTGTCTATTTATAGGGCCTAATATAGGCTATATAACTGATTTAAAGAAACGGCTTAATAAGGTCTATACTATGGAAGACTTAGGGCCTGCCGCCTATTTCCTAGGCGTGCAAATTATAAGAGATAGACCTAATAGGCGCCTATAGCTTAACTAGTTATAGTATATAGAAGAGGCGGTTAGCCGCTTTAACTTAGCCGATTCTAAGCCTATATCTATTCCCTTATAGCCGGGGCTAGTAAGTCAACTTCAACGAGAGGAAGATATTACTAGCCACCTCTGTAATTCTATGGAAATTAAGCTTTATCAAAGCCTAGTAGGAACAGCTATGTATATAATGCTCCTTACTAGGGTAGATATTAGCTTTACCGTACAGTGGCTCCCTAGGTCTTTAAATAGACCTATAAAATCACACTTAAACGCTGCTAAAAATCTTTTTAAGTATCTTAATAGTACTAAAGACTATAGCATCTGTTTTAGCTATAACGGAAATACAGTAGCTAATCTAGGGCCTAAGCTTAGTAATAGTAGTAATATAACTACTAAGCTTAGTAGAGACTTTCACTCTAAGGAAGGGCCTAGGCCCCTAACTACTACCTCTACTACTATAGTAGATTCTAGAAATAGTAAAGGTAGTAGCCGGACTTCTATAATTAATAGTAGTCTAGTCCCTATAGGCTTTAGTGATTCTGATTTTGCAGGGGATAAGGCTACTAGTAAATCCACCTACGGCTATCTATATAAGTTAGCCGGTAGGCCTATTAGCTGGAAAACGAAAAGAGCTACTACTATTGCTCTCTCTACCCTAGAAGCTGAAACTAATGGACTTACAGAGGCTATACGCGAAGTACAGTAGATTATAGGGCTATTTTCTGAACTTTACAGACCTATAGACTACCCTATTACTCTCTATAGAGATAATCAGGGCTCTATAACGGTGGCTAATAACCCAGCGCTATATACTAGAACTAAGCATACCCTGCTGAAATTCCGGTACGTTAGAGAGCAGGTTAAGGCTAAAATAGTTACTATTGTTGATTGCGGTAAGGGGGGTCAGGTGCTGATCCCCGTGACCGCGCAGTATATGAGCCTCTCGCTCTGGGAATGGGGCACGTGCTATACTACTGAGCCTCCTGCTCTAGGGAATAGGGCGCGTACTGCGCTACTTGTACGACAGCTACGAGTGGCGCACCTACGTACTATATAATGGCCACTAACGAGTGCTCCGCTTAACATAGGTATTTAAGGGGTGCGTAACTACCCTCTAGATAAAGGGAGACAGACAATCTAGAACTAGAACTTAAACTAGTATTTCCTTACTGCTTACTTTGCTTTTTATTATTTTAGATTACTATAATCTCTAGAAACCTACTAATACTAATTAGTATTATCTCTATATTGCGATATAGGGGTAATATAGAGCAGTAAGGTAGTTAGTTAAGTGCTTAATAACCTTAACTAAGTAGATTGTAGTTTGTTTACTAAGGGCTATCGATCGGGCAACTAGTGTGACGGAACATGGTGACGGTTATGGAGTGACCCATCTGGGACTGGGGCTCTCTATGCTTAGACATCCTGACAAGCTGCTTGTCAGGCTTAGAAAAGCCTATATAAGGAGTGGCAGGTCCTGTAGTAGGAAGAAGAAGAACAGGTATATTCACTTCTTTATATCTATTACCTGCTCTTTATATAATAGTTATAAGCCCAGTACTAGTATTATTAACTTGACTAACTACGTATAATACGTATTAAGCCCTTCTATTATTATTACTACTCTATTATCCTCCCCTTAACTCCCTGCTTAAGATATTAATAACCCTAAATTCAGTATATTCAACGTCTGTTATCCTGAAAGGCCTATTAATATAGATAGCCTAGCGTCTTGATATATAGATATTGGCTTTAGCTCTTGGAATTTGGGAAGATATTGATCTAGACTCGACATCTACTTTAATAGACATAGAAATTCTCGACCTAGGATAGGAAGAATAGGCTTATTAAGCTAATTCTAAATAGGTAGCCTAGTATAATAAGGCTATCGTATATTATTAAAAGAAAATTCAACTTCTTAGTATATCGACTTAGGATATAGCCTTAGTACCTCCCCTACTAGTTTGGCTAACCCTTATTACCCTATACAACTTAGAAGAAGTGTATAGGACTTACCTCCTAATATAATAGTCTAAGAGGGCTACCGCTAAGCTAAAAAAGGCAAATTACCTAAAGTTTCTAAACTAGATTCTTTAGTCTATAGATTATAACGTTAGAGAGACGGTTATTTGGTTATATTAGTTATTAAAGTAGGGATAAGGGTTAGAATAGTACTAGAATCTTTAGCCTCTTATATAAGCTCTAAAGAAAGATAATGCTCTATTAGACTTAGCAGAGAAAGTCTAGATCGAATCTTAGTATAAGGTAGTCCTTAGATAGGCTAAGAATAGCCGAACCAGGCTAATCTACTGGTATAAGGACTGGCAGAAATTTTACCAGGTTGTACTAATCAAGAGGATTCTAGCTGTTATAGGCATTACCGCTATTAGAAGAGTTCTTTAAGCCCTAGCAGCAAGGCTAACTCTATAATAGGCTAATAGTCAGCTCTAACAGATCGTTCTAGCTGAAGCAACTGGCTAAGTAAGTCTACTTATACTAGAGATTATTAACAGGACCCTTCTTAGCCTTATAACAGAATCTTAGTAGTAATAAGCCTATAGAAATCCAGCTAGAGTATACTCTACCTTTACTTAACTTTCTAATAATAAGAACCCGCTACCTACTCTATACTCTAATTAAGAAAGAGGCTAAGGATAGCCTTAAGGATAGTATACCTAGGGTAATTAGGGTAGAAATTGTTAAGGATCCCGAAATAGGGGCTACTAATACCCTTATCTACCTTTTCCTTACTCTTACCTCTAGAAACCTAAAGATTATAGGAGAGTTGAGCTATTATATGTAGGATCTATAAGATAAAGAATCACTTTATCTATAGAGGAGTAACAATCTATTTGAAATCTTATCTATCAGAATCCCTAGTAGGCCGACCTTTATATAATACTAGAATTAAAAGGATGGTTAAAGGGTAAGGAGCTGGATATAAAGAAGCTATAGGTTCTAAAGTCCTTTAGTGCTTAAGGATAGGATTGTTAGCCAGATAAAGTTTTTAGGAGTTCTTAGTTTTTACTTTAACTTGAAAATCAGAGTTAGAATTTTTCTAATATACCTCTCTTTAACCCTACCCTATTTACTGCTACCCTGGGTACGGTCTATAGGGTATTTAGTACTTGGAACCCTACTTGTTATCCTCTCTTAGACAGTACCCTCCTAGACAACTATACAGCAGTTTATATGGTTAACCGTAAAGATCTATTTAACTATAGGACATTTAAGCTATCTACCCCTAATGCCGTTATAGGGGTAGGCTCGATAACGTTACCTATTTCTAGGATAGGACGCCGGACTTTAAGAAAGATTTTTTAGGATAATAAGGGTAATAAGACGGTAGACTTGATTCTTTAGAATATAGTTGTTATAAAGGGATTTTATACTAATATTATATTGGCTATACTTCTGTACTGAAAGGGAATCTGGCTATTAGGGGCTAACAATACCCTAAAAGTTAGAGATATAGCAAGCTCGGCTGTTCTTATAACACTATAGGAAAAGTTCAACTTAACAGTGCTTAAATATAAGCTGCTTATCTCCTATATAGTCTTAAAACCCCTTCTAATAAGTAACAATAGTATTGTAATGATAATAGCTTAGAAACGAGTGAAATAGAGAGGATAAAAAAGGATATATAAGCTATATAGGGCTTATATAGATCCTAAAGAACTATAATACTTAAGGATAGGACACCTAAGTCCTAAGGCGCTATAATTATTAGTAAACTATACTTAGGGTATGAATTTGTTATAGCCTAACAACGGCAATCTAACTAGGATACTACAGCTTAAGTGCTTAGTATATACTTAGTTATACGTAATAAAAGTGGTGTCTAGGAGGGAGTTAAGCGGAAAATCTATTAGACTGTTTTATAGGATTGCCTAGGATCTTTTCAAATTCTCTTAGAGATATATAGGCTATAATAGGATTCTCTTTATAGTAGATAAGTTTAGCAGAAAGGTATAGGCCTTCTAGATAAGAGGTAAAGGATAAGAAAACCTTCTTTAGGTCCTTAAGAGGTTCGACGTCTAGACTAGGCAATAGTATAGATTATCCGTTTGTTTCTTCTACTATAACAGTAAGACATTAGTTATATCTTTTTAAGGAAAAACCAAGTATAAGAAATAGGCGGATTGTAAAGGAATTAGCTTAGAAATCCCGCTGTTATATATATATAGCCTAATAGGACTTATCGAAAGAAACGGGAAGACTATTATCGACAAGTTAATAGTAATACGGTTAGGGGTATATCTTCCTAAGGATCTATAGCCTAAGACTATAGAGGCTACGGTATATCTTTATAACTTGTCTTCTAGGCTTAGGGATGATCCGAGATCCCTAAACAAGAAGCTTCTGTTATGGTTTCGGAACTATTTTCGCTTTTATAACCTAGCTGTCATCCGTAAAGCTATAATTAATCTAAGGCCTTAGCTTAGTAGCCTTTATGTATATAGATACATCGGTTATCCCCTTAAGAAGGATAGAGAGAAGGACATACTTTAGAGACTTTATAAGATTTAACCTTAAGCTTATATTAGCTATCTTATAGGTTATATTGCTACTACGTTATATAGGATATAGGTCCTAGAGCTTAATAGGGTAATTACTATCTAGAATGTTTAGTTTAATAAGATAGTTTTTTATATAGGAAGGGAAGTGGAATCTAAGGCTTAGGCTATCCCTATTTTAAGAGAACTAGCAGACTGGCTAGATAAGCCGGCGGAGGAACATAAGTTTAATACCATTCTTAAAACAATATAGAATCTAGATCTCGCAGGTCTTATCAGGCTAATAGCTGCTAGAGAGAATAAGGAAAAGCTCTTAGCTATAGAGCTAGAAGAGCGTTGGTTAAATGCTATTACTAGCTAGGATAAGGTATATACCAATATTACAACTAGACTATTTACCCTAGAGTAAATACCTAAGCCTGGAATACTAAATCCAGATTATACTGGGATTGACAGCTGTAGTAACAGAGCAGACTCTCCCTAGAGCGTAACTAAAGAAGGAATATAGTTTAAGGGCAAGGCGCATTGCTATAGACCGTTAGAAGGATTTAAAGCTAGGGCAGGTATTATAACCCGCTAGTACGCCGACGATAAGACGATAGAAAGACCGTTAGTCGGAGAACCAGACTCTAAAGCCGGGATCTTAGGGGTATATACTAGTAATATATAAGTGCTAGGCGACCTAGCCCCTTAAAGACAAGGTTAGTCCTATAGTAGTAGGAATCAGGTATTTATAGCAGAGCTAGGCCGATATAACCTTTATTAGCGTAATACCGTACTTAAGAACATCTTTAATATTCTTAATATAGAGAGAACGGCGGCATTATCGCTACTACTCGTTTTTATAGCCGACTACTTTCCTAATTAGCTAGTAGCCAGCTATAGAAGGGAGTTTAAAATAGTACATACTGTAGTAGCAGGCGCTGTTCGACATTAGAAACGCCTAATAGAGCGAAGAGAGAAGCGAGAGTTATAGAAAAAGGATTTGCTAAAAGGCCCTTAGGATAAGAAAGAGTTTGTCCTAGGGAAATAGTATAAATCAGAAATGCCGCCGGAGCCTAGGACTTAGAGTAAAGCCATAAAGTTACCTTTTAAGAAAATATAGAAGTCTATAGCTTAGGCTAAGATTAATTAGCTATAAAAGCTATAGACCTATAAGAAAATTCCGAAAGATTAGTACGGGATATAGCCTCTTCTACTTAAATAGGTACTAAAGTACAAGCTTAATCCGGACAGGATAGTTGTTAGGCTAAAGGCAAGGATTTACATCTAAGGAGATCTTTAATATCTAGAGTTAGTCGAGTTAACTTATATAGCAATATTAGCTACTAAGTCTTTTAGAGTAAGTATAGCCCTAGTAGCGCGTTTTGATCTAGAGATCGACTTATAGGACATTACAAACACCTTCTACAACGTACTCCAGGAGTTATTTAGCTAAGGCCTAGTAATCTATAATCTTCTAGAAGGGTTTAAAGAGCCGGGACTTCTTACTTAGGTTAACAGGGCTCTATATAGGCTTTAAGACTCTCCTCTCCTCTAGTATCTTAAATTCTTAGGCTTTCTTAAAAATCTTAGACTTTAGAAGTCCAAGGAGAAGCCGTATCTATTTTATAATACAGACAGATATATCCTCTTAATATTCTATATAGATAATATAATGCTTCTCTATCATTGTTAGTATCAGGACTATACTATAGACCTAAAGGCGACACTGCTAGGCAAATATAAAGCAAAAATTCAGCCTAAGGCGGAATAGTTTCTCGGTATTCGGATTATAAGGGACAGAGTCAACTGTACGATTACGCTGGTTTACGATATATATATTAAGAAGGCGGCTAAGAAGTATAGGCTGGATAGATCCGCTATTATCCCCCTTATACTATTCCTAACAGTCGGACTTAGCAAGAATAAGGGCCAGGCTACTAAGAAGGAGGTAAAGCTTATGCAAGAACTAGTAGGGACGATACTATATACGGCAATTATGGTCTGTCTGGATATAGCCTTTACTGCATCTTATCTTTCCTGCTTTTCAACAAACCTGTTAGCCTGATATATCAAGGCTGCTAGGTAGACGATCCGGTATCTGTATTATATAAGGTTTCTTAGGATTATATATAGTAGCTACTCTAGTTAGGCCTATATACTTTATATTGCTAGTAACGCCTCTTTTATAGACGACTTAGACTTATAACGATCGTCTTAAGGTTATATAATTATAATATTTAGGGGACTTGTCTAGTAGAATGCGTCTTATTAAGCTATAGTTACTACATTAACGACAGAAGCGGAGCTTTATAGTCTCTCCCTAGCTATAAAGGAGGCTATAGGGATAAAAAGATTCCTTAAAGACCTAATAGTTAAACTATTAGTTCTATAGCGGATTTTCTGCAATAATACTTAGACTATTAGACTAGTAGTTAATAAAGGGGAGCGTATAGCAACAGCGCTCTATCATATTAATATTCAGAATATATAGCTTAAACAAGAGTATAGCAAGGGCAGCTTTATAGTATCCTACATTAAGACAGCTAATATACTAGCTAATAGCCTAACAAAGATTTTATTAAGGGTAAAGTTCGAGTATTTCCAGGCTATACTAAATCTAAAGGACGTATTACGGATTATAGCTGATAATCAAAGAGAGGGGAATTCAATTACTAGTAGACAACTATCTAGTCTACTGTAAAACTTATAAAAGAAGCCTACTATAGGGTACTATAGTGCTTAATAGCCTTCTCCAACGCGCCAACAGCCTAATTAATCTCAGCCAGCGCCTGTAATATAGCTGACATATCTATGCAATTCTTATTAAGATAATATAGCATTAACTATAGAAAAGCCCTAATACGTCTACCAATTCCTTATCTAAGGTACTAAGTAAACTTAGCGCTGCTTATACTTAGGAATACCGCCTATATAAAAGGATTGTCGGCCAGAGACTCGATCGACTAATAGAGAGGCAAAAACATATATCCTAGTCCGACGGATAGGGATAAGGACGGGTATAGAGACAGAGATAATTCGTAAGATACTTTTCACTTATAAGGCAGATCTTTAAATTTCAGCTTTTTATAGAACGCCTAGGGCAGATACAAAGGAATAGGCAGAGCAGGCAATATAGGTATCAGCCTATATAGCAACAATCCGGATAATAGGTTAAGGATAGCGCATAACATTTTCGAAATAGTAGTAGCCTTACCTGCCATTACCTCCTAGACATAACTATTAGTCTAAGTATTGAATTTTGAAATAGATAGACATACTCTACTAGCCTCTATATTTTTCTTTTTTAAGTCCTAAAGGACCTAGGTAGTCTTCTTAGCCTTAACCGACCTATAATATACATAGTTAGCTTTATAGTAAAATTGTTAGGCCTAGACGGACTTATATAGGATAATAGTAGTAAGACGCGGTCTATATTAGGAGATAGTAGTAATAGCAGCTACTAGTATTATTACACTAAGAAAAGTATTCTCCTATAGTATATTCTTTTAGTAGCGACTGGACATAGGGCTTATAAGATAGCAGACAAAGAGGGCCTAGAGGGCTGGATTTTTCGGATTAAGGCGTCTTTACTTAACTAGAAGTCTGGCCTATAATCTTCTTAGGGCAGCCTAGTATCTTAGGAGCAGGAGTTTCCGACATAGCCTCTAGGATAGGGCTTAACAGTATATTATTACTAACTCTCTTAACATCTAAGGACATAATATAGCTGCTAGCGTTATTAGCGAGCTAATAATGGCTAGAACAGAGCTAAGTAAAGTTTAAGGTTAGATCCTAGAGCTGTTTTTACAGGGATACCTATAATCTTAGCTTTAGAGGAATACTATTATCTAGCTATAAGATGCTTTAGCTAGTAATAGTAATGATTAGGAAGACTTACCACTCCTTGCTTAGGTATACTAATAGGAAAAAGAGAACTAGGCAAGAATAGGGGCAGGCTTATAAGAAAACTTTACCTTAAAAAGGTAGTTATAAGAAAGAGAAAAGGAATAGGGCTAGGAGGAATTCTCTATACTCTTCTTATACCTAAAAAAAGTAGGCCTACAGTAAGCTCTAGAGAAAAAAGGAAAGAACAGGTTGACCTTACTATTACTATAGTGACTTACAGCAGTAAGGTTGACAATCAAGTACGCTTGCCTTCTTTTAGAAAGAAGGCTGCCTATATAGCCAGCAAGAGGGTAGTAGGTAATGCTACTTAGGATAAAAACTAGTCCTATAACTTATAAATAGGAAAGAGAAGGTAGCAATAGTAAGTAGGCTGGCAAAAGTGTTGTTAACCTAGCGAAGTTTTCGCTAGTAAGGTGTTTGCTAAGTGCCTATACTAGGCTTAAGTATATCGCTATCTTAATATGCTTAAGGGGGTATAGGAGTTGTAGTTACTATAATCCTGCATTCTATAGGTTAGACTCCCTATAGGATGGCGAATCTAAGGGGGTATATAACAGAATATAGTAACGGTTATAGAGTGACCTATCTAGGACTAGGGCTCTCTATACTTAAACATCCTGACAAGCTGCTTGTCAGGCTTAGAGAAGCCTATATAAGGAGTGGCAGGTCCCGTAGTAGGAAGAAGAAGAACAGGCACATTCACTTCTTCACATCCATCACCTGCTCTTTACATGACAACTAGATAACTACCCTATTAACTTAGTAATATCGCTTATAAGAAAACCGATATTATAAACCTATCCCCCTAGGCTAAGGAAGCTCGACCTAAGCTTCTAGACTAAGGAAGCGTTGCTTAAGAGAACGCTATTGAAACTATATTACTAACAAACTTTACTATAATTAATATATTATAGTGTCCTAAGATCCTTCTACTTATAGAACCTTAGAAAGGGAGGATACTAAGATAAACCCCTATTATATACTAAGTATTTCGTTAAGTATAGCCTAGGATCTTAAAAAGCATTTTAAACGAGAATTCCCTACCTAGCTACCTATTACAAGCATTAATAAATTTAACGCTTAAACCTTCTATAGATCGCTAGAGTATATTAATCCAAAGTATAATAGCGATAAAGTACTTAACTCATATATACTCTCCTGCCTTAGCACTTATAAGGGGCGATAATCTAAAGATCTATACTATAAATTCCGCTTGGATTTCAAGGACTAGACAGCTAACTACTTTAATAAGTTAAACAATAAACTACGCTTATAACTATACTAAACGCTTAACGATAGCTATGTTCTGGTAGATAGCTTAAAAAGGTAGAAGCTCTCTAAGGGACTTATAACGCTTGCTAATAACCTGTCTAACAATCTAGGGCCTAATATACTCCCCTAAATTCGTAGGACGTTAATCTAGGCTAAGTATAGATAGCTTAGAACAGCATCTCCTCTTACTTAAACAGAAAAGGGGAAGGAGATTATACTAATAATAACCCGAGATTTCGCTACTAATTCCTACTAGGAGAAGGTAATATAGGGGGACATATAAGTCGGTAATATAACTGTAAACGCTACCTAGTAATTCGAACTAGCAAGCAGCTCGATTATAAACGACGATTAACCGGCGAGCGGCCTAGGCCTAAGTATATATTAAACAGCGGCCTAGAGTAGGACGCTTAATACCGGTAACTATAATAAGTTCGGAAATACCCTCTACCTGCTAAATCAGGAGCTACGGATAACATTTCCAATTTATAGACTTAGAAGCGCAACGGGAGTAGGATTCCCGCCGGCCAACAAGGGTGCTAGCAAAGGCTACAGATTACTACCAACTACCTAAAGTACCGGCTAAGGTTACAGCTAAGGTTACAGCTAAGGTAACTACTAAGGCTATAACTAGGGGACTAATTAAGGAGGACGACAAAACCCTATACGATATACGTAAATCCTTAGTATTAACCCTAACTATAGGCTAAGATACGCTTAACCTTAGGCAAGTAACGAAGAGCAATATACTTAGTATAAGTATATTATATGTAGAAGCGCTAAGTATATAGCTATTCTACCGATTGAAACAGGCTGGATAAACGAGATAACTATTAATTAGAAGACCCTTACTGATTTTATTAAGTCTTAGGACTTAAAGGATAGCTATTCTAGGTCTAATAATAATATTCTTAATAACAAAGTTCGTTTCTTCCTCTACTACTACTAGACATTCTAGATCGATTATAGCTAGCTTAGTACTGTTTTTCCGAACGCTCTTTTAGGACGAGCTAAGGAATACTACTTATACTATATCCTACTTAGTATTTCTTTCGTTAAACTGTATAATATCTTAAAGGGATATTTCAAGATAAGTACTAAGTAGAACAACTATCTACGTATTTGGAATACTGTTACTTTCTAGTCTATATACCTTAAAAGCGAGAATAGCAACAAGTTAATAAAGGAAATTCTCTAGATCTTGCTCGATAGACTCTAATAAAGCCAACATAGGCTTAGTCCGCTCTACAACTATAAGGAATTCCTAGTTGCTAATATAATCCGAGCTTACTAAGGAGTATCTAAGCTAAAGATTGCCCTACATAAACTACTAATAAGCTTTAAAGAGCTAGTAGCTACGCTCTATTAGACACTTAATGTTAAAAAGACGGATTATATATATCGCTAATTCCTGATAGACCGTAGGTTTATAATAATAAAAGCTAGGCCTATAAGAAACTATTAGGGCAACTCGATTATAGATTCAATCTTTAAAAGGAACTAGGCTACGTATATATAGCAGCCTAGAGGCGCTATAGGGTATAGAAAGCGAAACGAGTTTTAGTAAGGAGACTATAACAAAACCTATACTAAGGTAGGCTGCTGAATTTGCGGCAAGCTAGATTACTGATCCTTTATACATAGCTAAGAAGAATAGGCAATAGCTAAGAGCAAATAGCTCAAACGGAAGGGCATTGACAAAGATTATAGACGATATACGGCGTTTCTCCTTAACTATAAGGGTTTAGATAATAAATATAATATAAGGGAAGAAGATACTAAGCTTAGAGTATAGGTAGATAACTATAAGACTGATTAAGCTTAAGGTAAAAACAAAGTACTAGTAATTAGTTTTAAAGAAGAATAAACAGTAGTAACTTACTTTGCAAACTAAGCTTTCCTCTATCTGATTACCAGGAGCGACCAGCTATAGAAAGATAGTAAAAAGGATATAGAGAGAACGGAAGCCGTTTAATTTATACTTAATAGGTATACTAAGGCTAAATTCCGAGGAATTATGCCTGATACTAGGGCTACTAACATTTTAACTACTAGACTTTAACAATTCCTTATACTAAAAAAGATAATCGGATTGCTTAAGATCGACAAGACGTGTATAGGGGAAGTAAATATACTTTTTAGGTCTAGGGATTTAAAACGATTACTCAGTATAGTTAGAGTAGAGCTTGATATCGGTTATACGACTTTCTATATATTAGAGACACCAACCCCTTTTCTTATATATCTAAAAGACATGGACAAGCTTAGCGTCTACCTTAATAATACGATAAACAAGCTTATATCTAAGTTAGGGAAGCGTATATATGTTTAGCGGAAATAGGGATATTTATAGATCCCTATTAAAGGGATTAAGCTACTAAGCATAGTGTTTACTACAGATAACGAGTATCCTACGCCTCTATAACTTATAAAGGCCGAGCTAAGGCGCATTTATCGATACTATGGACACCCTATAGTCGATAGATTATACAAACTGCTATAACAAGTAGATTACTAAGTAGAGTATAGCGCTGTTAAGATAATCAACAAGTTCTGTCATTTTTATTAGATTAAAGGAGCAGTGCTATAATAATTCAGATTTGCGTTATAAGATAACATTTGCTTTAACTTCGAGATCGTTATAGATATCTTAGATATCGATAGTTCTAAGGTACTATATATAGTCAACGCTACGACTTTATTCCAGGCAGCCTACTTTCTAAACAATCTTTTAGCTAAAGAGATATAGGAGTAGCTAAAGGAATGTTAGATCGATATATACCTTGGACTACCTAACGTTTTGTACTACAATAAAGGCACTAACTTCAAAGCGCGTAAGTTCTAGGCTAAGGCCAAGCTTATAGGTATAACTTGCTACTCTATGCTAGTCGAGGCATACTAATCAGTCAGTAAGATCAAGCGGTATTATAGGCTACTAAGACAGGCGTACGATATTATTAAATCCGAAACTGCTAGGACTTGCTTAAAAGAAGTATACTTGTAAGTAGCACTAAGTACGGTTAATAATACCGCTAGCCCGGACGGGCTAGTACTAACGCTCTTAGTTTTCAGTGTATACCTGCGCCTAACTATAGACGCACCGCCTTCTCTATCTTAACTACGCTAAGTAGGCGTAATTCGGAAGGCTATAGCGCAATTGTATATCCTTAACGATATAAGGACTGCGTAAGACGCTCTTATATAGCATAATAGACTAAGTGTAAAAGATGTACTACTACATTTACTTAAAGTAGGTATAAAAATACTGGTATTCTAAGAAACCGACTGATAGACAGGACCCTATAAGGTAATCTTAGCTATAGATATAGCAGTAATTGTCGATATAGTTAATAGACCTATGGAATTTCGGAATATAATAGTTAAACTATACTACTAGAAGCTAGTATAGGATAAGTAAGCTAACTAAACTAGGGCTAAGCGGCCGGAGCTATTCTAATATCTCTAGCCTAAGTAACCTTGTCAGTATAGACAACCCTAAAAGAACCTAGTACCTACTAACAACTTTATTTCGGAAAAAGAGAAGCGTGACTATAATCTTGCGCTTAAACTACAAGCTAAAGGTAAGATTACTATACCTAGTACGCTATTCTAAGAATCTAACAAAGCGGAACTAAACTCCCTTCTAGCAGCTAAGGTAATTAAAGTAATCTAGATGCTAGTAGATATGTTAAGCTACTAAATTTTCAAATTAAGGATTGTCTAGGAAGTAAAAGACAAGCTTACTATACTATATAAAAAGTTACGTTTTATAGCTTAGGGATTCGGCGATAAAGATAAGAAGTACCTTCTTACTTAGTCGCTAACAATCTAGCAATACGTATAGCGGCTTATACTCTTACTATTCCTAACGCTTCAAACGCGCTTTGGTTTTAAAGTATAGGTACGCAATATTATCTAGGCTTATATATAAGCTAAGTTATAGCTAGTAAGGAAAGTAATTCTTCTATTACCTAAAGAGCTTAAGATACTTTATCCTCTATATACTATCTTGCTTGTTAAAACCCTATTATATAGACTAGCTAAAGCTGGACTATACTAGTAGGTAATATATATAAACTAGCATACTAAATGTCTTAATCTCGAGCTAAGCGCCTTTAACCTATGCCTTATAATTAGTAAGATGCAAATTAGAAGCGGATTTAGAATCGTTAGCCTATAAACTAATAATACTCTTAATATCAGCGAGCAAGCCTTTATAGATAAGAAGAAGCTTAAGCTAGATAAGGCTGGCTTTAAGTATAAGCTACTAGTATTTTTAACAGATAAATCGATTATGGATTTTAACGGATATAGGCTTGAAATAAGCGTAGATGCTGTTAAGATTCGGCAAAAGGGGTAAGCTATATAACTTGAACTTATAAGCCAAGACGCCGAGATAGCGAAACAAGTATATATCGAACAACGTATATACAGTACCTACATTGCTATAATTTGCTAATTAAAGGCGACTTTCGACTTGTTAGTAGCAGCGTAGTCAACTAAGCCTAGTATAGCCAAGATTGCTAAGCTTAACGCTCGATTGCAATAGCAGATCAAGAACTCGATATATAGGCTATACTATCTATAACTCGAACTCGAAACAGCTAAGCTCTTTGTCTTTATAGACGGATTATTCGCTAATAATACTAATATAACATTGTAGATTAGATTCGTTATTATATTCGGTAATAAAACAAGCGGTATAAACGAATTTAACTTACATAGCAATATTATATACTAGTCTTCAACTAAGTATAAGTAGATAACGCAGAGCGTTCTGACAAGCAAGATATATAGTATAGTAAATAGGTTCGATCTTAGGTATATATTGCACTAGACGCTTGCTAAGGTCTACTTACGTTTAGGCCTACCCTTGCTACTACTAATTGTCATATATATAGATTCGTTTAGCTTATACGAATACCTAGTAAAGCTTAGTATAACAGCGGAGAAGCGCCTTATAATCGATATAATAGCGCTGCGCTAGAGCTATAAAAACCGTAAAATCGCAGAAATCAGGTGGATTAGTAGCGACGACAACCTAGCCAACGCTATGACCAAACATACGCCGAACAAGATACTTGAAAAGCTCGTTACTACTAATATAGCTAAGATTAGAGTAGAAGGCTAGGTTTAACAACTAGCTAAACAATAGGAAGAGTCTATATAACTTAGGGCAAGATCGCTTATACAAAAGACAAAGATTGCTAGAACAATTCATTTACATTTATAGTATAATAAGGAACATAAGGCAAAGTGCGAAACAATCTTAATTTATACTCTTATAGCTGGCGCGATACGCGCGCCAGCGCCCCCTACCCCCTAATCACAATAACAAAATATTAATAGCCTTACCTATAGCGGCTATCGCTATAAGCTTTTTCTATATAGGCGTTATACCTGCTATAGGTGCCCTACGCTTAACAAGAGCACGCGCCTTATCCACTAGGACTAAAGCGTACTTGGCGCCGTTATACCATATCTTCCAATCTTATAACTAATAAGTATTCCGATTAAACAATAGATACTACTAAAGATCGTAACTTACTTTAGCCTTTATAGCTAGGTTAGAGCGGAGCTCTGAGAAGCAGTCTAAGAACAGACAGACCGACTTAGAGCTATAATATATATTAGAAACAATAAGATAATAGAAACAATATATAAATGGAACTTATATCGGCATATATAAGTGCCTAGACAAGTACCGCTAGTACTAGAGGCTATAGCCTAACGTATAGTTATAGTATACTATATATAGCGCAAAATTGCCGGACTTGTTAAACAAGTCCTTAACGCCTGCTAAAAGCAAGCGTAGGTAGCTAAGGCAAAGGACAATGCATATAGTACTATATAGGCTACGAACTTTATATATATTAGTAATATTAATAATAAGGATAATAAGAGTAAGATACTTACCCTTTGGTTTATATATATAAGTATATAACGACTTTTTATAAGGCTTTATATAGTCTAATATATAGCATATATAGTGGCTAGAGCGGACAATAGAGTTGTCCGAGCTTTCGCTGGACGACAAACTTGCCGTTACTGCTGCTAGGGTTGCTACCGACAGTATAGGCGTGCTTATAGCGGTAAGTAGCGCCTTGCGCCACGTACGTATAGCCGCTAACGCTGCCTTCTTCGCGGCCGGCGATATAGGTAGAGCGTACTTACGCGCCTTATACGTAGCAATCTCCGCCTTATATACCGCCTCCTCCTCTGCCTTCTCCTTATGCCGGAGTGTAGCGGCCTGCTTAAGCAGGACATATATACGTGCGATCAGCCCTTTAGAATTAAGGGGCGTAGAGTCGGCGTCGGTATAGCCGCCTATGGACTTAGGCTATATAGCAAACGTAGCCACATCTATAGTATTAGGATTGTCGCTATCATTGTATGACGGAACATGGTGACGGTCATGGAGTGACCTATCTAGGACTGGGGCTCTCTATGCTTAGACATCCTAACAAGCTGCTTATCAGGCTTAGAGACGCCTATATAAGGAGTGGCAGGTCCTGTAGTAAGAAGAAGAAGGACAGGTATATTCACTTCTTTATATCTATTACCTGCTCTTTATATGATAGTTATAAGCCTGGTACTAGTATTATTAACTTGACTAACTGCGTATAATACGTATTAAGCCCTCCTATTATTATTACTACTCTATTATTCTCCCTTTAACTCCCTGTTTAAGATGTTAATAACCCTAAATTCAGTATATTCGACGTCTGTTATCTTAAAAGGCCTGTTAATATAGATAGCCTAGCGTCTTAACGTATAGATACTGGCTTTAGCTCTTGGAATTTAGAAAGACATTAATCTAGACTTGATATCTACTCTAGTAGACGTGGAAATTCTCGACCTAGGATAGGAAGAATAGGCTTATTAAGCTAATTCTAAGTAGATAGCCTAGTATAATAAGGTTATTATATATTATTAAGAGAAAATTCAACTTCTTAGTATATTAACTTAGGATATAGCCTTAGTACCTCCCCTACTAGTTTAGCCGACCCTTATTACCCTATATAACTTAGAAGAAGTATATAGGACTTACCTTCTAATATAATAGTCTAAGAGGGCTACTACTAAGCTAAAGGAGGTAAATTACCTAAAGTTTCTAAACTAGATTCTTTAGTCTATAGATTATAACGTTAGGGAGATAGCTATTTAGTCGTATTAGTTATTAAAGTAGGGATAAGGGTTAGAATAGTACTAGAATCTTTAGCCTCTTATATAAGCTCTAAAGAAAGATAATGCTTTGTTAGACTTAGTAGAGAAAGTCTAGATCGAATCTTAGTATAAGGCAGTACTTAGATAGGCTAAGAATGGCCGAACTAGGCTGATCCGCTGGTATAAGGACTGGCAGAAATTTTACCAGGTTGCGCTAATTAAGAGGATTCCGGCTATTATAGGTATTACCGCTGTTAAAAGAGTTCTTGAAGCCCTAGCGGCAAGGCTAACTCTATAATAGGCTAATAGTTAGCTCTAACAGATCGTTCTGGCTAAAGTAACTGGCTAAGTAAGTCTACTTATACTAGAGATTATTAATAGGACCCTTCTTAGCCTTATAACAGAATCTTAGTAGTAATAAGCCTATAGAAATCCAGCTAGAGTATACTCTACCTTTGCTTAACTTTCTAACAATAAGAACCTGCCGCCTACTCTACGCTCTAATTAAGAAAGAGGCTAATGATAGCCTTAAGGACGGTATACCTAAGGTAGTTAGGGTGGAAATTGTTAAGAATCCTAAAATAAAGGCTACTAATACCCTTATCTACCTCTTCCTTATACCTACCTCTAGAAACCTAAAGATTATAGGAGAATTGAGCTATTGTATGTAGGATCTATAAGACAAAAAATTACTTTATCTATAGAAGAGTAATAATCTATTTGAAATCTCGTCTATTAGGATCCCTAGTAGGCTAACCTCTATACAACCCTAGAATTAAAAAGGATAGTTAAAGGGTAAGAGGCCGGATATAAAGAAGCTATAGGTTCTGAAGTCCTTTAGTACTTAAGGATAGAATTGTTAGCTAGATAAAGTTTTTTAGAAGTTCTTAATTATTACCTTAGCTTAAAAATCAGAGTTAGAATTTTTCCAATATACCTCTCTTTAACCCTACCCTATTTACCGCTACTCTAGGTATAGTCTATAGGGTATTTAGTACTTAGAACCCTACTTATTATCCTCTCTTAGACAGTACCCTTCTGGATAACTGTATAGTAGTTTATATAGTTAATCGTAAAGATCTACTTAACTATAGGACATTTAAGCCGTCTACCCCTAATGCTATTATAGGGATAGGCTCGACGATATTGCCTATTTCTAGGACAGGACGCCGGACTCTAAGAAAGATTTTTTAGGATAATAAGGGTAATAAGATAGTAGACTTGATTCTTTAGAACGTAGCTATTATAAAGGGATTTTATACTAATATTATATCGGCTATACTTCTATACTAAAAGGGAATCTAGCTGTTAGGGGCTAACAATACCTTGAGAGTTAGAGATATAGCAAGCTCGGCTGTTCTTATAACGCTATAGGAAAAGTTCAACTTAATAGTGCTTAAATATAAGCTACTTGCCTCCTATATAGTCTTAAAACCCCTCCTAATAAGTAACAACAGTATTATAATAATAACAGCTTAGAAACGAGTGAAATAAAGAGGATGGAAAAGGATATATAAGCTATATAAAGCTTATATAGATCCTAAAGAACTATAGTACTTAAGGATAGGATACCTAGGTCCTAAGGCGCTATAATTGTTAGTAAACTATACTTAGGGTGTGAATTTGTTACGGCCTAACAACGGCAATCTAACCGGGATACTACGGCTTAAGTGCTTAGTATATGCCTAGTTATACGCAATAAAAGTGGTATCTAGAAGGGAGTTAAGCGGAAAATCCGCTAGACTGTTTTATAGGATCGCCTAGGATCTTTTCGAATTCTTCTAGGGATATATAGGCTATAATAGGATTCTCTTTATAGTAGATAAGTTTAGCAGGAAGGTATAGGCCTTCTAGATAAGAGGTAAAGGATAAGAAAACCTTCTTTAGGTCCTTAAGAGGTTCGATGCCTAGACTAGGCAATAGTATAGGTTATCCGTTTGTTTCTTCTGCTATAACAGTAAGATATTAGTTATATCTTCTTAAGGAAAAACCGAGTATAAGAAATAGGCAGATTATAAAGGAATTAGCTTAGAAATCCCGCTGTTATATATATATAGCCCGATAGGACTTATTAAAAGAAACGGGAAAACTATTATTAATAAGTCAATAGTAATGCAGTTAGGGGCATATCTTCCTAAGGATCTATAGCCTAAGACTATAGAGGCTACGGTATATTTTTACAACTTGTCTCCTAGGCTTAGGGATGATCTAAGATCCCTAAACGAGAAGCTTCTATTATGGTTTTAGAACTATTTTTGCTTTTATAACCTAGCTATTATCCGTAAAGCCACGATTGATCTAAGGCCTTAGCTTAGTGGCCTTTATATATATAGATACGCCGGTTATCCCCTTAAGAAGGATAGAGAGAAGGATATACTTTAGAGACTTTATAAGATTCAACTTCAAGCTTATATTAGCTATCTTATAGGTTATATTACCACTATGTTATATAGGATATAGGTCCTAGAGCTTAACAGGGTAATTACTACCTAGAATGTTTAGTTTAATAAGACAGTTTTCTACATAAGAAGGGAGATAGAATCTAAGGCTTAGGCTATCCCTATCTTAAAAGAACTAGCAGACTAGCTGGATAAGCCGGCAGAGGAACAAAAGTTTAACACTATCCTTAAGACAATATAGAATCTGGATCTTATAGGTCCTATCAGGCTAATAGCTACTAGAGAGAATAAGGAAAAGCTCTTAACTATAGAGCTAGAAGAGCGTTAGTTAGATACTATTACTAGCTAGAATAAGGTATATACCAATATTACAACCGGACTATTTATCCTAAAGCAAATATCTAAGCCTAGAATACCGAATCTAGATTATACTAGGATTGATAGCCGTAGTAATAGAGCAGACTCTCCCTAAAGTGTAACTAGAGGAGGAATATAGTTTAAGGGTAAGGTATATTACTATAGACTGTTAGAAGGATTTAAAGCTAGGGTAGGTGTTATAACCCGCTAGTACGCTAACAATAAGACGATAGACAGACCGTTAGTCGGAGAACCGGACTCTAAAGCCAGGATCTTAAGGGTATATACTAGTAATACGTAAGTACTAGGCGACCTAGCCCCTTAAAAACAAGGTCAGCCCTATAGCAGTAGGAATCGGGTATTTATAGTAGAGCTAGGCCGATATAACCTTTGTTAGTATAATACTATACTTAAGAATATCTTTAGTATTCTCGATATAGAGAGAACGGCAGTATTATCGCTACTACTTGTTTTTATAGCTAACTACTTTCCTAATTAGCTAGTAACCAGCTATAAAAGGGAGTTTAAAACAGTATATACTGTAGTAGTAGGCGCTATTCGATATTAGAAACGTCTAACAAAGCGAAAAGAGAAGTAAGAGTTGTAGAAAAAGGACTTGCCAAAGGGCTCTTAGGATAAGAAAAAGTTTGTCTTAGGGAAATAGCATGAATTAGAAATGCCGCTAGAGCCTAGGACTTAGAGTAAAGCTATAAAGTCGCCTTTTAAGAAGATATAGAAGTCTATAGCTTAGACTGAGATTAATTAGCTATAAAAGCTACAGACCTATAAGAAAATTCCGAAGGATTAGTACAGGATATAGCCTCTCCTACTTAAATAGGTACTAAAGTATAAGCTTGATCTGGACAGGATGGTTGTTAGGCTAAAGGTAAGGATTTGCGTTTAAAAAGATCTTTAATATCTAGAGTTAGTCGAGTTAACTTATACAGTAATATTAGCTGCTAAGTCCCTTAGAGTAAGTATAGCCCTAGTAGCTTGTTTTGATCTAGAGATTGACTTATAGGACGTTATAAACGCCTTCTGCAACGTACTCCGGGAGTTGTTTAGCTAGGGCCTAGTGATCTATAATCTTCTAGAAGGGTTTAAGGAGCTAGGACTTCTTGCTTAGGTTAATAGGGCTCTATATAGGCTTTAAGACTCTCCTCTCCTCTAGTATCTCGAATTCTTAGGCTTTCTTAAAAACCTTGGACTTTAGAAGTCTAAGGAGGAGCTATATCTATTTTATAATATAGATAGACGTATCCTCTTAATATTCTATATAGATAACGTAATACTTCTCTATTATTATTAGTATTAGGACTATACTATAGACCTAAAGGCGAAACTGCTAGGTAAATATAAAGCAAAAATTCAGCCTAAGGCAGAATGGTTTCTTAGTATTCGGATTATAAGGGACAGAGTTAATTATATAATTACGCTGGTTTACGATATATATATTAAGAAGGCGGCTAAGAAGTATAGGCTAGATGGATCTGCTGTTATCCCCCCTATACTACTCCTAATAATCGGACTTGGTAAGAATAAGGGCTAGGCTACTAAGAAGGAGGTAAAGCTTATGTAAGAACTAGTAGGGACGATACTATATACGGTAATTATAGTCCGTCTAGATATAGCCTTTGCTGTATCTTATCTTTCCCGCTTCTTAACAAACCTATTAGCCTGATATATCGAGGCTGCTAGGCAGACGATCCGGTATCTATATTATATAAGGTTTCTCAGGATTATATATAGTAGCTACTCTAGTTAGGCCTATATACTTTATATCGCTAGTAATGCCTCCTTTACAGACAACTTAGACTTACAACGATCGTCTTAAGGTTATACGATTATAATGTTTGGAAGACTTGTCTAGTAGAATGCGTTTTGTCAAGCTATAGTTACTATATCGACAATAGAAGCAGAGCTTTATAGTCTCTCCCTGGCTGTAAAGGAGGCTATAGGGATAAAAAGATTCCTTAAGGACCTGATAGTTAAACTGTTAGTTCTATAGCGGATTTTCTATAATAATACTTAGACTATTAGGCTAGTAGTTAATAAAGGGGAGCGTATAGCAATAGCGCTCCGTTACATTGATATTCAGAATATATAGCTTAAATAAGAGTATAGTAAGGGTAGCTTTATAGTATCCTATATTAAGATAGCTAATATGCCAGCTAACGGCCTGATAAAGAATTTGTTAAGGGCAAAGTTCAAGCACTTCCAGGCTATGCTGAATCTAAGGGACGTATTACGGATTATAGCCGATAATTAAAGAGAGGGGAATTTAATTACTAGCGGATAACTATCTAGTCTGCCGTAAAACTTATAAAAGAAGCCTACTATAGGGCGCTATAGCGCTTAATAGCCTTTTCCAACGTGCTAACAGCCCGATCAATCTTAGCTAGTACCTGTAATATAGCTAATACGTCTATACGATTCTTATTAAGATAACGTAGTATCGACTATAGAAGAGCCCTGATATATCTACTAATTCCTTATCTAAAGTGCTAAGTAAACTTAGCGCTACTTATACTTAGGAACGCCGCCTATATAAAAGGATTGTCAGCTAGAGACTTAATTAACTGATAGAAAGGCGAAAACTAATGTCCTAGTCCGATAGACAGGGATAGGGATAGGCGTAGGGGCAGAGATAATTCGTAAGACGCTTTTCGCTTATAAGGATCTTTAAATTTCAGCTCTTTATAGAACGCCTAGGGCAGACGTAAAGGAGTAGGCAGAGCAGGCAATATAGGTATTAGCCTATATAGCAATAATCCGGACGATAGGTTGAGGATAGTACGTAACATTTTCGAAATAGCAGCGGCCTTACCTGCTATTACCTTCTAGATACAACTATTAGTCTAAGTATTGAATTTTAAAACGGATAGACGTACTCTGCTGGCCTCTATATTTTTCTTTTTCAAGTTTCGAAGAACCTAGGCAGTCTTCTTAGCCTTAACTGACTTATAATATACGCAGTTAGCTTTATAGCAAAATTGTTAGGCCAAGACAGACTTATATAGGACGATAGTAGTAAGATATAGTCTATATTAGAAGATAGTAGTAATAGTAACTGCTAGTATTGTTATACTAAGAAAAGTATTCTCCTATAGTATATCCTTTTAGCAGTAACCGGATATAGGGCTTATAAGATGGCAGATAAAGAGGGCCTAGAGGGCCGGATTTTTCGGATTAAGGCGTCTTTGCTTAACTGGAAGTCTAGCCTATAATCTTCTTAAGGCAGCCTAGTATCTTAGGAGCAGGAGTTTCCGGCATAGCCGCTAGGATAGGGCTTAATAGTACATTGTTACTAACTCTCTTGATATCTAAGGATATAATATAGCTACTAGCGTTATTAGCAAGCTAATAACAGCTAGAATAGAGCTAAGTAAAGTTTAAGGTTAGATCTTAGAGCTGTTTTTATAGGGATACCTGCGATCTTAGCTTTAGAGGAATACCATTATCTAGCTATAGGACGTTATAGCTAGTAATAGTAATAATTAGAAAGACTTACCACTTTTTACTCAGGTATAGTAATAGGAAAAAGAGAGCTAGGCGAGAATAAGGGGCAGGCTTACGAGAAAACTTTACATTAAAAAGGTAGTTATAAAGAAGAGAAAAGGAATAGGGCTAGAAGGAATTCTCTATACTTTTCTTATACCTAAAAAGAGTAGGCCTATAGTAAGCTCTAAAGAAAAGAGGAAAGAGCAGGTTAACCTTACTATTGCTATAGTGACTTACAGCGGTAAGGTTGACAATCAAGCATACTTACCTTCTTTTAGAAAGAAGGCTGCCTATATAGCTAGTAAAAGGGCAGTAGGTAAGGCTACTTAGGATGAAAACTAGTCCTATAACTTACAAATAGGAAAGAGAAGGTAGTAACAGTAAGTAGGCTAGCAAGAGTATTGTTAACCTGGCAAAGTCTTTACTAGCAAGGTGTTTACTAGGTGCCTATACTAGGCTTAAGTATATCGCTATCTCAATATACTTAAGGGGGTATAGGAGTTATAGTTACTATAATCCTGCGTTCTATAGGTCAGACTTCCTATAGGATGGCAAATCTAAGGGGGTATATGACGGAATATAGTAATGGTTATGGAGTAACCTATCTAGGACTGGGGCTCTCTATGCTTAGACATCCTAACAAGCTGCTTGTTAGGCTTAGAGACGCCTATATAAGGAGTGGCAGGTCCTGTAGTGAGAAGAAGAAGGACAGGCACATTCACTTCTTCATATCCATCACCTGCTCTTTACGTGATACATTGTTATTGTTATTACCGTTGTTGCTGCCCGCTATGCTCTTCTAGTTACTGTTGTTAGTAATAGTACGCTCAGACATATCCTTTAACGTATTATTATTACCCTCCTAGGCAAGATACTTGTTAGAAGCGTTAGTTATAAGCATATTAAAGGCGTTACTGCCCTTGTCCTTAGTATATATATAGACGTTGCTGCCTATACTCCTATAGGAGTACCTACTCTACTTATTATTAAAATCCGATACTATAAACAATAAGATTAGCATGCTTAAGCATTAGTGTATAAAGGTGAGCAACTTACTTGTTGCTGCTAGTACTGCTAATGCTACTACTATTGTTGCTGCTGCTGCTGCTACTATTGTTATTGCTGCTGCTGCTGCTACTATTGTTATTACTGCTACTGCTGCTGCTAGTACAGATCGTAGGGAGAAAGAGAACAGGTGGTGTATAGTAGGAGAACCTACCTATTTATAGATTTGGGGCGAGAGTGTTCGGAGTTCGCAATTAGCCAGCCTAGAGCTCTGATTTTCCTATTATAATTCCTATTTAGAACTACAAGCTTTTGCAATAGTAGTTACCGGCATAACGTGCTTACCGTTACGCCGTTTAGAGGCGTATATAGAAGGTGCTAAAGTCGCGCCTTCTACGCTAGGGATCAGCCAGCAGAATCTAATATTCTGATTAGTAAACGAGAAGTTAAGTAATTAGGATTTCCTATTCTGGCAATAAAGAGAGTAAAGTAATCTAGGATTTCCTATTTCGGTTAATAAAGCGCTAGCGTAGTCATAAAAGAAGAGTTACCAGTATTAATTATAGTAAGGGGGGTTAGGTACTAATCCCTATAACCGTATAGTATATAAGCCTTTTACTCTAGGAATGGGGTACGTGCTATACCACTAAGCCTCCTGCTCTAGAGAATGGGGTACACACTGTGCTACTTATACAATAGCCACGAGTAGCGCACCTATATACTATATAATAGCTACTAACAAGCGCTCTGCTTAATATAGGTATTTAAGGGGTGCACAACCACCCCCTAGATAGAGGGAGACAGACAATCCAGAACCAGAACTTGAACTAGTATTTCCTTGCTGCTCGCTTTGCTCTTTATCGTTTTAGATCACTACGATCTCTAGAAACCTACTAACAACTATTATATATCTTAATACTAAGTGTATACCGGCTAATAGACTTACTAAAGCCCTACTAGTTAGAGGCTTTCAGTCTTTTATTAGGCTTTTAGGCCTACAACCTAAGGGAGCTTTTTACTAAGCTACCCTCTACCCCTATATATATATGTTCTATACTATATATATAGAAGGCCTGGCTTAGCCTGATTAGCTTATAAGACTAGTTAATAGTACCGGCTACTTTATAGCCCTCTGGAATCACCTAATTCCTCTATATAGCCTTAAAAGGCTTATAAGGTCCTAGCCACTATAGTATAGTTCTATAGGCGCCCTTGTGCTGGCATCAGCTCCCTACGGCGTTAGAGAGGCCTATATTACTCTAGCTACGTCTAGAAGTACTCTAGTATATAGTATAGCTATATTTGGGAAATATAGGCTCCGGCTATTACTAGTAGTATACTTTCCTTTAGAGGGGGATTCTCTATATAACCTGTTATTTCCTTACTATATCTTGAAACAACGGAGTAAAAAAGGGCATAAATTTAAAACTATGCTAAAAATCGTTTTCTCTATAAGAGGATAAAGGCGTTTATAAGCCCTTTACTCCTTCTATACTCTAGTGCGTCTATCAGTCGCTAGGGTATAGAATATTTAGATATTATATATTACTATACGCTTTAAAGCTATAGTACCTATACCTTTAAATAGGTTATAGGTTTGATTTCAACATTATATATATTCTTACTTCTTTCTATATATAATAGGGGTTTATCCTATATATATATAAGGGCATAACCCCTTTGTCTAACGGAATAGTTTTGCTCTTACGTTCTTATTTCTTAGGATTCTTCTATTCTTTACCTATATATAGCTTTCTAAGGCTTATAAAGGAACAGAAGAATAGAGGGGGTGTTAAACGTACAAAATAAGCTATAGCGCTCTAACGGTTATAGCTTAGGCAAAACGGATTTCAGTTCTTGAACTACCAGATATATAGCTATATTCTGAGGGTGGACCCACTTTTGTAGATACTGCTGACTAAGCTATATATTCCACTATATAGCCTAGAAATAGCTTTAAAAGGCTTTTCTATTTTTAGATTTATGCCCCACTTTTGTAGAGACAGCCTCCTTAGGCTGTATAAGCGCTAGAAATAGCCTTAAAAGGCTCTTCTACTAGGTTACCTACCTACCCTGTACCTACCCTATACTATAGGAGCGAAAACAGAACTTATAGGAAAAGTCGTGCGGCTTACTCTGTAGCTTAGGTGGCCGTAAGTCGATTTTTTAAAATCGCCAGCTTATTTGGTTTTTCGGGAAGGCGCTATGCACCTACTAAGGCGCTCCTGCCGTGTAGAAGGCAGGAACGGTCCTAGAGGGTATATATAGGGAAGGAAATTGCGAAGCCTTACCTACTTGGACTAGAAATCAAGTTACTACGTTACCTACAACTATAAGCCTTATAGGCCTATAAGACCCACTGAAAGCCGTGATATATAAGCTTAAAGCCCCTATAATATAGCGCTATAGCCTATAACTATACCGTTATATGAGGACTTTTATAGAGGGAATACAGTAAAGGGCCCTACTTTACTATATTAGCACATACCTAGGAAGTGCTATTTAGGCTATATCAACGCTGTTGCTGCCCCTACGTACCCTATACGACTACTACTAGTAGGCTATAGTGGTTACAGATCCTTATATAGGATTACCCATTCCAATATAGCCCTATATATATAGGCAGAGGTAGCGCTTTGAAATTGGACTCCAACGATAACTATCCCACAGGCTATCCGGGCTTATAACCTATTGGAATGGGTAATCCTATATAAGGATCTATAACCACTATAGCCTACTAGTAGTAGTCGTATAGGGTACGTAGGGGCAGCAACAGCGTTGATATGGCCTAAATAGTACTTCCTAGGTATGTGCTAATATAGTAAAGTAGGGCCCTTTACTGTATTCCCTCTATAAAAGTCCTTATATAACGGTATAGTTATAGGCTATAGCGCTATATTATAGGGGCTTTGAGCTTATATATCACGGCTTTCAGTGGGTCTTATTTATTTTGTACGTTTAACACCTTTACTAGTAGTATTAATGTTAAATGTATAAAATAAGCTATAGCGCTCTAATGGCTATAGCTTAGGCAAAACGGATTTCAGTTCTTAAACTACTAGATATAAAGCTATATTCTAAGGGTGGATCCACTTTTGTAGATGCCGCTGACTAAGCTATATATGTACCACTATATAGCCTAGAAATAGCTTTAAAAGGCTTTTCTATTTTTAGATTCATGCCCTACTTTTGTAGAGACAGCCTCCTTAGGCTGTATAAGCGCTAGAAATAGCCTTAAAAGGCTCTTCTACTAGGTCACCTACCTACTGTTAAACGTAAAAAATAAGCTATAGCGCTCTAACAGTTATATCTTAGGCAAAACGGATTTCAGTTCTCGAACTACTAGATATATAGGTATATTCTAAGGGTGGACCCACTTTTGTGGATACCGCTGACTAAGCTATATATACCTATTGGAATGGGTAATCCTATATAAGGATCTGTAACCACTATAGCCTACTAGTAGTAGTCGTATAGGGTACGTAGGGGCAGCAACAGCGTTGATATGGCCTAAATAGCACTTCCTAGGTATGTGCTAATATAGTATAGTAAAGTAGGGCCCTTTACTATATTCCCTCTATAAAAGTCCTTATATAACGGTATAGTTATAGGCTATAGCGCTATATTATAGGGGCTTTAAGCTTATATATCACGGCTTTTAGTGGGTCTTATAGGCCTATAAGGCTTATAGCTATAGGTAACGTAGTAACTTGATTTCTAGTCTAAGTAGGTAAGGCTTCGCAATTTCCTTCCCTATATATACCCTCTAGGACCGTTCCTGCCTTCTATACGGCAGGAGCGCCTTAGTAGGTGCATGGCGCCTTCCCGAAAAACCAAATAAGCTGGCGATTTTAAATAATCGACTTACGGCTACCTAAGCTGCAGGGTAAGCCGCACGACTTTTCCTATAAGTTCTGTTTTCGCTCCTGCGGTGCAGGGTAGGTACAGGGTAGGTAGGTAACCTAGTAGAAGAGCCTTTTAAGGCTATTTCTAGCGCTTATACAGCCTAAGGAGGCTGTCTCCACAAAAGTGGGGCATAAATCTAAAAATAGAAAAGCCTTTTAAAGCTATTTCTAGGCTATATAGTAGAATATATAGCTAAGTCAGCGGTATCTACAAAAGTGGGTCTACCCTAAGAATATAGCTATATATCTAGTAGTTCGAGAACTGAAATCCGTTTTGCCTAAGCTATAACCGTTAGAGCGCTATAGCTTATTTTGTACGTTTAACACCCCTTCTATTCTTCTATTCCTTTATAAGCCTTAGAAAGCTATATATAGGTAAAGAATAGAAGAATCCTAAGAAATAAGAACGTAAGAGCAAAACTATTCCGTTAGACAAAGGGGTTAGGCCCTTATATATATATAGGATAAACCCCTATTATATATAGAAAGAAGTAAGAATATATATAATGTTGAAATGAAACCTATAACCTATTTAAAGGTATAGGTACTATAGCTTTTAAGCGTATAGTAATATATAATATCTAAATATTCTATACCCTAGCGACTGATAGATATACTAGAGTATAGAAGGAGTAAAGGGCTTATAAACGCCTTTATCCTCTTATAGAGAAAACAATTTTTAGTACAGTTTTAAATTTTATGCCCTTTTTTACTCCGTTGTTTCAAGATATAGTAAGGAAATAACAGGTTACATAGAGAATCCCCCTCTAAAGGAAAGTATACTACTAGTAATAGCCGGAGCCTATATTTTCCAAATATAGCTATACTATATACTAGAGTACTTCTAGACGTAGCTAGAGTAATATAGGCCTCCCTAACGCCGTAGGGAGCTAATGCCAGCATAAGGGCGCCTATAGAACTGTACTACAGTAGCTAGGACCTTATAAGCCTTTTAAGGCTATATAGAGGAATTAGGTGATTCCAAAGGGCTGTAAAGTAGCCGGTACTATTAACTGGTCTTATAAGCTAATCAGGCTAAGCCAGGCCTTCTATATATATAGTATAGAGTATATATATAGGGGTAAAGGATAGCTTAGTAGAAAGCTCCCTCAGGTTGAAGGCCTAAAAGCCTAATAAAAGACTGAAAGCCACTAACTGGTAGGGCTTTAGTAAGTCCGTCAGCCGGCATATACTTGGTATTAAGATATATAATAGTAACTATTTTAGCCTTAACCTGCTCTCTAACGTACCGGAATTTCAGTAGGGTATACTTAGTTCAAGCATGTAGCACTGGGTCATTAGCCACTGTTATAGAGCCCTGATTATCTCCATAGAGAGTAATAGGGTAGTCTATAGGTCTATAAAGTTCAGAAAATAGCCCTATAATCTACTGTACTTCGCGTATAGCCTCTGTAAGTCCATCAGTTTCAGCTTCTAGGGTAGAGAGAGCAATAGTAGTAGCTCTTTTCGTTTTCCAGCTAATAGGCCTACCGCCTAACTTATATAGATAGCCGTAGGTGGATTTACTAGTAGCCTTATCCCCTGTAAAATCAGAATCACTAAAGCCTATAGGGACTAGACTACTATTAATTATAGAAGTCTGGCTACTACCTTTACTATTTCTAGAATCTACTATAGTAGTAAAGGTAGTAGTTAGGGGCCTAGGCCCTTTCTTAGAGTGAAAGTCTCTACTAAGCTTAGTAGTTATATTACTACTATTACTAAGCTTAGGCCCTAGATCAGCTACTGTATTTCCATTATAGCTAAAACAGATACTATAGTCTTTAGTACTATTAAGATACTTAAAAAGATTTTTAGCAGCGTTTAAGTGTGATTTTGTAGGTCTATTTAAAGACCTAGAGAGCCACTATACAGTAAAGCTAATATCTACCCTAGTAAGGAGCATTATATATATAGCTATTCCTACTAGGCTTTGATAGAGCTTAATTTCCATAGAATTACAGAGGTAGCTAGCAATATCTTCCTCTAGTTAAAGTTGACTTACTAGCCCTAGCTATAAGGGAATAGATATAGGCTTAGAATCGGCCAAGTTAAAGCGGCTAACCGCCTCTTCTATATACTATAACTGGTTAAGCTACAGGCGCCTATTAGGTCTATCCCTTATAATTTGCACGCCTAGGAAATAGGCGGTAGGCCCTAAGTCTTCTATAGCATAGACCTTATTAAGCCGTTTCTTTAAATCAGTTATATAGCCTATATTAGGCCCTATAAATAGACAGTCATCTATATAGGTAACGATAAAGTGGCAGGTTTTAGTATTATAGAAGACCCCTGGATCTGAAATAAGAGGGAGATAGCCTAGGCTCTTAAGTAAGATTTTAAGCTTATCTTGCTACTCTCTAGGGCTTTGTTTTAGACTATATAACGCTTTAGATAGTTTAATAATATTAGGAGTAGAAGGATTATAGCCGTATTTCAGTAAAAGCTTATAAATAGCCTTATTAGAAGCTACTAGGTCTAATAGTCCTTCAGGGATTTCCATATATATTTCTTCTCTAAGAGCGCTATTAAGAAATGCCCCTATAAAGTCAGCTTGTTCTATTTCCCAGTCTAGAACAGCACCTATAGCTAGACGTATACACCAAGTAGATAGTATACTAGTAGAGGCATAGGTTACAGTATAATCTAGGCCTTCTACCTGTATAAAGCCCCTAGCTACTAACCGAGATTTATACTTAATAGGCCTGTTTTTAGCGTCCTTTTTAACCTTAAGAACGTTTTGACAGGTAATAAGCTTACAGTTAGAAGATAATAGACTCCTAGGTAGGAATTTAAAAACCCCTAGCTCTAATAACTGGATAAATTCCTTGGTAATAGCCTCTAACCACTTACTACGCTCATCTCTAGGTAGTTTTAAGACTTGCTTATAAGTAGTAGGCGTACTATCCTTAGATATTACCCTTTTTCAAGCCTTATAGACAAAAGACAGTATATAGCTACTAGTCTTAGCTAAAAGCTTATAGTAATCGAGCTGTATTTTATCCACCTCTAAAATAAGATTACTATTATTAAGAGGTTCGTTTGTTATAGGCCGATTAGGCGCTATAACTTCTATAGGCTTAGGTGCAAAAATAGGCTCTATAGTTTAGGGAAACGCCTCTGGTAATTCAGGCTTTCTAATAGATATAGTAGGCCTAGTAGACTCTACTATAACCGGATTTATAGGCTTATCCAGTAAGGGTTCATCTAATTCACTATCGGAAGAAGATTCGTAGGGTTCTAGCTTACTAGGTTCTATTTCTATACTAATAGGCTTTTCAGTATTAAGATTAGAAGGGTCCGGGCTAACAGCCCCCTCTAAATCTTAGTCTAGGTCTACTAATTCCCCCTCTAAAGCCGTATTATTAGTAGGCTGACTTAGTACTGTATTATCCTCTATAAATTTAATAGTAGAGGTTTTAAGTACTGCTCTTCTAGACAGTATATATACTAGGTAGGTCTTAGAACCTAATACCGCTAGTAATTTATACTCTTCCGTTCTAGAGGTAAATTTTAACGATTTAGACTGTTTTTCTAGAGGTATAATCGCCTCCCTTCTAGCGCCTATAGCCCTATAGCGCTCTAGGTTAGGTATATATAGAATACCAGGCTCTAGCTTGTCAAATAGCGCCTGGAAAGGAGTGGTTTCCTTATTAGTTATAGCTATACTTTTAACTAATTCCACTACAGCCTCCAGTATAAAGCACTACAAATACTAGGGTAAAGCGCTACTAAGAATAGTATACCTTATACAGTCTAGTATAACTCTAACTGATCGTTCTACTAAGCCGTTCTGCTTGTGGATATAGGGGGCAGAAGTGCTAAATTTAATACCCCTTTTAGCTAACTAAGTAGTTAATAAATCAGTTATTTCAGTGCCTCCGTCAAAGTGGAATTTAGTAGGATATCTACCAAATCCATTCCTTAGGCCCCTAAAAAAGCCCTTAATAGCGTTAGCTACTATAGGGCCTGATTTATTAGGTAGGTTAAAAACCCACCTATACCTACTTTTACGGTTAACTAGAAGTAAGACTATAGGGTTTCTATTATAAGGCCTAGGCCTAATTTTAATAGTATCGCCCTCTATTAAGTCTAAGACCCTAGGTGGGTTAGATATTAAAGCCTTACTAACCCTTCTTACTGCTTTACCTCGATCACAGCTAGAGCAGTGAAAATCAGCTTCCTTTATTTTATCAAAATTAGGCAGCCCTTGAGTAATACTAGAGGTCTTTCTCAAAAGACGTAGGCCTATATGGCCTAGCCTAACGTGCCACAATTTAGCTAAATTAAGTAGATTATAGTAATCTCGCTGACCTATATTAGGCTCCTTTAAAGTAGGGCTAGATATAGCCTTTTCTACTACTTGATTCCCCTCTATAACTGGCTCTCTTAGTATATAGGGCAGGTCTCTAGTGCCAGTTAAGGGCTCAGGCTCCCTAGTCTTACAGGGACTTTGATAGGGGGCCTAGGCAGTAGCTAAGGGCTCTATAGGCCTATGGGGCCTTTTCCCCCTTAAAGAAGGTCCTATACCTTCTAAAGTAGTACCTTTAGCCGGAGAATTCCTTAGCTTATAGCGCTTATTAGGCTCTATAGCTTCGGATACTATAGCATCCTTTATAATAGGTCTATAGTCTTCCTTTCTAATAGAATTAGAAGGAATTTCTACTACTATCTTATTACGCTGCGGCTCTATACTTTAAGTAGTATTATAACTAGTAAGGCCTAAAGGAAAAGCAAAATTTGCATGTAATATAGGCTTAGAGCTGCCTTTAACGTTAAGAAAAAATCCTGATTTTTTAAAGTCTAGTATAGCTATACAGCGTCTATCACCCCCGTAAAGGGTTTCCTTTATAAGGCAACCTCCCGAATCATAGTGCCTAACCCTGCTAATAATATTTATATCAATATTAGGTAGGTATAAAACGTTATCTAATACTAATTTAGTATAGGTAGGGGGGGCCTTTCTAGATAATACTTCTAGTGTAATAGAGCCTATACTAGCCGGGCTTACAGGGCCATTTCCAGTGTTAATAGGGCGTAACTAGCCTGTGTTAGGCGTAAAGGTAGTAAACCGCTCTTTACTATTACTGATATGGTCTGTAGATCCCGTATTATATAGCTAACTATTATAAAGAGCGGGGTCTCTAGGGCGTCTTTTAGGCTGATTATCTTTATATTTTGCCTTGTTATTAGAAGAGGTTTTTAGGCCTTTTCCTTTAAAGTCCTTACGCTTCTTATACCCTTTTAACGCTAATAGCTATGCTAATTGGGTATTAGAATCGCTAGAAGAACTAGAATTGGAACTAGAGTCGGATTCCTCTTCTTCTTCTATAGCTAGGTTATAGGACCCTAGCATAAAGGAGGCTTGTTCAGCACTTTTAGCACTATAATTCTGCCCTTTAACATTATAACTAGCCTTCTTCTTACCCTTTTTCTTATTTTTACCCTTCTTACTAGGGTTAGAATTTGAATTAGGGGTTGAATTAGAGCTATTAGCTACGTAAGCTGCTCTATACGCCTCTGTAGCCGGGTTCCTAGATTCTTCTAAAATATCAGCTATTAGATATTCTATATTAAGGCTAGAGGCTGTAAGGCCTAGCATTCTAGCCTGTCTTATAGAGCTCTTTTGGCGTAATACCCAGCTAGGAAACTTAGATTCTAGAGCCTTAAAATACTGATTCAGTATTAAAGAGGGATCTATATCTATTTTAGCCATAGTAAGCTTAGCAAGATAGCCGTTAAATTCAGCGTTAAAAGCTAATAAGCCTTTTCTATAGGTACTAAAAGTAAGGGCATGGAATTCGTTATAGACATCCTCCTTTTTAGACTCTATAGGTCGGCTATACTGCCTAACAAGCAGCTTAAAGGCCTTAGAAGGTATATGAATCCACGATATAGCAGCCCTAGGGCTACTAGATAAGCTATCGCGTAGGAGCATTAAAAGAACAGCTTGATCAGAGTCGCTATAAGTGTTAGATATATTAGGGTTTTCTAAAAAATTAGATATCCCTAACGCTCTTAGCACTATACTTAAAGCCTAAATCCACTGTTCAAAATTGCTTTCCCCGCTAAGCTTACTATCGTCCGGTATAGTATAGGCCTTTTTAGAAAGCTCCTTTACTATACTACTAGTAATAGTATCCTTAAAGCCTTCCTTAGACCCTGTATCTATAGGGGGGTCTAAATTACTAGTAGCTGTATTATCTATAGCCGGCCCTAGATAGGGCTCTTTCCTAGGGGGACGTGGAGGAGAATCTAAATCTATAGTACCGCTAAAAGGATCAAATCTAGGACTATAGCTAGTTTTTCCAATAGTAGCAGCCGCAGTGTTACTACTATTAGTTAAAGAAGCTAAAGTAGAAGATATGTTCTTTATAGCGCTAACGCTATCCTCGACAGAGGCTTTTAGGGTATTTAGACTTAAAAGTAGTGTTTTTATATCACTAGATTGGCTAGCTATAACTCGCTTATGAGATTTTATATACTGTTTTAGGACTTCTATAACCTCGCTATAGTCTTCGCCATCTTCCTCATCTTCTAATAGGGTTCGTATAGGTAGTGGAGGCCTAGAAGATTGCCCTGGATCAGCTGGGTTACTAGCCCTTTTAGGCGCTATACCCTTCCCTTTAGCTTGATCCGCCATTGTAAATAGGCTACTATTTACTTATAGTACTAGTAAAAGCACTTAATTAGCTTCCAGTTCACTGAAGCTAATTAGCTAGCTCATTAATTATAGTAGTGATTTTCTAGGCTAGTCTTAGCGCTTAGTAGGTTTATAGCGCTGCCTACTTGCTACTTAGTAGGGCTTTCTAGTAGAAATTCTAAACTAGGCTCTAAGGGCTAGAGACTTCGACGTAGGGACTTAACTACCGCCTATAGATATATCTATAGAAAGGGCTCTATAGTAGGGAAATATAGGTCTTTAGCGCTAGAAATTCTAAAACGCTAGCCTTTCTACTTCCAGCTATAAGTAGAAAGGTCTTTTAGTATAGGTAAGTATACTAGCCTAAGTGTATAAGAGCCCCAAATGCTCGTCAATACTATAGGACTTAGATTTCTTAGCGATTCCTCCTTCTAGATTTTCAGGCTTTTTAGTCCTTAAATAGCCTTCAATAAGATGTAATATATAGCTTTTCAGGGCTTATATAGTACTATATTTTCAGCTATAAGAGGCTTAAATAGCCCTATATATAGGCAGAGGTAGCGCTTTGAAATTGGACTCCAACGATAACTATCCTACAGGCTATCCGGGCTCATAACCTATTGGAATGGGTAATCCTATATAAGGATCTGTAACCACTATAGCCTACTAGTAGTAGTCGTATAGGGTACGTAGGGGCAGCAACAGCGTTGATATGGCCTAAATAGCACTTCCTAGGTATGTGCTAATATAGTAAAGTAGGGCCCTTTACTATATTCCCTCTATAAAAGTCCTTATATAACAGTATAGTTATAGGCTATAGCGCTATATTATAGGGGCTTTAAGCTTATATATTACGGCTTTCAGTGGGTCTTATAGGCCTATAAGGCTTATAGTTATAGGTAACGTAGTAACTTGATTTCTAGTCCAAGTAGGTAAGGCTTTGCAATTTCCTTCCCTATATATACCCTCCGGGACTGTTCCTGCCTTCTATACGGCAGGAGCGCCTTAGTAGGTGCATGGCGCCTTCCCGAAAAACCAAATAAGCTGGCGATTTTAAATAATCGACTCACGGCTACCTAAGCTGCAGGGTAAGCCGCACGACTTTTCCTATAAGTTCTGTTTTCGCTCCTGCGGTGTAGGGTAGGTATAGGGTAGGTAGGTAACCTAGTAGAAGAGCCTTTTAAGGCTATTTCTAGCGCTTATACAGCCTAAGGAGGCTGTCTCTACAAAAGTGGGGCATAAATCTAAAAATAGAAAAGCCTTTTAAAGCTATTTCTAGGCTATATAGTGGAATACATAGCTTAGTCAGCGGTATCCACAAAAGTGGGTCCACCCTCAGAATATAGCTATATATCTAGTAGTTCGAGAACTGAAATCCGTTTTGCCTAAGCTATAACCGTTAGAGCGCTATAGCTTATTTTATACGTTTAACAATACTACTATATAGCCTAGAAATAGCTTTAAAAGGCTTTTCTATTTTTGGATTTATGCCCCACTTTTGTGGAGACAGCCACCTTAGGCTGTATAAGCGCTAGAAATAGCCTTAAAAGGCTCTTCTACTAGGTCATCTACCTCCCCTATACCTACCCTGCACTATAGGAGCGAAAACAGAACTTATAGGAAAAGTCATATAGCTTACCCTATAGCTTAGGTAGATGTAAGTCGATTATTTAAAATCGCCAGCTTATTTGGTTTTTCTAGAAGGCGCTATGTACCTACTAAGGCGCTCCTGCTATATAGAAGGCAGGTACGGTCCTAGAGGGTATATATAGGAAAGGAAATTGCAAAGCCTTACCTACTAGACTAGAAATCATATTATACGTCACCTATAACTATAAGCCTTATAGGCCTATAAGACCCACTAAAAGCCGTGATATATAAGCTTAAAGCCCCTATAATACAGCGCTATAGCCTATAACTATACCGTTATATAAGGACTTTTATAGAGGGAATATAGTAAAGGGCCCTACTTTACTATATTAGCACATACCTAGGAAGTGCTATTTAGGCTATATTAACGCTGTTACTGCCCCCACGTACCCTATACGACTACTACTAGTAGGCTATAGTGGTTATAGATCCTTATATAGCATTACCCATTCTAATAAAAGGGTCTACTCTAGTAGGTAATATAGGTTAAACATATAAGTCTTAATATACTCTCATATCTACTTCTAACTTCTATAACGTTATTCTAGTTATATTTCTAGTTCGCTATAGTAGTATTATTGTTAAACGTATAAAATAAGCTATAGCGCTCTAACGGTTATAGCTTAGGCAAAACGGATTTCAGTTCTCAAACTACTAGATATATAGCTATATTCTAAGGGTGGGCCCACTTTTGTGGATACCGCTGATTTAGCTATATATACCACTATATAGCCTAGAAATAGCTTTAAAAGGCCTTTCTATTTTTAGATTTATGCCCTACTTTTATAGAGACAGCCCCCTTAGGCTGTATAAGCGCTAGAAATAGCCTTAAAAGGCTCTTCTACTAGGTCACCTACCTACCCTGTACCTACCCTGCACCGAAAGCAGGGAAAACAGAACTTATAGGAAAAGTCGTGCAGCTTACCCTGTACCTTAGGTGGCCGTGAGTCGATTATTTAAAATCGCCAGCTTATTTGGTTTTTCGGGAAGGCGCCATGCACCTACTAAGGCGCTCCTGCCGTACGGAAGGCAGGAACGGTCCCGGAGGGTATATATAGGAAAGGAAGCCTATATCTATTCCCTGGACACACATCCGAAAACGCGTTCTTGGTCAGGACCGCTCCAAATCGACTGCACTCTTTTGCAATCCACTTGTCCAATTGAGGACTCAACACACGCCAAATTTGGCTGCGGCGCAGTCGCTCGTTCAACGGCGCTATAGTCGGATTCTGACCATACGATGTGGTCGACCGTGGCCAGAAATCTGCAGCTACAGTAGGGCGGGTGCATAGGCCCTATAGTTATATGCCCTAGCCCCGACTCCGCCCCTAGCCCCCTAGGGGCTGTTAACAAAGCCCCTAAGCGCTTGGGCTATAGCTTCTTAACCTACCTTACCACCGCTACCGCTACTACTACTACTACTACTTCTGCTACCAACCCTACTACTACTATAACCGCTACTAAGTCGAGCGATATATCGTTCGATAGCCCTTTTAAAGGGCTTTCTAGCAGTCAACACGCCACTACCGCCACCGCCGCCCCTACCCCCTCTAAAAAGGGGAAAGAAAAAGAAAAAGCCCTACTACCTACAACCCTTGCCCTTACCTTCTCTAGTCTTATAGACCAGATAGTCAGTCTTTTAGTTAATAACCCAGCCTTTAAGGAAATCGTCGAATATACCAGGCTAGCTAGAAAGCTAGCTTTAACGTAGATCTTGAAAGAGGAGGAGAAAAAAGCCCTGATATTTCCCTTATTTGTAGCCCTAAGGCAGAAGAAGCAACAACAATAGTAATAACAATAGTAACAACAATAGCAGTAGTAGTAATAACCCCCCGCTGTTAAATCAGAGCTAACCTGCTGTACCTGGGCTGCTATAGCAGCGGCTAGGGTAAAGCCTACTAAGCTAGGCTTAGAAAAACAGGTCCTTATACAGCTAGGATCAGCCTCTTCCTCCCTTGGCTAAAAATCAGCCCCGGAAATCGTATAGGTAGTATAGAAGGCTATAGGGCACTCTATTAAGGGGGTAAGGACCCTACCGAGCAGTAACCTTATACTAGTTACTAAAGGAGAAAAAATCAAAAAAGCCTTAGAAGAAAATACAGCCTAGCTAGCCTCTTTATTACTAGAGGCCTCGATCTATACTACTACCTAGGCTATTGCTGTTAAAGGGCTTATAACAGCTGACCGGGTAATGGAAGCTAGCCTTCTAGTAGTAGTAAAAGAAGTATATCCTTCGGCCTTAAGGGCTAAGGTCTGGTACCCCCTCTAGATCGAAAGAATAAGAGTCTTAGCTCTTATTGCCTTTTCTAGCTAGTAAGAGGCCTACTAGGCCTATTAAGACGGAATCTTCTAGGCCTATAAGGCCCTAAAAGCAGAGCCTTATATCGATAAGGCTAGGGCCTTATAGTGCTTTAACTGCTAGCGATAGGGGTATAAAGCTAAATACTGCTACTCCCCTGCCCTCTGCTATAACTACGGCCAAGAAAAGAAGAAGTATACCAAGGCGGCCTATACTAAGGCTTAGTACTGCTGGAACTGCCGTAGCGACTACCACGCTAGGGCAGAAGAATGCCCTAAAAGAAAGAAGTATAAGGCTTAGGCAAAATCCAGCCTATAAAACAGGCCTATTAACTTCGACCTCCCTAGCCCTCTTAAGCCGGCAATATTAACAGAAGACCAGCTAGAAGGGGAAGAAAGCTATACAGTAGTAGCTGGAAAACGCCGCCGTAGCCGCCCCTCTATAACGACCGCTACTACCGCTACTGCTACTACTGCTATAGCCTCCCTTTCCCAGCGAACTATAAGGGAGGCTTTTAGCAAAATCCCTGCCTCTACCTTTACTACTACTGATCTAGCAGCTACTAGTACTATAGCTATCGGTTCTATACCCTCCTCCTTAGAGCTGGTAAGGGGCTCTATAGAGGAAGAGGATACGGATATGCTTTAGTCTCTTTTTCTGCCTTCTCTCCTTCCTTAGACTGCTTCCCCTCTCTCTCTTTAGACTGTCTTTTCTTTCTTCCCTATAGCTAGTATCTTACTATTATACTAAGGTAAAGGGGAAGGCTATAGGCCTAGGCTTATAAGCTTTTAAGCTTTAAGCCTAGCCTTACCTTACCCCTTTTTACTGATAAGACCCCTTCCTTATTCCCCTACCCTAAGCCCTATATTAATTAAGATATAGGGCGTTCTTATGGGAGATGGGTAGAGGAATAGGCGCGATTTCCCTTAGTAGCCTCCTAGACGGCCTCCCCTTACAATGTTTTTCTTTTAGTACTGCTCTTTTCCTCTTGCTAGGTTGCCCGCCTTGTTAAGCTCGTTAGAGGTTTTTCATCCGTTTTCCGGTTTTCCTCTAGCATAAGTGTAAGCTAGCAGCCCCTTATAGCCCCTTAGGGGACTCTATAGGAGTAATAGATATCTATCTATCTATATATAGGAAAGGAAATTGCAAAGCCTTACCTACTAGACTAGAAATCAAATTACTACGTTACCTACAACTATAAGCCTTATAGGCCTATAAGACCTACTGAAAGCCGTGATATATAAGCTTAAAGCCCCTATAATATAGCGCTATAGCCTATAACTATACCGTTATATAAGGACTTTTATAGAGGGAATATAGTAAAGGGCCCTACTTTACTATATTAGCACATACCTAGGAAGTGCTATTTAGGCCATATCAACGCTGTTGCTGCCCCTACGTACCCTATACAACTACTACTAGTAGGCTATAGTGGTTATAGATCCTTAAATAGGATTACCCATTCCAATAATTATATATAGTTAATATACTCTAGAAGGTAGCCCTTCTATTAGTAGTTAGATCAGTATATATAACACACTTACTTAGATAAGAAGAAGGCCTATTAGCATTTACCTACTTAATCTACTCTTTTATAGGCTATACTCCCTAACTAAGGCTGTAATATAGGCGTATATAGTTCTAACAAGTAGAATTGTCATAGGCTATTACTAAGCTAAGAATAGGTATATTATTAAAAGTTAGAGGGACTAGATATCTACCTAATTCCTTAGTATTATTTAGGTCTATAAAGTCGATTATCTTACTTATAATATACCTAAGCTACTACTTAAAGTCAATCTACTACTCCGGCTTAAAGAGAAGGATTAAGCCCTCTTTATTGTTCTTTTTATTGTTCTCGTTGCTTAACATAATAGCAGCTACTAAGGTATGTTCTTAGGTATCGTAATAATAATATTTATACTAATGCTAGTCTTATCTATACTAGGCTAACAACTTCTAACTATTAATTGTTAAACTATATAGGTTTAGGTAATTAATTTTATACTAATCTCGTCTATATTTTCTATCTCCCCTCTTAACCTACACTCTAGCCTCCCCCACCTATAGAGATTTCCTTTCTTCCCTCTGCTCTACCTATAGGCCTAGAAAGAAGGCTTAATCTATTCAATATAGGGAAACATATCTATATCCACCTTAATTAACAGGGCCTCCCTATGACCTGCTCCTGTCGGAGATACCGGAGTTCTACCGAAGCGACACGGGCGCCACGTTGTCCAACAGTTCCGTCATACTTATATCTTAAGGTCTCTTCTTTATAAGTTATATAAGTCTAGTATGAAGCTATTTTAAATAGCTTTCTTTTTAAATACCTAACAGCCTCTTGTAGCATGTTACAGGCCTGGGAATAAGGCTTAATCTGTTTAATACAGGGAAACGTAGCTCTATCACCCCAATTGACTAGGGCCTCCCTGTGCCCTGCGCCCGTCGTGGATACCGGAGTTCTACCGAAGCGACACGGGCACCACGTCGTCCAACACTTCTAGAAGGCAGCCTTTTCTGTGCCCTGAGCCCGTGGTAGATACCGAAGTTCAACCGAAGCGACTCGGGCACCACGTCGTACGACATGAGTAGGGGAGGCTTTCTCGAGGCCCCGGAGACGTGCGGTGTTCGGCGTGAGGAGTTGGTGGTCGGGATTATCAAAAGGGGAAAGCGCGTGGCTTTATGCACTGAATTTTGGAGCTGGAAGTGTATGTAGTAACTTGCAAGTTGGATCGCATGGCCGGCATGCCCCCGCCAATCCTCTACCTTAATTTTCCCCGGAGAATTGAATAGTAGCAGCTCATCGTCATCCCGGGACTCCAGGAGCTGCCCGTCTGTCCATCAGTCTAACGTACGTGTTTCACTCGCGTCTTGCCCGACGTAAATCACCAAAAACGTGTGCTATCAAACATGGGAGTGAAGTAAATGTAAGCATCAGTAGTCTCTCCGGAAAGCACAGCCAAGGCGTGACAACCAGCGTCGCCCAACGTATTTCTATTGTACCACTCTATGACGGGATCGGTATCCAGGCCTGATGCTGAACGGCTTAGTCCGCGCGCACCGCGTGCTTGCAGCGATGAGAAGTAGTCTGGGTCGACCTTAATAAGAAACGTTAGCCCAATATCGACGTGGACAGTTCGTGAACATATGGGGGGGGGGATGGCAACTCAACCGCGTGAGTCGTCCCGCACCGAGCAAAATAACATGAAAGGGGTGCTCACTTATCGTTGCAGCTGGCGAGGGCGGCGTTGGACGCGGCGAAGCCGACCTCAAAGTGCGTAATGGTGCCGGCGTCCTTGGACTGGCCCGAGGAGGGGAACTTGCTGGCGACCGTCTTCATCAGGTTATCGACTTTGGCGGCTGTGGGCAGTGATAAGGTTGGGTCAGTGCCAGCCAACAAGGGCAAGGGTCCGGGGGGGGGGGCAGAGAACTCACCGAGGTTAATGACGTGGGGCACGATGTACTTGCACTCCCTGCCGGCCTCGAAGCGGGCGGTCATGTTGCCAAGGTCGTAGATGACGACGTCGCCGGCCGCGTTGAGCTCATCTGACAGCGTCTGGAAGCCGTAGGCCTCGGTCAGGTTGAGGGGCGGCATCTGACTGGCCAGGTTGGTGGCGTTGGCGATCTTGCGCAGCATGACAGCGCCGCCGTGCTCGAGGGCCTTGCCGTCCAGGGTGGTGTTGTAGCTGTCCAGGACGTGGGCGTAGTTGTGCAGGCCATCGAGGATGGGTGTCATGATGTCGATGACGGTGGCCAGGTCGCGGGGCACGATAACGGCGGAGGCGCCGGCGGCAAGGACGAGGAGGGAGGCGAAGCACTTCATGGTGGTGGTGGTGGTGTTTTGGAAGAAGTAGGAGGGGTTGGCTGGATGTAAGAAACGAACAGTGGCGCGGTGAGTTTGTGAAGCTGGTGAACGAGTGTGAGTGAAGCGGCTGCTGTCTTGCTGAAGAGAATGGATGCCGAGGTTAGACATGTGCAGATGGCAGCATGTCTAGATATATAGCCAAGACTAGGTCTTCTTCTTCCCTTAGAACCCTTCTCCCGTCTGTCATGTGAGGCACTAAGGCTTCATCTCTCGGCAGATTCCGGTCTGGACCAGCAGTCCAGCATGCCTGTAGGTTCAGCTGGGCGCATGGGCGGCTGGGCGCATGGGCGGCTGGCCGACTCGACTAGTTCGTTGCACCGGCGAGGCGGACCGGTCCACGGCGGCGGCTTGAGCTAGGTCGGAACCCGGAGAGTGGATGGCGGTCCGGTCCGACTCGACTAGTTCGTTGCGCCGGCGAGGCGGCCCGGTCCAAGGCGGCGGCTTGAGCTAGGTCGGAATCCGGAGAGTGGATGGCGGTCCAGGCCGAGCGACCGCTGGCGTTCTAGGTAGTGCAATGACCCCCGATTCCGGGCGAGCTACGAGCTTGTCCGAGGCGAGCTTTACGATGCGGGGAGCTTGCGGCGACATGGGCCAGGCGAGACGGCGCCCAGGGGGCTTCGATCCGAATAGTCGTCCGGCAACTGCCGAATGACTAGCAGGAAGGGGTCATTATGAAGGGCTCACTGAGCTATGGCCCAGAGCCGTCATGCACGACCCAGAGCTTCACCATGTTACGTGAGACTTTCACGGATATTAGATGCGGGGCTAATTTCAGGATCAGCTGGATTGAGCCGAGGTTTTGCCGATGTCCCTGGCAGCAAGCCCTTCGAAAGACGCGTCTCTTGCAACCGTGACCGCAATCCGACCTGAACGTGTTGACACACCTATCGAATCACACCTATTTCGGCATTTCTCGCCCTTGGCCGCGATTCAATCACGAGGAGACATGTTTGTCGCCACGCGTGCCGGGGAGTGGTTGCCGGCCAGCGCCGCTGATTGGCTTCTCGCGAGCCGCAGCTGAAATTTTCTTTCTTGCCACAGAGCCCTCCCTCTTCTTCTTCCACCAAGAAGGACGGGCGCGCCGCGATGCGTACGTCTCTAAACCAGCTCCGGCATGGTTTGAAGTGCCCGCCCTGGACTTCGCGTCGCTGTCCGCCCACTCACTGGTTGATCATTGTCGTGCAGCGTTACTCGGGCTCCACAGCCCCCGTCGTGCCGCTCGCTTGCCGCGCGCCAGCGTCGGCCATTGGGCAACCCCTTCGCACTCACGGGGTCTCGAGCTCGAAGTCAACGGCGATCCCGAGGTCCCATCATTCGAGTCCACGTGACGCCTGATACGCGCAGATCAAGCTCCAAAGGATGGACTACAACAGCACGAGTAGCTCCGACGGCGTCGGGAACGGAAACGGAAACGGAAACAGCGACGGACTCGTATCGCCCGACTACGTCTCCATCGTGGCCCTGGTGGTATCGCTCATCGCCCTCCTCGGCACCATCGCCCAGGTGCTGCAGCAGTACTACGCCTCAGCCACAGGCTTCTCCAACTGCGGCGAGAGCGTCATGGGTGATTGGCACCAGAGCAAGCGGCGCATCTTCCGCCCGACCGAGCTGCGCTTCGAGGTGCAGTTCGAGGCCCCCGTGCTGTTCGTGTGCCCGCCCGCCAACAGGCGCGCCCCTATCAGGAACGCGCCCATCCTCCCCATTAGCGGCTCCAAGGAAAGCATCAAGGCCACGCGAACGCCGCCGTCGAGCGAGGAGAACGAGAACCGAAACCCCGTGCCCCCGGCGCAGGGCAACAATGTGCATACGGCCGACAACGAGCGCGCGACCTGGGTGACGCTGCTGTCGGAGCTGCAGTTGATGGAGAGGGACAGCCAGGACTGGCTGCAGGCCCAGTACGGCATAAACACGCTCAACATCCCGCCGTATACACAGCGCGAGGCCGAGTATGGCGGCCGCACCCTGGTCGTCGCGCTGCAGGTCAAAAGACGCAGCTGGGACACGATGCCGGCCGGCGTGCAGAAGCCGTACGCCACGACCACTATGTGCCATTTACTCGAGATTGCCGCCATCATGGGCATCTACTGGCGCGAGTTCGACCGGAGCCGTGACCGCTATCGAGCCGAGGGCAATGGCTATATGTTGACGGGGGAGAAGGTGGCAGATCTCGGCATCGTCTTCACCTTCCAGCTCTGCGGCAAGCGGCGCTTCAAGGAGAACAGAGTCATTCCGGTGCACGAAGTCAAAGAGCTGTGCTGCGGCGTGGTCACGACAATTTTCCGCGAAGGGACCGACAACAGCATGCTGGAGCTGCTGGAACTGCTAGACGACTCGAGGGACCTCAACTGGCTCCAGTTGGGAAGCCGGAACGAGATTGCCGAGTCGCTCGTGCTGCTCGGGTGCAACACTGCGACGGCCAGCTACTTTCGCAACGAACATAAGAAACACAGCCATCTGTTCCCCGGTAAGCCTCGAAATTGCCCGACCAAAGTCTTTCCTCTCCTGAGCGTAACACTTACCAATCCCGCCGCCAGTCGTCTTCGAACTCGTCGGCATGCTGGGCCGAGCGTTGCACATCCGCAACACGGGCTTCCGCATGGTGCCGAACCCGACGCCGTACCGGTGGGACAAAAAGTTCTTCTTGCTGCGCAAGCTGCTCACCGAATTCCGTATCGCGCTGCAGAACGACGAGCTGACAAGGCAGACGGACCGCGTCGCGCGCCTGACCAACCTGGCCGAGGGCGTTGAGCGCGCCATGCGCGGGTTCGCGGCGGCCGACCACGAGCTCGTGCTGCTCGAGACGCTGCACGACGCGCTCGACGAGTGCGAGGGTTACCTCAAGGAGCAGGTGCCACGGGAGCAGCTAAAGCTCGTGCTGCGCGAACACTTTAACGTTGTGATGCGGCTGCTCAACAGCAGCAGCAGCAGCGTGTCGGGCCGTGCCGCGCGGGCCAGCGACGTTGACGATGGCGGGGAGGACGAAGACGGTGACGGAGACGACGATGACGGGGACGGACGCCAGCAGCAGCAGCAGCGCCATGCGCGGCACTTTGACGAGCTGAACTCGGCCAGCCCCGAGGAGCGGCAGGTCAAGTTTATGGAGATCTACTTCGCCGTTATACTTCCAGCCGTCAAGGAAAAGGCGGTCAGGGCACACCGGCGGCGGCACTCGACGCGAGACTCGGGCGTCGCGGGATCCGTGTTTTGCGGGGCGGCGTCGATGCACTCCCGCGACTGGTCGGCCGGCAGCGTGCAGAGCGGGGGCGCAGTGCTGCAGGCTACGGCCACGGCCACGGGGGTGGACCTTGCTGATGGCTACGAAGCAGGGCTGCCATGGGTCCCGGCCACGCTTGCGCACGCGGAAAGCGTGCCGATGGTGCCGCTGCTGCGGGTGTCGCACCAGCTTGAGGCGGCGGCAGCGGGCGGGGGATTGACGGCGCGGAATCCCCTGCGGCGCCACGGCACGATGGGAGAGGCACAGGGAGGGGGTAGAGCAGGGGCGGAGGAGAGACTGGACGAGCGGGCGAGCAACATCTGGTGCACGCTCGTGTTCCGCATGCTGTGCTATCTGCTGCTGCACGACTTTGACCAGAAGGACGTGCAGATCCCCAAGAGCGAGCTGGTGGGGAGCCGGTTGCCTGTGTATATTACGTGATGGGGACGCGCGGGTTTCGGACCACCTTGACGTTGGGCTGGGCGTATAGTATACGAACACCGACGGGTTCTATGTCTGGGCAGCAAGCGTTCGGTCGGGCCGGGTGGCAAGTGCCTTGGGTATGGATCATGATGACAAGCTTGGTTCAGTTGGCTCCATAGGCGGAGTATATGACACGTCTCTGGCAACAGGTGAAAAAGGTGAGGCTACTAGCTCGCCACTACTCGGTCCGGGTGGTGGATCTGCTCACAGACGAGGGCGCTTGGTGAAGTGCGGGTCGGGTTGAGACGCCCACGCACTAGGGATAAGCCGTATTGTCTCAACAGTTGGGTGCCCAGTAGATTCATGGATGGATGGACGGACGGACGGACGGACGGACGGACGGATGGATGGATGGAAGGGAGGAGCCGCTGGCTGGGGGAGTTGAAGTTGGCGGGGGGGTCGGATACCGGGTCTGATGGCGGGTGGAGTCTGCTGAACTGGCACTGACAGCTGCAGACTGGGACCCACATCCTCTGTCACCTGGCAGCGGCCCGCTGCCACCGGCGCCGGATGATGAGTCATCGACTTCTGCTTGTTTGCCTGGATACTGTACCTAGTTTGTGACGGGTTGGTCAAAAGCGGACTGGTGGTCACACTGACTGGCCCATGACGGAAGGACAAAGAAGCGATGGGCGGTGTGGCCGAATGCGCGCAGTACCTAACGCGATGCCAAGGACTTGACAGGGGCCCCGGACTCGCCTGGCATGGTGGCCCTGGCAGATCCGCATGAAGGCCAAGCAAGCAGTCCAGTGACTCCAGTCAAGCTTTTGATCAAACTACCTCCTACTCTGCGAGCCCATTCCGCGCATCCAATCACGCGCCGCCCGTGGTCGCTGGCTGGGCAGTTGAACCGTTGGTCTCCTGCGGCATTGACGGGCCGGCGGGGTTGGTGCTTGTCCCTGGCCTGAAGGCGCTGTTCCGTTCATAGGATTTAAAACCGCCGTTTAGGCCGGCACTCTCGACGGCTGCGGTGTTTTCGCCATGGTTGCACGCGAGTATGGCTATGACTACGGAGACCATCACCATCATCAACAGCTCAGGAAAGATCATTAGCTCGGTCAGTGTCTTTTGCGCCTTTCCCTGACCCCGTCCACTGACATACCGGCATCTTCGCGCAGGGCAAACACCTCGTCAGCATCTTCAAAGACGCCAAAGCCGCCTACCAGTCTAGGAGAGTCGCTCTCAAGGCCGAGAAAGCCGAGAGAGCCGTGCTGAAGGGCCTCAAGCGCGCCCAGACCAGTGACTACTACGACTACGTCCCTCCCCCGCGTCATGATGATGCCGCCGACGGCGACCGCGGCCGCTCAATCGTCATCGACGACGTCGACGTCGCCCCCTCACACGGCAGCCACCGCTCCAGCCGGTCGCAGCCCGGCAAGGTCCGCGCGAGCTCGCAGCGGGCGGCCGGCCTGACCGAGTCGAATTTGCGCGCCTGGAGCGCGACGTCGCGGACCTCGGCGGCCGGGTCGCGCGCCGGCGTGCCCTACCGGTCGCCCTATGTCGAGACCCTGCCGCGCGACACGACGCTCTCGCGCCCGACCCTCGGGCCGCCCCTTGACGCTCTGTCCAGTCCGCGCTTCGTCCCAACGACGGCCACGCGGGCCAAGCGGGACGCGGCCGACTCGACCCCGCGGCACAGCCTGCTCGTGCACCGGCCGCGGTCGGACCCGGCGCTGCGCGACGCCCGCGACGCGGACATCGACCTCAATCTGGCGTACGGGCCGATGCCGCCGGACCTGGCCGCGCGCACCGACCTGGCACGCGCGACGGTCGAGGAGGAGGCCGAGGCGACGGCGCTGCTCGACCGCGTGCACGGGCTCCTCGAGGCGGCCGAGTGCGCGCACGCGGGCGCGGCGGCGGCCATGGCTCGGCTCGAGCGCGACCCCGAGGCCGCGGCCGCCGTGGCGCTGACGCTGGCCGAGCTGAGCGCGCTGCTGGCCCAGCTGAGCCCCGCGCTGCTGGCCGCCTACAAGGCCGGCTTCCCCGTTGTGTTCGCGCTGCTGGCCAGCCCGCAGTTTCTGATTGGCACGGGCATTGCAGTCGGCGTCACCGTCATTGTGTTCGGCGGGCTTAAGATCCTGAAGCGGATCCGGGAGGTACAAGCGGGCGGGCAGACGAAGGCGGGGCCGCTGGACGGGGAGAAGGAGGTGGGGGGGGGGCGGCTGTCCGAGATACCGCAGCAGCAGCAGCAGCAGGAGGAGGGGGAGGGGGAGGAAAGAGGCCCGGCGCAGGGGCCGGGCAGCGTGGACGAGGCGCTGCTGGTCGACGAGGTCATGAGCCAGATCAGTTCTATCGAGACGTGGCGCCGCGGCATCGCGCCGTTCAGCGGGGACGCCACCGTGGACGTCGAGCTGATCAGCCCGGTGGCTATGCGGGCGCGTCGCCGTCGGGACCAGCATTGGCCACCACCATCGTTGCGCGCGGCCGAGTCGCGAGCGGCGACGGCGCGCCCATCACGGCGCGACGGCGGTGGTGGCGGTGGGAGCAGCAGACAAAGTATGCGGAGCGGCAGGTCCCGGGAGGAGGTCGTGGTGGAGGGCACGGACCTGGCGGACGAGGAGGCGGACGCGGACGAGGCGGTGGGCGGTGGTCGTCGTCGTGGTGGCGGTGGCGGGGTGCTGAGCGGGCTGGGCGACACGGACACGATCGATCCGCGCGACTCCATCTCGCACAGCGGACGCTCAGAGCGGAGCAGGCGGTCTTCGCACTCGCGGCGGTCGCAGAAGAGCAGCGGCCACCGCAGCCACCGCAGCCGGCGAGAGGGCGACGGTGCGGGCGTGGGCGTGAACGTGCCGGTGCGGGGGAGCAGCCGGCGGGAGGGTGGCGATGGCGAGGGAGGAAGCCGCGCTACGGCACGGTCGAAGGTTAAGATGATTGAGGACGGGACCCTGGCGCCGGACACGATGCTGGAGTCGGTGCTGGGGAAGAAGAAGCCCGAGAGCCTGCTGAAGAAGATGTTTCGCGGCAGGGACAAGGAGAAGAGGGACCGTACCGTGGTTTCGGCGCTGGTGTAAGACTGTAAGGGGGGCAGGGGGGGGGGGGGGGGGGGGGGGGTGTTGTTGCCTAACCACCAAAGCGGTATGCACACGGAATACTCGAACCCAGGGATCACTCCACCTGTTTCTTGTCCTCCTCTTCGCCCTCTCCCCCCTGCCCCTTCGCCGCCCATGCTTCCCTCGCTGCGGCCAACTCCCCATTCATGCCAGCCAGCGCCATCACATCCCCCGTGACCACCACAAACGCCAGGCTCTTCTCCTCGCAATGTCTCACCAGCTCCCGGCCCCTCAACGGGCCCCCCTGCCCGAAGGCAAAACCCCCCCTGGGCACGCCATACTTGCGGCACGTGGCGTCAAACAAGTCCACGGCCTCCCGCCAAGCAGGCTCAGCACCACCAAGGCCACCATGGCCGGGTAGGCCCATGCTGACGCGGGCGTCGAGGGTGCCGAGCCACACGAGGTCGACGTCGGAGCCGACGGCCGCCAGCACGGCGTCGAGCTGGCCGATGCCCGCCCGCGTCTCCACCTGCAGCATGATGGCCGCCTGGTCGTTCAGGCACGCGTGCACATCCGGGTGCATGGCCGACGGGGTGAACGCCGCGCTGTCCGTCAGCCCCGGCACGAGCCGGAAGGGAGGCGCTGACCGCGTGCCGGCTGGGCCGCGTCGGGAGGCGCCGAACTTGGCCGAGGAGATGACGTGGCGCGCCTGGCTGACGGTTTCGACTTGCGGGATGATCAGGCTGGCGCCGGCGTCGAGGGCATAGCCGATGGAGGCGTGGTCGTGGCCGGGGACACTGGGGAATGAGAGTGGGAGGGGGAGGGGGACAGTATGTCCAGGACGGGAGTGGGAGGGAGGGAGGGAGGGAGGGACGTACCGCACAAAGGGGATAGTCTTCCCCTGGCTCATAAAGATGGACTCGTGTACCATCTACACCACAAGATCGGTCAGCCACGTGTGAGCCCTTTGAATCCAGCCCCCCTTTCCCCCCCTACCCCTTGCCAGGGGCACGCACAGTCGTCATGGTCTCGACGCCCATGGCGCTATGCTCCCAGTCGATCCACACGCAGTCCCAGCCCATGGGCGCGACCATGCGCGTGACAGCCACGGACGGCAGCGCCGCGTAGTAGGCGGCCAGCGGGGCGATGCGGCCGGCGGCGGCGTCGCGCACCGCCTCGCGCGCGTGGTGCGGCTGGAAGAGCGACGGCGCCGCGTACGCCGCCATGCCAGCGCCTGCGGCGGCGCGGCGCGCGCGGGAGGGGTCCGAGCCCGGGGGGGAGAGGTGGATGGGGGCGGTGGAAGAGGTGGTGGAGGCCATGGTGGTGGTGATGGTGGTGATGGTGGTGGTGGTGTGGTGGTGTGGTGGTGTGGTGCGGATTTGAAGCGGGTGGTGGACGGGGGCTGGTGAGGTGGTGGTAAGAAGCAGAAGGCATGTGTAGCGGTCGGCGTCGAGGGCGGAGGGCGGAGGTATGGCTTCTTACAAGGTGGCCAGCCCCGCCCCTGTGGAAGATAGTACGGCATGACGGGAGGAGTATTTGCCAATCACCTCAGCTTCTCCTGTGGTGTCGTGTCTGTATGACTGTGTCAGCTGCCTGTGTGGGTGTACAGTCAGTCAAATGCGCCTGCCCAGGCCAGAAACGGCCACTGGTCCATTGACGTCACCATCGACATGTCATAATGATTTCGAAGCGCGGAAACCATCTTCTTCCACCACCACCACCACCACCACCACCATGACCACCACCATGGGAAACACAGCCATGCCCCCCTCCTCTCCCGAGCCCACGCCGGCCCCCATGCCCGGCCCTCCCCGGTCCACCAGCTCCACCCTCCTCGAGACAGGCGCCTCCCTGGTGCAGGACTTCACCCCGCTGCGCTCCATCTGCGCGCACCTCAACGCCTTCCACGCCTACGCCGACGACCCGGGGCGCGCGGTCGAGACGAACCACTACTGCGCGCACCCGTGCGACGAGGTGCGGCAGTGCGTGCTCTACGACGCGGCGGGCCGGCTGCTGGGCGTCGAGTACATGATCTCGGCGCGGCTGCACGCGGGTCTCGACGCGGCCGAGCGTCGCCTGTGGCACAGCCACGTCTTCGAGGTCAAGAGCGGCATGCTGGTGATGCCGCAGCCGGGCGGCAGCGTGGTGCCGCGCGCCGCGTGGGAGGCGGCCGAGACGCAAGAGATGGAGCAGGTTGTCGAGCTGTACGGCAAGGCCTACCACCTGTGGCAGGTCGACCGCGGCCATACCCTGCCGCTGGGCGCCCCGCGCCTCATGACCAGCTACACGGCCGAGGGCCAGATGCCTGGGTTTGAGGAGAGGATGGCCGAGCGGGATGCAAGGTTGGGTGCAGACTGGCGGCATAAGAGGGCGCTGCGGGAGCATATTCCCGAGCCCGAGATCCATGCAGGTGAGGACGGACGTCCCCGTGCGGTTGGGTCTTGTTGCTAACCGGGATGGAAGATGCGGACAGTGGGTGGAAGAAGCAGTGAGACTGGAGAGGGCACCCGCACCGGGACCGGTCTGGGGTGGTTTGGGAAGAGGATGCATCAATCAACCTAAGCAGGGCACATTTAGGCAAATGTCCAAGTTTTTTTCAAGTTTTTTTTTTTTTTTCATGCATTGATGAGGATCGACCACCGGACCCCCACGTTGGGTCCACGCCACTAGATCCCGGAGTTCGAACAGCCGGCCTACGAGCTTCGTGAGCCACTTCTCCACACGTTGATGAACTTCGCCCGGCCTTCTTTCCCGCCGTACGTAGAGTGCGCCGGTGTAGGAAGCCGGTTCTCGGTATTCTACAGTTGCAGGACTCACCGTGCAGCATCCATGCTTCCTCCAGTGCGATGGATGGAATACGAAGAATCACAAACACGGTTAGGAACTACACAGCCACCCAGTTGACCCAGCTCAAGCTGTCCCTGTTGCCGCAGCTTCAAGAGGCCTGGGCCCACGCGGTCAACCTTGGCACAGGCCATATGCCTCCAGACGACCTCGAGCGCGGCCTCGCCCCCCCGGCCCCGGCCCCGGCCCCGGACCCGGACCCGGGCTCGCGCGGGCGATCGTCGACGGCCTACCTCGACGGCCTCCGCGGCGTCGCCGCCCTCTGCGTCTACCTCTTCCACCACGCGTCGTGCCACTACGGCAGCGACGCGGCCCTGCTGCGCGGCCCCACGGCGCGGCCGCTCGACCGGTGGCAGCCCTTGACCCTCCCCTTCCTCGGTCTCATCTTCAACGGCGGCGCCGGCTGCGTCAGCGTCTTCTTTGTCCTCTCCGGCTACGTGCTCGCCCGCGCGCCGCTCCGCCTCCTCCGGCACACTGACGGTCCCGGCCCCGGCCCCGGCCCCAACCCCGACCCCGGAAGCGACCGTTCCCGGCAGCGACTTGTGCGCGCGCTCGCCGCCGCCGCCGCCAAGCGCCCCGTGCGGCTCTACCTCCCCGTCGTGGCCGTGTCCTTGGCCGTCGCCGTGGCCCTGCAGCTGCCCGGCCGCGTCTTGATGACGGACTGGCCCCCGGCGCAGGCCTCGGTGGGCGCCGAGCTGCGCGCGTGGGCGGCCGCGCTGGCGGCCGTGCTGGACCCGCTGCGGCGCAATGACCTGTCGACGCCCTGGTTTCCCTACGACCCGCCCGCGTGGACCCTGGCCGCCGAGCTGCGCGGCTCGCTGCTCGTCTTCTCCCTGGCCGGCGCCCTGGCGGCCGTGCGGCCGGCGTGGCGCGTCGGCGCGCTGGCGGCGCTGGCGGCCGTGCTGCTTTGGGGGTACGCGTGGGAGATGGCGTGCTTCGTGGCCGGCATGACGCTGGTGCTGTGGGACCTGGAGCGGCCAGTGGCGGACAAGGGCCTGCTGCTGCGGCTGCGGCCGCACGCGGCGCTCGTGGCGGGCCTGTACCTCCTCGGCCAGGTGCCGATGAACCCGAACCCGGACCGGCGCGTGGCCGAGGCGGTGCCCGGCTGGGGCGTGCTCACGCGCGCGGTGCCGGCGCGGTACCACGCGGCCGAGTACTGGCGCTTCTGGGGCACCGTGGGCGCGGTGCTGGTGGTGGGCGCGGTGGGGCGGGTGCGCTGGGCGCGCGACGTGCTGGGCTCGCGGCCGCTGCTGCGGCTGGGGCGCGTCAGCTTCATGCTGTACCTGACGCACATTCCGTTCCTGTGGACCGTGGCCGACAGGGTGTACAGGGTGTTGGGGGGCACAGTGACGGCGCCGCGCGGGGGGCCGTGGTGGGCGGACGGGCTGCTGGCGGTGCCGGACCGGGGCTGGCAGGGCTTGAGCACGCGCTTCTTGCTGGCGCAGATGATCATTCTGCCGGCCAATTTGGCCCTGGCCGAGGGGGCGACCAGGCTGCTGGACGAGCCGAGTGTGAGACTGGCCAGGTGGGTTGCCGCAAAAATATATGGTAAATAGTCAAGGTGGGACGAACACGGTAGAGCTGGCGGGGTCCCATCTGTTTGAATCAGTCCCTTCATCACACAATTCCCCTTGACCCGGTTTACCTTCACCTTGCACCCACACAAGTCACTACCATCAAACCATGTAGCCCTTTACCCACGCCTACCCCGCAAAGCGGGTCCAAGACGTTGCCGGCCAGACTTTTGACTACATCATCGTCGGCAGTAAGTAGGCTCCCACCTCCCTCCTCCTCCCTCAGCACACCCAAGTCAGTGTCACCCACTCCTACTAAGCAACCCCCCGGCACCGTCCTCCTGCTGGAATAGGGCGAGGTGCAAGACACCTTCCTCTCGCGCATCCCGCTCCTCTCGCAGATCCCCTCCCTCCCAGGCCTGCAGATCCTCCACCGCGCCTCGGAGCCCGTGCGCGGCCGGGACGGCCTCGTCATTGACTTGTTGCGCTTCAGAGATCGCTCGTCTTCCGCGAGAGATGGACGGAGCTTCCGCCTTGGCCTACAAGGTCGTCACAGCCCAAGGAGTGTGGGTTGTTCCCGCAGCGGGTGCCTGCGCTTTGTCCCATGCAACTCCTTGTCATTCCGGGCTATTCTGCCACCGCACCGGCGGCAGCAGGCGAGCAAACACACACACACACACAAAAAAAAGAAGGAAAACCCCAGTTCACACCGCCGTGCCTATGCCCCTGCTCCCCTCAGCCACCACCGACACGTCCTTCTGCTGCTCCGCCTTGTGCACCTCCTTCTCCACGCGCCGCAGGTGGATGCGCCGGCCCGAGCCGTCGCCGTCAAAGATGCGTCCAATCTCCTCCAGCGTCGGGCCCTTGGTCTCGGGGTAGAAGGCCCAGACAAAGGCCAGCTCGACCAGATCCCACAACGCGTAAAAGAGTGTGAAGTTCCAGTGTTGCGGCAGCCGGTCCCACGCGAGTTTGTTCGTCTGGCTGCGTGTGTGGGGGAGCGTCCAGGTTAGTTGGCGTCCGAAAGCAGCGTGGGAACAAGAAGAAAGAAGAGAGAAAGAGAAGAGAAAAAGAGAAGAGAAAAAGAAAAGAGAAAAAGAAAAGAGAAAAAGAAAAGAGAAAAAGAAAAGAGAAAAAGAAAAGAGAAAAAGAAAAGAGAAAAAGAAAAGAGAAAAAGAAAAGAGAAAAAGAAAAGAGAAAAAGAAAAGAGAAAAAGAAAAACCAAAGAGGAACAGAGGATGACTTACTTGCTCAGCGCCAGGACGGCCTGCACGGTCATGTTCATGATCATCATGCCCTTGGCGCGCAGCGAAAACGGTAGGATCTCGAGCGCATAGGCGATCAGCAGCCCGGAGAAGCCAATGTCGTAGAAGACGCCAAAGACCCATATAAAGGCCAGCTGGGCATACCCCGCAGCCCGGTCCGCCTCGCCCGAGCCCTCATACACGACGCCGGCGGCGGTCCAGGCCGCGAACGCGGCCGCCATGCCGCCCGTCGACACCAGGAACAGCGGGCGGCGGCCCCAACGGTCGACCATGAGGGCGGCCCACACGGTGACAACGAGGTCCAGCAACGTCTTGCCCGTCGACAGCGCCAGCTTCTGGCCCTGGCCAGCGATGCCGGCCCCGCCGTAGACGGCGTTCATGTAGCTGCTGAACAGCGCGTTGCCACTGTACTGCGAGATGACGCCCAGCGAGACCAGGATGGCCAGGCGCCAGCGGTTGCCGCGCGTGCGCACAAAGTCGACGTACGACGTCGCCCCGGCCGCCTCCTTCTCCAGCCGGATCGTCTCCTTGATCTCGAGGAACTCGAACTGCACCGTCGCGTCGTGCACCTGGCCGCCGCCGTGCCACCGCGCCAGCACGAGCAGCGCCTCCTCGTGCTGGTCCGTGTTGACGAGGTAGCGCGGCGACTCGGGCAGCCACCAGATGCCTAGCAGCTGCATGGCCGACGGCACGATCTGGAGAAAGGTGATGGACCGCCAGGACCAGTCGCTGGCCACGCCCGCCGTGGCCCACCCGATGCACGAAACGAGCAGCGCCCCGGCGTTCCAGAGGCAGTTGTAGATGGCCGTGACGGGACCGCGGTGCTGCGGGTGGCAGATCTCGGTGAGGAGCAGGGGAGACGCCATCTGAGCGAGGGAGTTGCCGAAGCCGAGGGAGAAACGGCCAGCCATGTACACTGGGCACGACGCCGGTCAGCCACGGACGCCCGTGTTCAGGGCGAGGTACGACCCAGTCGTGGAAAACCTACTGGCGTAGCCGTTGCAGAACGCTGTCAGGCAACCGCCGAGCACCATGAAGAGACAGCCGATGATGATGGCCGGCTTCCGGCCATACCTGTCGGCGATGTACGGCGTGATGAAGAAGGAGCAGATGGAGCCAATGTTGAACATGTTGATGAGCAGGCCGAGCTTGCTGTCGTTGTCGACATCCTCGCCGAAGAAGTCGTTCCACCGGTTGATCTGCTGCGACGTGTTGACGAGCATGCCGTCGTACCCGGTCGTGGCCGACGCCACCATCAGGATCATGCACAGCAGGTAGAGCCGCCGCAGGTGCGGCTCTCGGGTCCAGTACACGCGCGGGAAGCGCGGCACATGGACGTAGCCCAGGTCGATCTCGTCCTCGACCGAGGAGACGCGCACGCCGTGTCTGCGCCCCATGGCTCTTTCGTTCTGCTTTCCTCTTCACATGGGATCAGGGATGGAGCGTAGTGTGTACCGTGTGCGTGTGCGCTTGTTCTGTGTCGGGGAGGTTATATAGGTAGGAAGGGAAGAGAGCATGGAAGAGGTCGATTGCCGATGCAAACATGCGCCGGGCCCCTTCCACTGCGACGATGAACTCGTTTCCGACGACATGGGCGGTCATGTTTGTTTCGATATATTGGCTGCACCGAGACAAACACGCAGTGGACTCGCCACTGACCACTGGTGAGATCCGGGGAAACCATGCATCTCCGAGTATGCACCCTCGCCTTATTCACGTCTACCCCTTGATTCAAAGTTGTAGACGAGACGAAGATGCCTGGGCACCACTCCATTCCGGCCCTCAAGACTGTAGAGACCCTGCTCGTGGCACCCCGGGTCGACGTCTGCGGGGATATCAGCAGGACCTGTCAGGGTTGCTCGGCCCAGTTCTGGAACCCAAGAAGTCGAGCCCTAGTCCCACGCGGGCAGCAACAAGATCTAGTCCTCCTAACCGCCGTTGGCAGCTGGCTGCGTGAGAGGACGGAGACCCCGTCCGGCACCCAGGCGGGCCGGCGGAAGCACGCCCCCGAGAGGGCCCAGTGAAGCAAATCACTGATCACAGCCGGGCAACGCGCCGGCGCCACTGTCCGTCGGTTTTGTGTCCTCTCGGGGGCTTGTCACTCCCTGTCTCACTCCTTGTCTCACTTCGGAGTCCTTGGCGCTGCTGCTGCTGTGTAGCCCAGTCAGGCGTGCGCGTGCAGGGCCGGGTCTACGAATAGCCCACCGGGGCCCTTCTTCTCGACCGCGGACCCGATGGCGGTGTGGCCGTCATTGTCCGGTGGTATGGCGAATAGGCGTCATGCCCAAGGCCGGATAATAAGTGGACCGCCTCATTGAACACCAAGGCCCCGAGAAGACAGGGGACGGCGTCCACTACTACCAGGCTCCACCAGCGCGACCCATGCGTTTGGCCGGTACTCTACTCCGTATGTCCGTGTTCTTGCGCGGGGGAAGGTTGCAGACCTGCAGTCGCAGTGTCTGCGAAACAGAACAAGCAGCAGGTTGGGAAATCCGGGGTAGGTGACGGTAGATGAAACAGGTGCGTCGGCCACAACTTCTTTCTTCCTCGAGGGTCGACGGCGAATCGCATCCGTCCTACACCAGACAAAGACGTCCGGAAGCTGGGAGCGCTCGAGTGCTTCACTCCCGCGGCGCCGCGGCGTAAGTGATTGGTTCCCGCACCGCCCCCCTGCCAGGTCTCGATCCGGGACGGAGGGATGCGCTTCCGTCTGAGTGGTACTCTAGGGGCACGAGCATCCTGCGGCCATCCACGGACGCGTGTTGTGAGATGAAGATACGCAGGGTTTTTTTTCTTCTTCTTTTCCATTCTTTTTCTACTCCTCCCTCTTCATTCGCCGTCTCGAGGAGGCTGTAGACGATAATGAGTCCCGGCACAGCATTGGATGCTCGGCGTAAACATGGCTGTCGTGGGTTTGAGATGCCTGGCCCGAGCGGCGGCAGGATGTCCCCTCGTGTCTACCATCATGCACGACGTTCGGTAGCTGCCCCGCAGCTCGGCGCCGTACTCACCGGCTCACTTCCATTGTGGCATGTGAATGCAGGAACGAGGGTTAGTTAGTAGTGGGATTGAATGATATGGTATATGGACTATAGTGCATATCTCTCGACAAGGCCTTGTCTCGCGCAAGTTGGGAAATTGCAAGACCATATTCCAACAAAAGTCCCATCGTATATTGACTGCACCGACTACGGCAGGCCGCTGCTTAGCTTCTCTCGGCCTAACTTTTGCGACATGGCATAAAATGGAGTCTTGTGTTACTACAGCTCCAAAGTAAAACTAGGCCTTGGGAAAAGCCAACGCTGGGGGTGCTACATCTCACCCATCGGGATTCGCTAGGTTACATGCGCAACAGATTGATCGACCTGTGTTTGGCTCGTCGGTCGATCTCAAACACCATCTAGCTCCCGGCCTCCCACTTTCACCCATCCACCCATCTATTCAGCCATCTACCCATCTACCCATCCACCAGGACAAGGCGCAACGATGGGAACGGTCATGGCGCTCTGCTTCCTCTCCTAAGGTTGCTAGCTTGCTTCACGCCACTCAGTGCCCCGTCCATCTCCAGCCCAGCCCAGCGCAACAACTCACATGGCACCCGCTGGCCGGCGTTCTCGCCTCTGGCAGATCAAGGGGGCAAGACTCTGCCCATCGCCAGAGTCAAGAGCGACACGCGTCCAGTGAGCAGAAGGAGAAGACCGGGACGCGTCTTGGAGGGGGGAATGCCGCGGGGAAAAGAAAGAGAAGAAAGGCAGAAGTAAGAAGAAAAAGAGAAAAATGAAACCAAAAAAAAGCCGACGGGCGGAAGGCCATGGCTGTTCCCCCGCGGCTTGTCTCCATCTTCCTGCCCAAGGTCGTGATCCCGTAGCTTCCAAGGAAGCGATTGCAAGCAGTATCCTCGCGATCGGCCCTTCCCTTGCCCTGCGGCGGGACGCATGCCACAAGCCGGTCATCCTGGGTGCACAAAGCCGCTTGGCCTCGCTTCATTTGCCGTTTGGTTTGCGGGCTAGGAGTTCCCTCTTCGGGGCCAACATCTCACCTCGCCTTGCATCGTGGTGAGAAACGCGGCGTTGTGGCCAAGGTTGACAGACGGCGTCCACATCGGGCAGAGCCCTCTCGCCTTCAGAAGAGGTACTCGTCCCACCGGTCCTCGTGCCAGGCGTAGTACAGCTCGTCGAACGTGTGCCCGTGTCCCTCGCCCAAGTGTTCCATGAATTCGCCAAAGTCGGCGGGCCGAAGCGCCTCTCGCTCGGGGTCCGCCTCGTCGTCGCCCGTGGAGTAGTAGTAGTCAGACGCCTCGTCCTCCTCCTCCAACTCCTCCGCGCCCGCGCCCGCGCCGTCCTCCCAGGGAGCTGGCAGGACGACGATGCCGCCGCCCGTGTCGGCGGGCCCGGCTACCGTGGCGCACCCGCTTGTGTGTTGGCCACCGCCGTCCTCGTGCGAGGTGGCGTCGTACTGCTCCTCAGGCGACTCGTCTGTGTCTCTGTTCGGACCATCATCTCCCCGCCCCTCTGCTATTTCCGGCCCACCGATTTCCTCATCGTCGTCCTCATCTCGATACCTCGGCAATAAATCACAGGTCCGTAACGAGATCCCTTTCGCCGCGCACGCTTCCCCCGCCCGAACCATGGTCCGCCTGAACCTCGCGGCAAATCGGCTCTTTTTCGGCCACGGGTCCATGGCCAGCGTGACGCGTTCCAGCCCCGCCGGGGCCCCCGTCGCGCACATTTGCTCGATGCCCATGAACACGGCGTCGAGGTTGGACAAATGGCGCTGCTTGAAGTCCTTATACGTGCCAAACTCGCACACGAGGGTCAGCTCACGCAGCGCCGCCGGGAACAGGTCGCTCGGGAAGCGGTCGCTGTCGTCGTTGTCGATGATGCCAAGGGTACCGAACAGGCTGCGCCAGTCGATCGTGAGTTGGTGCACGCGCGCGAGTTGCGGGAGGCACTTCAGACGGTGGTTCTCGCGCTTGCGGGGTCGCTCGCGCCCACGCGTCAGGTAGTGCCCGTGCCAGTCGAGGGCGACGAGCTCCAGGGAGGTGAGGGTGGCGGAGATGGCCAGGAGGGCGTCGTCGAGCGTCTTGCCGTCCGGGAGCTCGACACGGTCGAGTTCATCGTCGCAGGCGTGCTCGAAGTGCACGAGCAGGCTCTCAAGGTTGACGCAGGGCAGGAGGAGGGCGACGAGGCGGGGCTCATGGATGGGGGAACCATAGAGGCGCAGGTGGTGGAGCTGGGGAAGAGGAGGAAATTGGAGGTCGGCGAGGGGCCAGTAGTTGATGAAGTCGCAGCAGAGCTCGAGGGTCCGCAGGGCGGTGAGCTCAGTGATGTTGCCCAGCATGCAGTCGGCGAGGATGCGGGTCAGCGTGAGGCCGCGGCCGCCGCCGCCTTCCCGGTGGTGGTAGATGCGTAGAGAGGTCAGACGGCTGAAGACAGTTTGCAGCGGGACGAAGGGGTGCGTCGGCAACCTTGCTGCCGCTATCCGCGAGCTCGAGCTGACCAAGTACGGCATGACGACCGGCGGTGGCTCATAGACGGTGAAGACCCATGGGGCCGAGACGAGCTCGTCGGGGAATGCGAACAAGAGGTGGCGTAGATTGGGAGCCCTGGCCACGATGGCGTAGAAAATGTCTAGGCTGGTCACTCGAGCAAGCCCGCCACTGCCACCACCACTTTTGAGCTGGCATCTCACTGTGCGCCCCGTGTGTCAGCATCATGAAGCCATGGATGGAGGGCATGGATGGTGGTCGACTGTAAGAACGGCGACTGACCTGCGGCAGGACACTTGTTCCACGCTTGGATCGTGGCATGGTCGGCCCATGCGACCTCGAGCTTGAGCAAGCAGGAGATCTCCTGGATCCAGACGGCGACATGGGGAAGCGTGACGACGTCGCGAAGTAAGCCGACCAGGTGGTCCGCATTGTGGATGGCAAGACTGCGCCAGAGAAAGGGACGACAAACGGCGGTTAGGCGCCGAGACACGCGCATGAGGGCGGTCAAGTCATTGCGGGAAAGCAGCCAATCGTGGTATTGGGCCGCGGCATCCTTCAGACTCCAGCTGTTGTTGGGCTGCAGAACGAAGCGCGTGGTCGACGGCGCGACGGGAACGAGGCAGGCGGCAATAGGCGCGAGCAGCTCGTTGGGCAGATCGAGCAGGCCCAAGGCGGCAGAGGACGTCGCTCCCGCCATAGGGCTGAGAAAACAGCAGAGGGGAGGGGGCGTGGGGGAGATATCGGGCAGCGGCGGCTGGAAAACACGAAAGGCAGGGTGCAGGGTCTTTTACATCTCTCACTTTCCTGTCGAGGTCTCCTTGCATCTGCGGGCCGACCGGAAAGACAAAAAAATGGTGGCTTGGGCACTGGCCAATCGGGAGAGGGGGCCGGCCCGGCGAGACGTGAATTAGGGCACATGCTCTGGCCAGTGAGAATAAGTTTTATGAAGCTCTGCGCATAAGGTGTGTTCCATCAAGCAGCAAGCGCTCATGAGCTGTGATGATGGGGGTGGTTTGTTAGTATTAGCCGCGGTAGAAGTTGAGCGACTTGGCCTGAAGTAGGGCAGGTGAGTGATGCAGGAAAATGAACCGTACAAGCGACCAAGTAGTATATTGTGGATTTCACAGGATTGGTCAGCCAACGCTTACGAGGCCACACCCGTCATCCACCCACAGTAATCTAGCCAAGTAAGACATTCTAATCGCCAGGTTACGTAGAATAAACAACGAGCTGGATATCACGGAATTCACTTACCAGCCCCAGGTTAGATATCTAAAGCCCTGGTGTTATGGTTGCTAGAAGCTATAAAAATACGTATTCTTGCTACGACTAACTCCTTTACTTCTAGCTAGCAAAATACCGCGTATGTACGAATAAGGGACTCAATCCCCTGCTCCTTTAGAGCACCTAGGGCTAGGGCCCATGCTCTATTAGGCTTAGGACCCCTCTACATATCTATCTATACAATGGCTAAGGCTAGGGCCATCAACGTGACGACTAGGTCTAGCCGTCATACTAACCTAGGCTAGGATAAGTTCAGTAGTAGAGTGTCATGCCTAGAGGGTATAAGTCCACCCTGGAACTATGTATAAAAAGGGTAGGCGGGGCTCTAAGGGAAGAAATTAAGACAATTAATCGATTTGGACCACTCCTTAGACCTGCTTTTTACGTGGTATAGATCATACGCGTTTTATAGAGCTACTACAGCTCTTAACACTAAAGATTTGCGTTAAGCGCTAGTTTTAGGGGGGGGTTATTACGGCATTAGAATGCCTGCAGGGGTGCGCCCTATGAACATAGTAGATAGGCTTCCCCACACCTAGTAAATCGAGGCGCTTCTCACAACATTTGTTACAATTCCCACCGTGTGTGTTTCCCATTCGTGGTGGCGAGAGCGATGCTACCATAACTAGGGTATGATGCGGCTGTGCCCGCGGTCTACAACAAAGCATCTAGGATGTTGAGTTTCAAATACCTATCCCGCTGCCTAGCTAGTACTTCGTACCTTACCCTTGGCATGAATCTAGATCCAGCGTATTCTATATCAGGCGTCGACAAGCCCTCTTGTCAACTTGGCTCTGTGAATAAGTACTGTTCCTCCTCCGCACAATGGTCGACGTATTCTACCTCGCGTTGGCCCTGCTCGCTAGCACCCGCCACACTCTCGCAGCCTGCACGCGCGAGAGCCTCCTCGCGGCCGCGCAGTCTTACATCTCTGCCCAAGCCCAGGGTACCAGCGCCGGCCTGTCCCTCGCCGGCGGCGGTGCCTTCGTCTATCGCGAGAACAATAAGGTGGCCGACATCCAGCATGGCCTCCTCGCCACCCCCCTGACCATCACTTTGAACCGCTCCACAGCCGACACGGTTGCGTGCGCCAGCTACACCATGCTTGTCTCGTCGGCGGGACCCAAGCCCTACGTCCTGGCGACGCAGATCCGCCACGGCACGGGCGACGCGGCGAACATCACGATGATCGACACGATCGCGACGACGACGGGGTCGCTGTTCTTCGACGCCGGGCACACGGCGCAATGGGTCCGCGCCGAGAACTGGACGACGATTGCGGACGTGGCCAGGAGGCCGAGCCGCGATCTGTTGCAGAAGTGGGGGGATACGTACCTGGACATGTGGACGGATGCGCAGGCGCAGGGGGAGTTGAGTTGGGCGGCGGATTGCGAGAGGGTGGAAGGGGGGAGGCTGGCCAAGCCGTGCACGGAGGGGTTGCCAACCGGGCAGCAGAGCGCGGCGGTGCAGGGCAATGGGATGCGCAGGTATGTCATCGATGAGACGGTGGGCAGTGTGAACATCCTGTGCGAGTTTACAACGCTGGGCAATACGCCGGACAGTCATGAGATTCGCATCATCGATGGCCAGATCAAATATGTACAGACGGTTACTTTATAACGGACTGGAGAGTTGGCGGGAGAGGGTCCAGCTTGCACGTTTTGAGATAGGTACCTACAGCGACATGATTGACGATGACATCCAGGCCGTGACAAGTCAATGTGGTTCTTACTTGCCCTTGACGTTGGCGACCTTTCCTTCAGAGGACGCCCCTCCTCGCCGCCCCACACAGACATAGTTGCGGAATTTTTTGGCGGGAAGACGAGCCTCGAACTAGACGTGCCTGTTAGTATGTCCACAGCAAAATCTCCACGTTGGGAACCTCGATGCAGACAAGGTCTAGGCATACCATCTCATCAATCTCTTCCAGCCTGCGGCCCTTGACCTCGGGCAAAAAGAAGTAGACCCAGGCCCTTTCAACAAGTCAGCTGCGAGTTTGTCCTGTATGAACAAAGAGGGGAGACGGAGCGGACGTACGCGCTGATAACGCATAATGGCGCCCAGAGATACCCGTACTTCGGCCCCCAGTTGAGAGACTCAGGGTTGATAAAATACGGAGTGGTGAAGGTGCTGACCCAGGCGCCCAGGAAGCCAACCGCTGTAGCTAAGCCAAAGGTGTAGGATCGCAGTTGCTGGGACGGCAGTTCACCCGCGGATATCAGAGAGTACGTTATTATCATGCCCTGACAGTTAGTAGAGGAGTTAGTTGTCAGCAACCCAACGCCGCCACCAGCTAAGCGACAGGCTCGGACATGAACAGTACGCACGTAGTATCCGAAGATGTAGATGACGGCCAGTCCAACGATGGCTCGCCCCGTAGACTCGGTGCCAGGGTCTACGGTGTAAACGACGGCAATCAGCAGCTGCGTGAGGCCGCAGAGGAGCAAGCCGCAGGGGAGAAAGACGCGGCGGCGACCGACGTGGGTGATGACGGCGCTGTTGACGAGGACGGCGACGATGCCGACAGCAGCCGTGATGCACGAGTCCTGGAAGGGCTTCCCGAGGCCGGCGTTGGCGAAGAAATAGGTTCCATAGGCTGTAGAGTGACAGACCAGTAGAGTGGTTGGTCAGAAGTTCAGAACGCCATTCCCAGTTCTCTCGTACGCCAGGTGGATAGATGGGGACGCCTACAAATCATGTAAAAGGCTCCAGAGGTATTCTGGACAAGCACGACACATACGGCCAGGGCAGTCCTCCGGCGATTTACGGGGTTCTTGAACATGTCCATGAACGCGGCGCCCTTTTCGGCCTCGGCATGCGCCTTCAGCGCATCCTGCATGTCGCAGAATTCGGCCTCCAACTCGGCCTCGCCGTACGGCCGCAGCCACCGGAGGGCCGCGCGGGCTTGGTCTCCCCGCGCGTGCTGGAGCAGCCAGCGCGGCGACTCGGGGATGAAAAACAAGCCGATCGATATGATGGCCGGGATGATGTACATGAAGCTCATGGGGATCATGTAGGCTTGGCGGCCGTCGATGGCCTCGGTGGAGTTGTCAACGATGGTGCCGACCAGGCCGCCGGCCGAGGTCCAGATCTGTAAGCAGGAGATCAGGAGGCCGCGGTAGCGGGCTGGGCTGCATTCCTGTACGTATAGCTGTGAGAAGGTTACGTATAGCCCGTTGGCCACGCCCAGCAGTAACCGGCCGACATATAGACCCCCGATGCTGCTGGTGGCCATCATGATGACGTTGGCGACGATGAACAGAAAGCTGGCAATCCAGAGCGTCTCCTTACGGCCAAGAAAGGCCACAGCGGCAATGGGGCCGGTCAGGAGGCAGCTGACGAGGCCGCCGATCATCATGAGTGACGAGATGAGCTGTTGACGCTGGGTCGAGATGTTCCAACCCAAGGGAAGGTCGGGGGCCCGGTGGCCAAAGACCTAAGGTTGCGGCGTGAGCGTGGGAAGAATGGAGACAGCATGAGTGTCGTCTCGTCGGGAGGAGGAAGAGCACGCTACACGCCTGCGTACAGCATACCTGCAAAAAGCCGACCATGGCCTGCAAGCCGCCAATCATGCCGAAGTCGAAGCCGTATTGAAACGAACACAAAGATATGAGCGCGCAGGCCGCGAAACACTTCCGGTGCTGACGGATGCCATCTTTCCTACCCAGCGCCTCTTCGGGGAGCTTCAAGACGGTAGCAGACGGCGGCTGCTTGTCTGTTGGCGTGATGTCAGACATGGCGGTGATCGACTGGAGCGGAGATGCAAAGACGAACCGGCAGTTGAGTATCAACGGGGGGGCGCGTACTCTAGAGTGGGTTTATAATTATAGCAGTATGATGCCTCCACCCTTGCCACTCATGGCTGCAATCACTCAAGCTGCCTCTTGGATCTTTGCCGCCCCTCATACTGCGCGTCCACTTTGCGTGGTCACCAACAGGGAGCGTGGCATATTGCAAACACATTACGCTCTACAACCCCGGCCCTTCCTCGGATGCAACATATGCCGAGCGGGCGTCGTGTGGCATTCATAAGTAATTGCATCGTACCATCCCACGTAACCATGGCGTGATGCAACGCTTGACAGACCCATCAGACAGTGCCTGGGGCCTGCCGTGAGCCCCACGGCCCGGGGCATTGTGGGCTCACTCGCACGAGCATGAACAGGGGTAACTACCGTGCACGCACTGCACATGGCTTCTCCCTACCATCATTGAACTATCAGTCTGCTCCGAACGTCGTTCAGGTCAAAGGCACAACGATGATGACCCTCGGCATGTTCGACGCGGCCGGCGTGGCCGCCATTTACCTTCTGGATCGGGAGGTAGGTCTCCATGCCCGTCGTCCCTCGTTGCAGTCAGTCGTTCCACCGCCCAGTCGCAGTCTATTCCTGCCCGTCACGCCCGACGCCTATGCGCGCGGCCCAGGGCCCCAGGCCGAAGCTGGATGCCGCCCACGGCGCCGCAGCCCGTAGCCCGCAGCCCGCACTGGGACGACGTGCCGTGGCTGCCGTACGTCAACGCCTTCGTCCAGGAGGTGTTCCGCTGGCGCAGCGTGGCCGTCATCGGTGGGCAGCCGCACAGCCCCACGCGCGACGACCGCTACTGCGGCTGGCTGCCATCGCGAGCGGCATCTACACGAGCACAACGAGGCCGGCGTTGCGGAGATAGTAGCTCCATCGCCGGCGCCGTGCCCAGCTGGGGCTCTCGGAAAGCAGGAATTGCGATCAACTCTGCTGTGAGTGATACAGTCATGCGGCGTTCCCTGACTACTACCAACGCCTCGAGCGGACCAGTATGCCGAGGTCGTGCGCAGTACGACGTAGGTCCCGGCCACCCTGATGGGCTTCTTCTCGCCGAACTTGCTGCTCCCGAAGTCGGCAGTGCTGTCCATCTACACAGGATGCAAAGCACGTTCCTAGAGCATGTCATGTATTCAAAGACATTTTCATTGTACTGCTGGGCATCTTGACCCGAATCGGGTCCGACAAGCGTGGGATTTCGAAGCAGGAAATTGGGCTTCCTCGGACGGGCGGAGTCAGCTGATCTTGGGTCATCGGATGAAGGGTCCAAGCCCCAAACGGGGCGTGGCATCGTTGCGCATCAACCCTCCGGCTTCACCATGACTTGAACCAGAAGTAATTGAAATGAAACGCCGGTGGGAAATAACGGGCACTATTCCCAAAACAGTCTCGTCACACTGGCTAGTCCATGGATCAACCTCTATTGTCTTGTTGGCTAACTATAGTAACCAACACCGAGCACATGACCCGAAGCTGGGACGGATTGGACAAGTCAGGTCCAAATTCAGCCCTGGAGGAGAAAATTCGGGCGTCGGAACCAGTGTGTTTGACTGTGATTGTGAAACGCCACTCTGGCGCCGTCCTCACATGCGGACCAACTCTTGACAGGAGGACGCCGGCGTGATGGTGCTCCTGACTAATTCCGCGACATGTGTCGGATAGAACTTCGTAATGCCTCGTCGGCTGAAAACGATCGAAGCTCGTTGACGCTCCTCAATGTGGCTGATGGGCCGCAGACGCGACAGGTTGAGCGGCTTGTTATGCCTACTGACGTCAAATTAGGCTTCGCTGCACACCACTTACTCCTCAGACTGATAGAGTGGCAGAGATGTCTCGGGACAGCGCCTGAGGTATCTGGTCCTCAGCCGGAGGAAGGCAAGGAATGTGGTTGACGGTTCATTGTCCATCTTCCGGGGTGCTCTTTGGAGAGACCGCCTCCTATTCCAGTCTTCCATGCTAGCTGACGGAGGATACCCTACTCATTAGGTGTTGTAGTAGGTACTTGTCCGTAGAACTCTGATTCCGGTGGAGACGTAAGGTCCCAAGTCCAGCCAGGCAGTAGTCAAACGACTCTCGGGCAGTACCCCCTTGTGTCGTGGAAAAATGCCTTGGGCCTTCAGCGTGGAGTCTGGTTGTGATGACAGCACGCGCGACAGTAAGCCTGGAACAATGAATATTTGCCATGAAGAGCACCTAGCACGCTCCCGGACTTCGCGGGACGCTCGTGTTGGTCTCCGCATACCGCACCGTTGCTTGTCTCGAGTCCTCAGATTCTCCACGGACGGCTGCTGATGCTTTGAGGGAGCCTACGGGCTCCCTCAGAGCCCCTTTTCATCGAAAACCAGTGTGGCACGAAGGTTTCCACGCCGCCGGGACACCGTCGTCTCAAGAGAGTGCGTGCCGCTCTATTGGCTGGCAGCGATGGCGACCCGACACAGGGTTTCCGCACGACCCGTCAGCCCACCGCCATGGTCCATGGACACCGGATGACATCCGAGTCAATGTTTTGACCATGTAGGCATGAACAGATGGCCGCCGAGCCCCATTCCGCGCGCCAAGATCCTTGTGTGCCCGGGCTGAAGACGGGATAAACGGGGTACTCTACTAGCCTACTGAGCACCTCTACATACGGTATTGGGTGCGATCAAGTAAGCGACTCGATCCCAGCCTTCACTGCGCAGTAGATCTGGAGACCGCCGGCCCCTGCACGGACGGGCGGGTCCTAGACATCGGTAAACGATGGGCTCGAATCTCTAGCTCGTCGTAAACTTGGGACGGTTGTGCTGGGAGAGGAGCGAGGCATCTAGATCTCGCATGGGGAGGCACTTCATGCGAGCCCCTAATATATTCTGGCTCCATGCCCGCCTGTCGCCCCCGGAAGCCACTACGAAGCCATGAGCGCGGTCGGTGAAGACGCTGCGGTCACTGCATTTACCTCACAGCTAAACCCGTATATTCCGGCGTTCCGTTCTTTCGTCACTCTAGCCAATTCTAACCAGTATCACGTCAGCGGTCATCCATTACTTCGCATTCAGAAAGATGGCATCCCACCCGTCGTCCTCTTTCGACAAGGACAACCGGCAATTTCAGTCTACCGGCCCGGTCGCCAAGTACCAGAGCCATCTTGTCGCCGCTTCCGGCGAGTTCCTCGGGACCTTCATGTTCTTATGGATGGCATACTCGGGGCACCTCATGATTGCCGGGCAGGCGACCTCGGCGGCGTCCAACGAGGGACCTAGCAATTCCACCGTCATCTACATTTCGCTCAACTACGGCTTTGCGCTGCTGGTGAACGTGTGGGCCTTCTTCCGCATCTCGGGGGGCATGTTCAACCCAGCTGTACGGCATCACCACCCTCTCCCTGATGCCCGCGGGCTGTGTGCACCACGGTGCTAACTTCCAATCCCAGGTCACGCTCGGCCTCTGTCTAGCCGGCGGCGTCCCCTGGCTTCGAGGCGCAGTAGTCGTGCCTATGCAGCTTCTCGGGGCCATATTTGCTGGCGTCGTCGTGAAAGCCTTGAACCCCTATGATATCGCCAACGTCAACACATCGCTGGCACCCAACGTTTCCCCTGCCCAGGGCTTCGTTTTCGAGGTGATTCTTACCGCCCAGCTGGTCTTTGTCATCTTGATGCTCGCCGTCGAGAAGCACAAGGCGAGCTTCATAGCGCCATTGGGCATTGGCTTGGCTCTGTTCGTCGCCCAGATTGCTGGTGAGTCCCCCGCCGTGGGCTGCTTGATTCCGACGTGGTGCTCGAGTGATCACGAGCTAACATGGCTGTCTGCTCCAGGCGTTTACTTCACCGGCGGTTCTCTCAACCCCGCCCGCAGCCTCGGGTGCGCGGTCGCCGCCCACGCGTTCCCCCGAAACCACTGGATTTACTGGGTTGCGCCCTGCGTCGGCGCGACAGTAGCGGCTGGGTACTACCGCTTGCTCAAGCTCTTCCAGTACGAGAGGGCCAACCCGGGCCAGGATGGCGCGAAAGGCGCCTTCCTGGACCCAGAGGACTCGGCGTGACGCATCATGGAGGGTGTGCTGGTGTTCACTTCGGCGTCCCGGGCCTCTTTTTCATAAATTCGCGGCGTGCTCAAGATACCTCGCATTCATGCTCTGTGCCCGTGTATCTTGCTCCCGCTTCATTTTTGTACATTGTTCCATCCCTCTGTTCAAGGTCTTGGTCCCATCTCATGATCCATGACAGGTCATGTTGCCCTTTCACGAAATACACAACACTTTCTTTCGCGCTCCCTGCCTGTCCGCCACTGCACTTGAGGATCCTTCATGGTTTTTTTTTTTCACATTCGTGAGAGATGAAGAACATCTAGTCTGTTGGGTCGAAGAATGGTAGCTAGTTGATCTTGAGTATTCAACCTACTCTCAATGAACCCGAAGGCTTCAAGCACGAGTACAGCGACAACCCCGCCGCGCTGTCGAAGCGCCACCGAGCCTTTGGCTAAATGGCACGTTCAGCAAGTTCGTCGCTGGCCAGCCTGGGCGAGATAGACACAAACATCTTTATTGCATGCAGAGCCATGAGCGCTGTCGATACTCCACACGTCCAAAGCTTATTTCTATATCCGACGGTACCTATCTATCTATAGTGGTATGGCCGGGTTCCGGATCGGTTTGGGTCGGGCCACTGCCGATGCAGACTTCAAAGTCAAAAGTGAGCGATCGTCCGTCACACGCATGATCGAAAGAGGTTTTAGGTGAAAACAACCAATAGGTTGGGCTTGATTCATGCAGGCACAGAGCCCACAAGACAGGGGGGACATGGTTAGGGTCGCCATTTTAAGGAAGGAAAATCCTTCCTGGCTGTGGCGGTGCTAAGGCTGACGTATTTTCGGTGGGGACTGACATTAGTCAGCCCAGACCAGCCGCTCACAGCAGCGTTTTCCCTGTCGACGTCGCGTTGAGGGAGGAACGTCCGCCCGACATGAACGACGCAGCCGATCTCCCGACCATCGCGCAGGCCAGGCTCCTACTCGCCAAGGGCCAAACCCTGGTCGCCGAGGTCGAGGCGCTGCGGCAGCACGTGCGGGCCCGCGACGGCGCCGAGCAGGGCATCGGTCTGTTCATCAAGGGCGTGCAGACCGAAGTCGACGAGCTGCAGGTCTGGCTGCATAAAGCCTCCGTGCTCCAGGCCCAGATCGGACGCGACGGGCAGGGCGAGGACGAGGACGCATCCGGGTCCGGCCTGGGCGACGTCGAGGACAAGCTGCGCGCCCAGGTCGCCTTTACCAATGTCCACGGGCTCGAGGGGAAGTGGAGCGTCGTCAAGCGCTGCAAGGGGCTGTTGAGCCTGTCGAGCGTGTACCAGCACGGCACCGCTGACGGCGCGGCCAGGGGCATGAAGAATGCAAGACGGGCCGGTACGAACGTGGTTGTCGTCGATGCTGTTGTGGATAGCGGCCGCAGGTGGCTGAGGATATGCGGCGATAAGGAAAAGCGGCTGCTCATGCAAATGGCCGAGAGCGGGTGGGGCGTCGAGGACGAGGACGGCTTCCAGGATGACGAGGCCTACAAGGTCGACGACGACGAGCCCATTGTGATCCTCCGCATTGCGAGTCAGATGGTCAAGGCAGCGAGGAAACACCGGTTCCGGTACCAGAGTCCAACGGTGCACATCTTCATGACGAGGGTCAGTTCAGGCCACGACCGGGGCATCGATGACCTGATAAGGGTGATGAGGAGGCTCGGCGGTGCCGATGTCCAGGTCGTCGTCGACTGCGCGAACAGTGCGCTCTTCAACGACCATCAGTATACGGAGAGCTTCGACGTCGTACTGGAGGCTCTCCTCAGGATTGACAGTCTGGGCGAGCTGACGGATCCTCTCAACTTGGACTGTTCCGTTCTCGTGGCATTGGCATCTGATATCACATACCAGAGGGTCGAGGTCGAGTCATGGCAGCACAGACAACTGCTGGGTCAAATCGAGAAGGAGAACGAAGACCCGGGGGCTGTTCTACGAATGCTGTACAGCACGCTCGGCGCGCGCCAGCTCGTGTGCACGTACGACACGGCGTGGCACTTCCTAGTCCTGGTGTACCAGCTCGGCCGCTCGACCGAGATCGAGAGGGCGCACCTGCTGGTCCCCGACGGCTTTGCGCACGAGTGGACGGCCGCCAACCCGGGGCTGGCCCAGCGGAGAAAGGACCCGGTCACGCCCCGGTCTCGCACCGAACGGATCCGTGCGCTGCAGAGCGCGTCTGTGCATCCAGTCCCGGCCGACGTGCAGCTGCCTCTGCAGGTGGTCGGGGCACGCCATGACTGGACCCCACAGGCGGTGCGTGCGGCCGTCGCCCAGGGCCGACTCCCGCCCGTGGCGGCCGTGTTCGTCGGCGAGCTGAAGCCGCCCAACTTGTCCACATTCATGCATGGCTGGGCGGCGGGCCTCACGACGTACTCGGCCAACGCGGACATGGAGAAGAAGTTTGTGAGGCTGGTGGAGGAGAATCGGGATGGCGCCGACGATGCCGGGCCCGGCATTGCGCTCTGTCGCGTCAATAGGCCGCTTGCGGCGACGCCGCGCTTTGCGGGCTTCGCAATGGCGGACTGTGTCGAGATGGCGTGAGTCCGTAGTCGCTTGGCATATCCTAGTACATGTCGGCAGCTCGAATCGAGGTGTGGCCCCGAAATATCCATTCATTGCAGGAGCTGCAACAACCTACTAGTGTCTAAGCGGCTCCAACCTCGCAGTCGTCACCGTGCCACCTCTCAGAATACGACTACACCACGCTACCCGGGAAACGCCTACGGTGAACCGACATCGGATGTGTGAGACGAGCTGATTTTCTCCATATACTTGTGTACAGGCCATTCTCCATGCTCCGCCCTGCTCCGCATGTGCTGGCGGCATTATACCTTTCGCATACAAGTCCTTCAACCATTGAGCACGGGACCGAGCGCCAGGCCCACCACGCCAGAACAAGCCACTGCCCAACTTTGTGCTGTGAGACATCGGAAAGATCAGGATGAAGTTTGTACTGATCGCCTTGGTATTCGCTGCCGTGGGTACCGCCCAAGCGCCCACGGAATGTGACAATGGAGGGTACGTCGTGGATTCCCGGGTTGGCATGCTTGGATGCAGACACAAGACGTGCTGACTGCGCCTTGCCATGCAGAAGCAGCTCCATCTGCTCTTGCGATGATGGTAAATGCTACAAGATAGGGGCGGACCCGGACTGCAACTTGCCCGTTGGCCTTCAGACGGCCTGCCCAGCCTAGGTGGTCGAAATAAACTGAAAGGGGAGGTTTTCAATCCTGAGAGGGCCGAGCTGGTGGACTCGGGGCGAACGAAGGTTTTAGTAGTAGAGACAGGCACCGGAAGATTGAAGAATCACCTTGGACTGTCATCATATTTTCTGCTAGAGAAGAAAAGTACAGGCCTGATAAGTACTACTAGCCGAATCCCGTAATCTCATGCATATAGATAGACCTGGAGGAATCCACAGAGGTCCCATTGATGTTGCGAGAACGCATGTCGCAGCTTCAAGGCGTGATGTAGCGGGCGCAGCGCCGTATGTCTATGCTGACCACATACGTGGAAAAACATGTGTGAGACCAGAATGCCACAGCTACTAACCGAGGGGCATGGCTCACTCATGCGAGTGGTTGGCCGCGGTGCCATGTCGGGCTCGCTTCAATTTCGGTGCCTGCTCCTCGGTAGACTGCCGGTGATGGAATGCCGCAAAAATAAGCACAAAGCAATGGCGTCGAGGGCAAACCCCTCTCTGCGCGAGTTCCCGACAGCCTTCAGACTTGAAAATAGAGGGTCCAGTGAAGCCTGCATCCCGGGTTGAACGCCCTCCCACACCCGCCGACCTCCCCCGTCCCCTCCAGCGTGCACCTTGACCCGCTCGTCACGTACTGGTCAATCGTCAGGACGCAGCCGCAGGCTCCACAGAGCACAGCCCTCTCGCCGCGCTCGCCCGCGCTCCACGCCTCAGACGGGTGGCGTTCAAGGGCATCGTGGCAGGCCGCGCAGGCGTAGAATTTGCGGCAGCACTTGTGCTTGATGGCGATGACGTCGAGGTCCGAGTACCAGTGCGCACACTGCGTGAGGGGCGTCAGGTCGATCCCGTGGACAGTCGGGCGCGTGGAGGTCCCCATCGCTTCGAAAGAAACAAGGGTGGCGGGGATTGAGGGAGCTGATAGAGGGTCGGGGGAAAAATCGCACTCACAGCAAGGGCCCCACTCCGAGCAGGGTGTCTAAGAAGTCCATCGGGTCGCAGCGAACTCGCGCGGGTACCTCAGGACAGCGCGTCTTTCCTGGCGACTGTTTGTTCACCAGCTTCACGGAGCTCGATGGCCGTGTTGCTCGAGAAGCAGCCAGTTTTCCTCTCATTTCGCAGTCCACTAGGCAAGACAAATGCATACCTAGCCTGTCGATTTCCAGCAACGTTCCTAGTGGCCAAAGGGGCAAATCAAGTGGGACCAGGACTCTGCAGAAATTGAAATCAACTTGGACAACATGTCCTAGGTAAGAAAGACAATGCCTGCTGTTCGACAATCGCAGTTTGGCATGATGCTTCATATCAACATCGTTGCCGGGTCCCTTCCACAGGTGACAAGGTTGCTCGCTCATCATGTCCGTGCCGACGTCCACAGACTTCTTTTCTCCAAACAATAGTACCTGCGTTTCACGCACTATCTACATCTCGATCGAAGGGGGGAAACGACAGCAGATACTGGCCGTAGAGGACTGGGTAGGTCGATGCAGTAGAGTAGGCAGCTGCAACAGGCCAACAGCAGGCGAATACAGTTATACAGAGGACAACCCTTGGGCCCAACTGGACTTGGAGCATCAACTTGACAAAAGTGCTTATTCACACATGGTGGTACAGTACCACAAACACGTGCATGGTTTCCTTGAAAACCGTGTCTCGCGAACATACGAATCTAAGAGAGTTTGCGCTGTTACATCTGAGTCCCCCATCGCCTAGAATGAAGAAAAGGTGGCGGGTTGGAAAGAGATAGGTGGTCGGGGATAAAATTGGACTTACAACAAGTGCCTCAAACGAGGCACTGCTGGAGCTTTGGAGGATTGGCCACGCGACTGCATCATAATTTCGTCACAGATTTGAAGGCATGTATTGGGAAGCCTTCTTTTTTCGATTCGGGGCGCCGACATGAATGAAACAATGGCCGCGGGACACATTGCAATTTCAGCCACTATTTTGGGATTCTAACTCAATGGTGGAAATCTCTGTTCTCGTCCTAAGTAAGAAGCACTCCAGAGCGCCGCTGGTTGAGCAGTCGGTCGCCTGGACGCCTAAGAAGTAAAACAACATGTGCCCAAACGAGTGTGTTATACATATAAAGTATCCCAGGCTGCGCTGCTTAACCGTCCATATAGATTCTTCCAAAGCTGTCCTTCATATGCCTCGGAACTCGTCTAAACGAGCGTGGCTTAGTCGTCTTTTAAATCCAGACGCAGCCGGTGCCACGCTGGCCGCAGACCATCTGTTCGCGGGGAGGCGGAATGTTGCATCAGCATATGGCCACGAGCTCCCACCCCTCCATGCTTTCAAAGTGGTAAAATATTAGGTTTCCAGTGGATAATAATAAGAACCGGACTTACCACATTCGGGGCGCCTCCAGGGCAATGCCACAGATCGCAGGTCTCAGCCTGGCCGGAGCAGCGGCAGTTGGTTTGACCCACGACGCTACCGCCGCTGCAGGCCGGCAGGATGTCGTTGCAGTCAACGCGGGCCTCGAGAACGCCGGCCTTGGGCTGGCTAGGCATGGCGAAGACGCTGGTAGCAAGGAGGGCTAGGATGGGGATGGCGGAGAACTGCATTTTGAAGGTTTAGGAGGAGCGCGGAGAAAAAATCGGAGAGGGAGTTGATGATGAGAGTTGTGTAGGTCGGACTGATGTGAGTGCTAATGTGAGAAGCTGGTGGACAGAAGTGAACTACGAGAGAAACAAGGCGAAGGCTTATATAGTTATCTCTACCCTAGTTCAAGACAGAGCCCATGCTTCCGAATGTAAGCCTTGCCGTGAACATTGTGAAGACAACGACCGCCCAGTTCTATCAGAAACTACCTGTTGTAAGTAGCACCTTCTCCCTGCGTGAGGTATTTTCTGATAGTTCTGGCCTTCATGATCCTCCTTTGCAATAGCTTCGGGTCCTTCCAAGAAAGGGACGAAGCCGAGACGTATGCAGTCGTCATAGAATCGTCAGAGTGTGGAAAAAGGCAAGATCGCTCCCCTGTACGCAGTGTTTTTGCCCTCGGCATCGGTCATGTGGCCTCGCTTGGCCCTCGACATCGGTTATATGACCACGCTGATGGCCTGATGGCATCGCATCCTTGGTTAGACTCCACTGTCGTCTCCAGAGTGAAGTATGGGTTTCTTCAGATATGATAGGTCTAAACCAGAAACTTACAATAAGCTGACTGCAGTAGCCCCCTCTGTCGTAGCAGGGGACTCCCGAGGTTTCAAGCATCATCTACATCTCGACCGAAGAAAAACATTAAAAAAAGAAACTTGCCGTGGAGGACCAGGCAGGTAAGCGCAGTAGAGTGGCAACACGCTAACAGCAGGCAGATACAGTCATACGGAGGACAAACCTCGGGCCCCACTGGGCTTGGAGCATCACTGCGACGGAAAGGCTGCCACTGCTGCGTCCAGGAAGTCAGTCACGGCTATCGACGAGACGAGAAGAAAGAGTGGCGCAAGATCACACTGAGGACCTTTGGCTCGGCAGTTGTATTCCTGGTTGTGGTCATGCAGTCACGGACGAGCCAAAATGGGATGTGAGTCAATACCCGTGAAATAGGTAGGTCATAACAGCAATTTCCCACTTGGGCTTATGAGAACACATGACAGAAGTGCTTATTTACACATGGTGGTACCGTAACACAAAGACGCGCATGGTTGCTTCAGAAACCCTCCGTGTTGCGCAAACACACGAACATGAGGGAGGTTGCGCTGTTACACCTGACAAACGGGAACTGTGAGATAAACAGGCCCTTTCGACTGCCGTAATTGCAGAAATGACTTGAAGAGACGCAAGTTTGCACCATACAGTGCCGTCTTGTCAAAGACACCCAGCGCGGGCAGCGTCAAGATGAAGCCAAACGAGGCAATCTTTCTGATCATCTTCCTCCACGTTATCATCCTGGTCTTGATCTCGTACTTTCTCTCCGGCCTGATCCACCCTCCGAATAAAGCCTCGTCTTACGGAAGCTCTAGCTCACACGACCATTCCGGTTCCGGGTCACAGAGTAGCAGCGGCAGTGAAAGCGGCAGCGGGAATGGGAATGGGAGACGGAGCGGTCCGGACTCACGCAACATGGCGGCGCCGCCGCCACCACGTGGACCGCCGCCACCGCGTGGACCGCCGCCACCGCGCGGACCGCCACCCCCAATGTTTCCGCCCCCAGGCCCGGGGGGTCACATCAACATACCGCCGCCGCGCATGGCATGAAGCGTCCCCAGCGAGATGTGCATTCGCAGGGTTGGGCAATTCCGCGTACGCCTGTCGTAACAAGCCAACAACCTAGGTGGTCCAATCACGTTGAGAACACACGCAACAGCCCGCGGGCAAGCAAGGCGGTGATCAGTACCGTCACCACCACCACCACCACCACCACCACCACCACCACCGAGCTGGCTCTAACATCATGCCTATGATCCGAGAATCTCCAAGCACTTGAGCCTGACTACCACCCCAGATTGGACAACTTGGAGGTCACAGGTCTCGCCGACTTCACCCATCTGCGCTGCTTCTCCAACAGGCTGCCGGTGTGGCCGCTACGCTGGGGTTTGCGGGTACGGAACAGAAGCAATATCATGGTCAATCCCATGTACGGGGTTAGGTATCTGAACAGTCTTGTGACTCCAGTCGTGGCAAAGCCGGGTTCATGCTGTCAATTGTCACATCTGGCTTCCCGGTAAAGTCGAGCTGGGTTGAGGATGGACAGATCGCGGCGGTGCAAGGACCTGGAAAAGCCGTCGATCCCCCAGCTCGCCGTCTCGTGGTACGACGCCGTATCAGTATGAGCTATGACCTGGTTATGTGTCCGTTGGAGGGCCTAGGTCGTGTCATGCTGGTCGGGAGCATGCAGGTGCTGCTCAGCGACCGCGGCACCGGTGTCCTCTAACGCTCTGCAACAGATAGTAACGACGGCAGGAGCTAAAGTGGCTCGGAGCCGGGGTGGCTACTACAAGACTTCAAGTGACATGAACGGACAAGGCAAGTCGCAAGAACCGAGAAAACGCGTCCCCGAGACCGGCACTTGTAATCCATTGAGTTCTTCGCCCTTCCATCTCAGCACACGTTGGAGGAGAGATTAGACGGCATTAGCAAGAACTGCCGCCGTCGCCGATCCTTCGGTCTTTCTCTTTTCTCCCTGCTTTCGAATTTCACTCCACGCAGAGCCTAGTTAACTCCCCTCCAGCAAGTTTCTGCACCGCTCTTTTGTTCCGGCAACTCGACCGAGGTTCTGCTCCAGCGCTTCTCATTTTCACCTCGGAGCTTCCTGTCGACCGAAGCGAAAGCCCCTCGTGCCTTCAGCTCCCAAGTGCCTGGCTGCTCCTCTTGCCCTTTCACTTCGCCCTTCACCAAGTCCCACAGCAAACTTTCTCAGCTCAAGCCAAAATTCCAACCCTACAGCACATTAGTCACAGCGATCGAAACCCTCCTCCTCCTGCTGCTGCTGCTGCGCCACGCATTGATACCCAGTGCCCGCAGCTCCCGTCTTTGACGATCAATCAGTTCACAAAGCCACCACACCATGGCAGCTCAAGACACACAATCAGAATCAGGTACCATACCCACACAATCAAGAGCGCCCGAGTTGCTGGTGGCACCGCGATTCAGATCGCTGCCGTTGACAGTGCCGCCTGCAGTCAACGACGGCGGCACGAGCAACAGCATGCCCCCCTCTGAGCACGAGACCAAAGCCGTCCGCGTCAAAGCGGAAGCCTGTGAAGACTCTGGACATCTTACCAAGGCGTCTGAGCATACAAAAAACGAGGCCCACAATGAGATGGAGGATACGAAGATGGAGGACGTAGGCACCGACGACACCAGAGAGACCTGGCCGTCCGTCCACGACGTCACATTCGACCACCTCCGCGCAGCCATGCAGAGCACCTCCCCCGACCTGCTCGAGCAGCACTTTTACGTGGCGCGCGACATTGCGGAGCAGCTTCTCCAGCACCTGAGTGAGCTGAAGGATACCAACACGGCCGTGCTGCGCCTCGTGCGCTCCATCACCGAGCTCCTCGGCCAGGGCGAGCCCTCACGCACCGTCATCGGCGTGCTCGGTAACACCGGCTCCGGAAAGTCGAGCACCATCAACGCCCTGCTGGGAGAGCACAAGCTCCTGCCGACCAACTGCATGCGGGCCTGTACTGCCGTCCCCACCGAGGTCACCTGGAACCCGAGCGACGACCCGGCGGAGCGCTACCGCGCCCATGTCGAGTTCATCTCCCAAGAGGCTTGGCGCAATGAACTGCAGCACCTGTTTCTTGAAGTACGAGATGAGAACGGGGTCCCGAACCCGGATATCCGACACAGTGGAACAGATGCCAGTGTGGCTTGGGCCAAGATCAAGAGCGTATACCCGCACTATACGAAAGAGACGCTGGGATCGATCAAGGACGTCGACCAGCTGGTTGCGGAGCCCGCCGTCAAGCACCTGCTCGGCAGCGTCAAGACGGTCAAGTCGGGCTCGGCCGAGGAATTCCAGCAGCTTGTCCAGGCGTACGTCGACTCCAAAGATGCCGTCACAGGCAAGCGAATCAAGACTGGCGGTGGAGCTCGCACCCCGACAGAACTGTGGCCGCTGATCCAGCGAGTGAGGATCTATAGCAAGGCCGAGGTTCTGTCCAAGGGGGTCGTCCTTGTGGATCTGCCGGGCTGTGGCGATTCGAACGAGGCGCGGTCGACCGTCGCCAGCAAATACCAGGAAAATTGCACCCGGTTGTGGATTGTGGCACCAATCACCCGCGCCGTCGATGACAAGGTCGCTCAAAAGCTGCTGGGGGACTCTTTCAAGATGCAGCTGAAGTATGACGGCGCGTACAGCAACATCACCTTTATCTGCACCAAGACGGACGAGATCGATTTCACCGAAGCTGTGAATAGTCTCCAGCTCGAAGATGAGGTGGGCCAGTTCAATTCCAAGCGTCAGGCTCTCGGACAAGAGCTGGAGGCCTTGGCACGGGAGGAGGCCCAGTCCAGGGAGGACCTCAGCAAGGCTCGGGCGTCCAAACAACAGGTCACCAACGATCTCACGACGTGGAAGGCATTGAGAGACAGGTGTCGACAGGGTCAGACCGTCTTCCCCCCCATCGAAAAGCCCCAGGCAGCCAAACGCAAGCCGTGCTCGGCTCCAGCAGCCGAGCCCCCCCGCAAGACACCTGCATTTCCGGGTGGCCGAGTTATGCGTTCACGGCCACCCCCTATGCTCATCGTCGAAGACGACGAGGAGGAGGATGAAGACTCCACACCCGGAGAAGAGTCCGTGGGTCAGACGGCTCTGACTCTAGACGAGATCGACAGCAGGATCCAGGAACTGATAACACGAAAGAAAGGACTGGCCAGTGAATGCCAGACCTTGGTCCGTTTCATAAACGAACAAACTCTCACGAAGTGCCTTAAGCAAGAGGAGAGGCTTGCCATCGATGCAAATTTCAACGCCATGTGTGTCAAGCAGCGCAACGAGTTCTCGTGTTCCACCATCAAGGACCACTTTGCCCGCGGCGTCCGTGAGCTGGATATGGAGGCCGCCGACGAGGAGGACGAGGACGACGACGCGGTCGCGGCGCGCGCCGAGAAAGGCAAGAAGTACGACGACTTGGCCAAGTCACTGGCCGTCTTTTGTACCTCCAGCCGCGCCTACATGCAAATGTCGACAGCCGCCGATGCTGGCTCCGGCTCCGACATTCACATGGGCCCGGCGTCGGCGGCCACGGACAGCATACCCAAGGGGTTCGTCACGCTGGAGGATACGCAGATACCGCAGCTGCGCGCCCACGCAATGGATCTAACCGTCAACCCGCGCATCGCCAACTGCCGCAAGTCTTTGAACGGCCTCCTGACCGTGATGCAATCGGCGATGGCGTGGCTCAGGGGACAAGGCAAACAGATCGTGTGGGTTGAGCCGGAAGCGGGCAAGGTCGAGGCTTTGGAGAAGCGTCTCGAACAGCTGAAGCTGGTACGTTTGAGCCTGTGTGGTAGACGGTGACAAAGGCGAGAGAGTGAGACTAACACGAGGACGTCTACAGAATCTCCAGCACGCTGCCAAGAAGACCAAGGATGACTTGGGGAACAATTTCACAAAGCACCTGTTCACCATATCCTCGTCCCAGGCCAACAGGGCCGCCAAAGAGGTCATGCCGATAATAGAAGGCTGGGGAAAACCAAGGAAGGATGGCGGTTACGCGTACTCCACCTACCGAGCCGTTTGCAGGCAAAAGTACGCAAGCCTGTACCCTCTCCCGGCAGGTTCGAGGTAACTGACCAGCTAGTATCACAGCGGACGCTACGGACGCAAAGATCGTGACACGATCGACTTCAACGAGGAAATCGCCCGCGTCGTAATGCGCCACCTCGGCAACGGCTGGGAGCGCGCCTTCAACAACACCGACCTCATCCTTGGCGCCTTCGGCCGAACGGCGAAGGCCTGCCTTGAGGCCTTCCACCATGCCACGTTGGAAAGCTTCCCCGATCAGAAGAACGGGTCCGCCTTTGCGCGCATCCAGCTACTTGCGCCCCAGCTTCAGGCCTACATCCAGGGCATTGACGAAAGCCTTGTGAACCACCAGGAGGCGATCCAGGCCGTGCGGTGCGAAGCCTGGCGCCAGTTCACCCCGAGCGTGCAAACGAAGATGAAGCCGGGCTACAAGGCGGCTTGCCAGGAGAAGGGTATGTCTTGGGTTTGCCTGTCCACCTTTTCCTTTCCACCTGCAGAGTGAGCGGTAGAGTGAGTGGTAGAGCTGAAACGGCCTATGCTCCTTGTTAGGCAAAGGCTGCTTTGTGCTGATGAAGGACCACGTTGTCGGCCAGGCCGCTCAGCTAGGCCCAAAGCTGTACAAATCGGGCCTCAACGACATGCAGAAGACGCTGCGCGAGCACTGCGCGCAGCTCGAGCGCGACATGAACGCGGCGGTACAGAGTACCGTTGAGAACATGTCGTCCGACTATATCAATAGCATCAGTCGCCTTGAGGTGCCGACGATTCCGGAGGAGGTGGCCAGGCCGGTGATGCAGATCCTGCGGGGGGCCGACGCCCAGTTCGGGGCGCAGTCGGCGGGTGCGGCGGGCAGCGGGGCCGACGGGACGGTTGGCTAGGATTGCTTGGCTACCAGTACCTAGTACATGCTGTTGCGGGGGGATAGAGGCAAGCGAGGCAAGTCAGCCAATAGAATTGCGCCAAAGCGACCCACCCGGGGAGATGCGGCCCGCCACGCATTTCCGCGCGCGCGACGCCTGGAGGTAGAAAGATATTCAAGGCAAGTAAAACACAATACCCGTGCACATGCCTGTCGCGAACGTCTCGCCGCCATGAACGTGTTTGCCATGGCACGGAACGTCCTGAGGTCGTCGGCACCCAAGCTGGCATCACACAACCCAGCACGCGCCGCCCGCCCCCCATCAAAACGTCCCATCCAACCTTTGCCCCCCGAAGACTGTCTCTTCTCCCGGTCCGACCTCAAGGTCAAGCTGCGTAACCTCCCGCCCTACATGAACCGGGAACAGCTCGGCAAGTTGCTCGTCGAAACGCTAGGACTGCAAAGCCCGGCCTATATCCAGGTCTTGCGCGATCAGCACTTAGAGTAAGCAGCCCAGCCCGACCGGGAGAGCCATACACAGGTCTATCATCCCCCCCTCCGTGCGCCCCCTCCCAAAATGGGAAACTCCCGCTGAAGACAACCAGCAACAAATCCACCGCCTTCGCCTACCTGAGATACAATCATCCCGCCCACGCCCGCGCGTGCATCGCCGCCCTGCAGGGCTACAAGATCCCCGACCGTACAGCGCTGTACACGTATCGGCGCGCGGCCGCCGCCCTAGCCGTCGACAAGAGCAGGGACAGGAGGGGGTCGTCGGCGGCGGCAGCGGCGGCAGCGGCCGCGCCGGCGCGCACGCTGCTCCTGCACAACATGCCCGACGTGGCCCTGGACGCGTGGCGCAGCGGGCAGCGGGCCTCGCTGCTGGACGCGCTGCACGCGCAGCTGGGCGTGCGGCCGGCGCGCATCCTCGGCACCGGGTCGCGCGGCAACGCGGCCGCGGGGTCGCGGCCGCGGCTGTTCAACGGTGTGGCCTACGTGCAGATGGCGTCGGAGGCGGATCTCAGCGCTGCGTTGCGGGCGTGCCCCGGCCGGGAGCTGCGCTGGGAGGAGCGGAAGCTGCGCGTCGAGGTCGCGGTGCGGCAGTCGTTCCGGAACACGCCCTCGAAGGTTGAGGAGGCACTGAGCACGAGACCGGCAGCATTCCGTCCAGCGAAGAAGCCACAAAGAACTTCATATTACGCTCGAGAGAACAAAAGACTGAAAAAGGCTTTGGACAAACTGGAACGGCGTCGACATAGACAGGTGGACGCCAGCATACGCGAAGGTTCGGGCCAAGGGGTCGAGGGAACGTCGGGGACGGAATGAGGTCTAGATCGAACAAAGCCCTACTCCAAGAAGGCAGGATGCACAAGCCACCCTCAGTCGCAGTGTACCTATTCACGACCCCACCCCCCCCCCCCCCCCTACCAAATCCTCTTCGCCACCATGTCATACCTCCTGACCCCCGCCAAATCTACTTCCTTGCCCGCCCTCCTCCTCGCTTCCGCACGACTCTCCTTCTCCCTGAGCTTCCGCAGCCCCTCGGCGTCGTCCGCGTAGATCCATCGCCTCCGCTCCTCTCCGAGTTCCACCTGTGCAAACCCGCCCACCCGCCTGCCCGCCGCGTCATACACCTCCCTCTCCGCCTGTCCGGCCGCGACGGCGTGCTCTCGTGCGCGCATGCGCGCATACCGGTCGCGCGCGTACCGCAGCAACGCCATGCCCAGCGCCAGCTTGACGACCAGCAGGACGAGGAAGATCAGCAGGAACACGAACAACATGGTCAGGGCGGCAATGAGGTCGTCAGATGTCCAGCCGTAGAGGCGGCGCGGGGGCGCGAAGCCGGCGGTGGCGTTGTAGGCGTAGAATGAGGACCCCGGCTGGCCGTAGACGGCGCGGCCGAGGGCCGAGCGGAGGAGGTAGTCGAGGCGGTCGAGGGCAGCGCCGAGGGCGGGTGGCGGCAGCGAGGCGGCGTCCGAGTCCAGCGAGAGGGCGGTCTGGGTCGCCGGCGGGAGGGGCGTCGGGACGTGAGTGGCGACGAACATATGGTACGTCTGCACTGAGGCGCGAATGAAGAGGCAGGACAGAGGAATGAGAGGGAGGCCAAGGCGGCGGGTGAGGGATGGGGTGACAAATGCCTGTGCCGTCTCAGCGAATCGTGCGCGGTAATCATGTGTTTGGGGGGGGGGGCCGGGACAGCTCACATTGGTGTAGTAGTCCTTGCACAGAATGTCGAGAGTTCTACTGTAAAAGTTGGGTTTGACGTTGTTGAACTTGTTGATGAAGGCGTGCTTGGTCCAGTCCACCACCATCTCGCTCCCGATGACGATCAGAAACGGGGACAAGACCTCGCCGGACCGAAGCCACGACGGGAGGATGGTGAAGCTCGCGGGCAGGATCGAGGCCGTGTGGATCGGCATGGTACCCGAGGCTTCGGCAGGGCTCGGCTCGGTGCCGGCGCCAGGCACCGACAGGCCGCCGACCTCGACGACGTTGCGCAGGCCGATGATGAGCAGCATGATCCACAGCTGGAAGCGCTCGACGATGTCGGCGCACGTCAGCTGGAAGCTGTTCTCCTTCTCGAAGCGCTTGAAGACGGCGCTCTTGACCTCGACAAACTGGTTGCTCATGAGCAGCGACAGCAGGGCGTGCGAGTACGAGTTGACGGCCACGTTGAGCGTGATGACCTGGTAGAACAGCACAGCGGCGTGGAACACGTTGTAGGCCAGCGTCAGCAAGAACATGGCGAAGGGCAGGGCCAGCTTGGACCGCCCGGCGCTCGTGCGCGACAAGGTCTCGGCGCTGAAGAGGCACTCGGTGATGTCCTGGCCCACGGCCGACAGCAGCCGGTCGCCGACCTCGAGCAGGTTGAAGATAACGTAGAGCTTGACCTGCGACTGCGCACGGATGAAGTGGTACATGCGGCTGGCGTCGAGGTCGAGCAGCGCGAGCGAGCTGAAGATGATGACGGCCATCTGGATGAGGTCGGCCTTGTGGAACAACGTCAGTGTCGACGGCGTCGACGGCGTGCGGCGACGGCGGGACGTCCCGGCGGCCGGCTTCTGCTGCGGCTTCTTGGGCGCGAACGCGACGCCGGCGGCCAGACCGTTGCTGCCTGTTGCCGTCGTCCCGGGGCCGAGGCCGTGGCCATTGGACATGCTGCCGACGGGCACGGCCCGGGCCCGGCTTCGGCTCCGGCTCCGGCTCCGGCTCCGCGAGTCATCGGTGCGCCGCCCTCGCTGCCACATGCGACCCAGCCCGTACCAGACGAAGCCGAGCAGGCACCGCGTCTCTTTCCCCAGAACGTAGCCCCACCACCGGAGCAGAACGCCGACTGCGATGCAAAACCGCATGGGCAAAATGGTAAAGGTCCACAGCCAGGCGTCCAGGCAGGCCAATGCACCAAAGTTCATGGTCCTCTCGAGGTAGACGGGGAGCACGAGGAAGTTCTTGAGCCGATCGAACTTGACGGCGCTCGACTCGAAGGGGACATCGGCGGCCGAGGACGGGTGTATGTACAGCGGGCTGGGCCGCTCCCCTGCCAGTTCTAGCTGCAACAGTGTTGGCACTGACATGGGCGGCAGGGGGATGCTCGGGGCGATCGGCTCGGGCGGCATGGCCTCGACGGGTCCCGTGTTTCGGCCGTCGAGATCCAGCGACGCCGGTCGTGGCGCCGGTCGTGGCGCCGGAGGGTTCGGGTTCCTGTGGGCCGTCGGCCATTGTATGTGAGACTGGCTGTAGGACTTGCGCCTGCTGGTGGGAGGCGTAGACAGTGTGCGGGAGGACATGGTCGGTCTGAGATGGTGCTGGACGCGCGAGTACGCGCCGTCAGACTGGAGCTGCGTCATATGGTCCACGAAGGTGGCTGTCGCCGGAGCCAGCGGCGATGGGCGTTCCGACATGGTCGCGACGGGGAGCCAGTCGGGCGCCGTGGTCAGCTCGTGTATCTTGGACGCCGAAAGCCGTCGGACCCCTTCGGAGGCGCTGGTCTTGGCGCCCGACCGACCGTGCGTCTTGACCGGCTCGCTCGGGGTCTCGTCGTCGTCGCCGTCGCCATCGCGGGCCTGTTCCCCCGCCACCGCCGACTCAGGTCGGGATGAGTTGCTTGAAGGCACGGCATCGGCGTCGCCCCCATTCTCGGCGCCGGACGTCTCGGGGGCTGCGGCTGTGGCGGGTGTGGTTGACGGCGAGGGAAGCAGTGACGTCTGCCGATCGTCTGCTCCTGGTCGTTCTGCCGCCATTTGCCCGGAGGATCGACGCGTTGCTACACCGATATACCATGGCAGAGTCAATCAATGCGTCGAGGATACGTTTCCGCCTGGGAACGATGCCTCCACTGCCCCCTTCCCCCCCCCCCCCCAAAAAAAGCGACGGGAATGAAGCGATTACGATTGCAGTGGCTGTGTGGCTGGCTGTGGCTCATCTCAGCCACAGCACGCTAATGCAAGCATGCTTGGGCGACGGGGTTCGATGCGGGGTCGATGAGGGGTCGACGTCACCTTGCCTTCTCACCTTTGCCACTCAGCAATCTTGCATGGCCAATTTGAGCGAAAAAAGCAATCATCCCCAAAGGCAAAAGACGGATATCCACCAACGCACCACCTCACAATGGCCTCGAACGCACCCGGCGCTTGCTGCTTCCTGGGCGTGAAGCACGAGTAAGTCCTGTGCAGCTCCTCGCTTTCCACGCTTTCCTCGCTTTTTCTCGCTTACCTCCATCCAGGGGAACGCCTTCGGGCCAGAAGATCAAGGTCGGCGGGGTTGACGCCTACGTCGCCGAGCCGGCGGCCGACACCGAGCACAAGGACGTGGCCATTCTCTACCTGCCCGACGTCTTCGGCATCTGGGCCAACAGTCAGCTGCTGGCCGACCAGTTTGCCGCCAACGGCTACTACACCCTGATCGTCGACCCGTTCAAGGGCGACGCCTTCGACCCCGACGCGGAGCGGCCCAAGGATTTCGACATTAACAAGTGGCTGGCCCAAGGCACGTCGGGCGACAACCCGCACACGCCCGAGGCCGTCGACCCCATCGTGGTCGACGCCCTGCGCTTCCTCAAGCAGGACAAGGGCTTCAAGAAGGTCGGCGCACTGGGCTACTGCTTCGGCGCCAAGTACGTCGTTCGCCACTACAAGTCGGGCATCGACGTCGGATACATGGCCCACCCGTCCTTCGTCGAAGAGGCTGAGCTGGCCGGCATCGCGGGCCCGCTGTCCATCGCCGCCGCCGAGGTGGACCACATCTTCCCGACCGAGAAGCGCCACAAGTCCGAAGAGATCCTGATCAAGACGGGCCAGCCGTGGCAGATCAACCTGTACTCGGGTGTGTCGCATGGCTTTGCCGTTCGCGGCGACATGGAGGACCAGAAGGCGCGGTTCGCCAAGGAGCAAGCTTTCATCCAGGCTGTCGCTTGGTTTAACGAGCACCTCAAGTAAGCCTGCTTGGGCAGGCGTCTGCGGCATGGACCGGCCGGCTGGGGCTGGCTTGAGATGTACATGGAGGGTACCCGAGCCAAGGTACCTACTAAGCACCTGCCAACGCTGCGCACATGACACCGCATCTGCTCACTGCCCACGCCCAATGGCATCCGTGAACGGCCTCGGCTTCCACAGCGTCGTGCGCCCAAAGGCCCACAACGCATCCTGCCACGTATTCCACGCATGAAAACCCCACGGCGCAACCCGGTTGACATACTTGACGCCCAGCGCGTCCAGCGCCTCTTGCAACAACTTGGCATCGGACAGCGCGCCGTCGTACTGCCCGTAGCCGACCATGGTTTCTCCGCGACCATGCCGGCGTTGACATGATGGGCCAGCACGTCTCCGGGGAAGCGCGCGCCGGACATGAAGCCGTAGCGGGCAAAGTAGTCGGTGGCATTGACGTACATCTCGTACGTCAACACGCCGCCCGGGCTCGCGCGCCACCGCGTACGTCGTATGGAACCTGGAAGACGGACACGGGCTGGTTGCCCGGGATGGTTTCGAAGGCCGGGTTGTCCGGGTCGGTAATCTGCGTCAGGCCCTGAGGGTCGGAGGCGTTGGCGGGCGGGTCGAGGACGAAGGCGTAGCTATAGGTGCCCGAGGAAAGGGCCGTTGGCGGAGGCGTTCATGACATAACCCCCGCGCCCGTACAGGTTGTTGGGGAAGTCGCCGGGCAGCCAGTCACGGGGGTCGATCTGGGCGGCGTAGTTGGAGGTGCTGCGGTACTGGTTGGTGAAGTTGTTGATATACCCGCCCAGTCCCACCGACTTGACGCTGGCGTTCCGGTAGGTAAAAGTCACCTCAAGGCCCGCGAGCAGGGAGAACAGCAAAGTCGATGCCATGACGGCAAGTTGCGAGGAGTGGTGTCGAACAAGGGATAGTGTCCAGTGTCCAGTGCCGTGCCCATCGGAAAACAGTGAGCGTAGCCTTGTGCAATAATCATGGTGCACGCCGCGAATGCATAACGTCCCTTTGTACTTGAGTAAATCCTGGTCTGCTCACTACCCCGCCTAGTAGTACCCTTCCGGGTTCTCTTTCCTCTTCTTCTCCTCTTTATTCTCCTTCTCCTTCTCCTTCTCTATATCATTCTTCTTCATCAGGCTTGTCTTCTTCTTCGGTGTCCTCTTCTCCATAGAAATCCTTATCTTCATACCCTTTATCATCGGACTCCTCGTCTGGTGGATACCCAGCCTCTAAATCACGCCTATCTTCGTCATAGGACTCCCGTTCACCTGCAACAACGGGCCCCTTCCAGCCGATCTCCTTGAGCAGAGCCTTCTTATATTACGCGCGCGGGGTAGACTCGGTCTGCATACTACTAAGTCTGCTCATCTGGATCGTCCGATCCCTGAACTCGGGCAACATGTTCAAGTACTTGCTAGCTATAGCATTGGCCGGACATGGGTTAGCCAAGGTACCGCCTTCCCTCGGTCGAATAGGAGCTCGAGATGTGTATACTTATAGGTCTCATTAAAGATTGCCCGCAGCTGGGCCCTATCGTGTTCGTCGGTCTTGTCGTGCATCATGTGCATATATTAAACGTCGTTAAGCATATGACGCATATGTCGGAGCCGGTTAGTTTGCTACGACTCGACTTCTTCTGATGCCGCCTGGATCAAGCGAGTCGGACCCTAAGGCTGACCCTGGGCCCGGTCTGGTCCGTCTTGGGTGGGAAATAAGTCCCAGGCTGTATCGGTAGCATGGTAATGCCACTACTTTTTTTGTGCATTGCCATTAGGTACGTCTTCTAGAGACTGATGGATCCTGACTATAACCAGATCTATATGAACACCCCCGAGCATGTTTAAAAACTCATGTTCGAAATCCGGCCATCCCTTATGAAAACGTTTGTCTAAGTAGTAGAGGATTTCTAGGAGAAACTAATAATGGCATAAGGTCCAAGAACCTTGTGAATCATCATCAGGGGTGGGTGTGTATACGGACTAGCAATGAAGAAGTAGGTGTAGCTGTTGGACGACGTGGTGCCGGGGTCACTTCGGTAGAACTTCGGTATCCACCATGGGCGCAGCGCACAGGGAGGACCTTGTTAGAAGCAGTGGATATAAAGCCACGTTTGCCTGTCTCAGAGAGATTAAGCCTCATTCCCGGGCCTGTAGCAGCAGCAGGGGGCGAGAGAGAAAAAGGGCTGCAGCGAGCCCTATGGCGCAGGTCAGGGTTGGAGACAGAGATCACAGACTAGATCGGAGAACACAACAAGGCACTTGGAATCAGCGAATCCAACAGGGCTCGCTACAGCCCTTTTCCTTTTTCGCCCCCTACTGCTGCTACAGGCCCGGATATGAGGCTCAATCTCTCTGTAACAGGCAAACGTGGCTTTATCTACTGCTTCTAACAAGGGCCTCCCTGTGCCCTGCTTCTATCAGCCCTTTTCCTGTGCCCTGCGCCCGTGGTGGATACCGAAGTTCTACCGAAGGGACCCGGGCGCCACGTCGTCCGACAGTCCAACCAAGCATCGAGGACTTCTAACTTATTGTAAGAAAGATGCTCTGATTTAGGTGGTACGTGGGTACCCTATCTATCTATGAAATATGCCACGTATGGCGTATATGCTGCATCAAGGTGGCAGGTGCGTGGTTTGTAGCGTTCGTCTTACCGCGTGGGACGCTTCGGACGCCGTGGACGACTCGGCTTCATCTTCATGCGAGGTCCTCGAGGACGATGACGACGACAATGCTCGCGGAAATTTGTCCCCGTGCTGCGAGCCCTGCACATCGCCGCGCTCGATTAGGAGGTCGTGGCGTGGGGGCTCTTCACGCCGCTGGTTCTTCCGCGGCGGCTTCCCCTCTCGTTGCCACCTGACCAAGTAGTTGATATAGGCGAGCGGACTGTCTCTCTCCTCGGATCGACCGGTGCCAGCGAAAGGATTTTGCCACTCCCATCCCCAGGCTACCCAACGCGCCTCCGGTCAGCTGCTGCATCTCCCGCGCCTGCACCCGCTCCAGGACGAGAAACTTACTGGCTAGCTGCAAATTCTTTTCGATGCGGCCCGAAGTCTTGATGGAGTACACGAGTTCGAACTTTGTGTCTCGCCCATCTTGGTACGGCCAATCTTGGTTTACGTGGTAGTGTCGTATGGGGAGATGGTCGCTATCTGTAGCTGTATGTTGGTCGAGCTCGCGTCGCGGGATATACATGTCGCAGTAGCGGGCCTTGGCCACCAAGTTTCGCGTCCCTAGCTTGATGCCCTCTTTGGACACGCGGACGGCGACCAAGTACATGTGCTTTCCCCCCAGCATACCTACCACCCGCTTCCTATCATCCTCGTCCCACTCGTTGAGCTTTGCGTCAAGGCGCCAGGGATGAACTGAGCAGGTCGTCAGCTCAGTGAAGCAGACCACACGGACGCGGGGACGCTGCACTTACTAACGCGGAAGAAGTAGGTAGATCCGCTCGTGAGGTGAGTTGGATAGGCGTGCTCCTCCCATATGTCGAAACTTATACGCGGCCACAGATCGGACCCCTGCCAAGTCCGAGGAGATCTGGCCAAGTCTTTGAAGGCCAGGGTCAAAAACCTAACATAGGCGAAAGATAAGCCCGAATAAGGCAACGCACTGAACGTGTCGGGATCGGAGCCGGGTCGGTAATGTTCCGGAGCGTGATGGTTATCGAGGTCATAGCGGAAGGAAGGACTGGGATTGGAAAGGTTTGACATGAAATCCTCGGCTGTTTCTCTCTGTCAGCAGTAGCACCATGTGTCAGGTCTCCCTCCTCCCGCTCGGTCAGGAACACGACATACAGGCTGCCTTCATGATGGCTGGCAAAGAAGTGTGGGGGAGGGTGGGAGTCGAAAAGAGTACATCGAAGTGAGCCCCGTCGGCGCGCGTGTAGGTCCAAGGTTTGTCCTCGCGAATCAGCGGTTTGATGGCCGTGTTGTGGGCGCGGTTTGCCTCGAGCGCCGCGTGGTCGGCGTACAAGTCCCAGGCGGACGCCTCGACCACGGGCTTCTTGCCGAGCCACGCCTTGCCGGATTGTTCGGCCACCGTGAGGCCTATGAGGTACGTGTGCCGGCCTTTCAGGTAATCATCGAGCGTGCTCTTGTCCTGGCCTGTCCAGTGGTTGATCTCGGAGTCCTTGTACCACTGGAGGGCTGGCTGGATGCGTCAGCTAGAGAACCAAGAAGACCGGGACCGGGGTATATACGTACTGGCACCAAGTATGTACGTCTTGCCTGCTTCGAGTCCGGCCAGTTTGCCCCGTCCGTCCTTTGCATGGTTGACTAGGATGTCCTTCCACTGGCGGTAGCTCAGACCCTCCTCCGTGGCGCGCTTGACGAGGTTCTTCGCTCCGCCCGCGTCCAAGGGGGACTGGAGACGGGCGGGCACAGGGCCTGCCGGGACCAACCTCTTCCAGCGCTCCTTTTCGATGGCGCTCACCAGGTAGTCGCAATACTTTTTGGGGCTGGTCTCTTTGTACCCCACACTTCCGTCCTGGTCCGACAGCTGATATGTGAACTTGGGGTGCTCTGCTTTGTATTTCGCGGCTAAATCCCCCCCCCCCCCCCCGGTGTTCCTTAGTACTCTTGACTGCTCACTTTCTATCCCGGACAAGGTCATGTGGGAAAACTCACTGGCTTCGTTCAGCGCTTTGCGCAATACGTCCCCAGGAGGCGTCTTCACCGACCCCTCGTAACTGTATTTGACTCCCTCCAGATTCACATGCTTCCACTCCACATCCTCTTGCATGAGCGGTGCGATGGAGTGCCCAGAATGGCTGAGCTCGTACTGGCCGACAGACATGTCCCAGGACCGCGCGTCGGCCGCCAGCTCCCCCCTGTCTTCCGTGCCGCCTTCTCTGTGCACCGTCACGACGACGAGGTATTCATGGTCGCCCCCCAGCACCTCTTTTATTCTCTCCTCGCTCTCCCATTTGTGAAGCTCGGCGTCCTTTCTCCAGGGCAGCTTGGCTCTGAATAAGTAGGTGTGCCCCTGGTGCATGGGCTTGTGGTTCCGAGAGTTCCAAAAATGCACGTTCTCCATCGGCATGTGTTTTTCCCAGGCCCGGTAGCTTTCGGCCTTGGGGACATCATCGCCTGGGTGTCTGCTGTCTCCTAGCCAGCTCCAGCCCTGGCCGCGACGGGCGATGGACCTGAGGTCCACGTTTCTCACCTCATGTTTTACATATTTTGCCGCGGCTTCCAAGCAAAGGAAGTCGACGAACCCCTCTGGGCTCAAGTTTTCGTCTCCGTGGCCGTCTTTGTCGTTGAGATGGGGATGTGCTTGTTTGTACTCGTCGGCTGTGCGCGACCCGCCTCGTGTCAGTCATACCAGTGTGTTCCATGTCACGCCGCCCACCCACTCACTCGCTTCCGGCCTCGTCAGGTGGTCTAGGGTAGAGCACAACTTACTCGCTTTGTTCAAGGTATGCATCAAGCCACCGAAACGCATGGGCGTTTTGAACTCGTACCGGACAGTGTACGTGACATCAACCAAGGGCTCGGGCGCTTCGTGCATGGGGCGTTTTGCCGGTTGGTTCCAATCGCTCTTCGTTATCGGTGTCCAATCCCTGGCCTGGTGGAAAGATGGGCCCGCGGCGTGCCAGTCCTTGTATCCAGGCTCTGCCGGGTGAACTGCGTGGTGGACGGCGAAGTAGTTGGCGTACATGTCCCAGTAGAACGATTCAACCTTGTACCGGCGCCCCGTCAAGCCCGCCCGGGAAACCTTGGCGACGACCAGGAAAACGTGGGGGCCCCCCATGACAGCTTCTGCCTCTTGCTGGTTGTGCTGCCAATACGTCCAATGGTTTTTGAGATAGGGTATAGCCGTCTCCTCGTCAAAGGGGATTTCTGCGCACCGTCAGCCATGCCGTATCCATCAAAAGGGGAACGTGGCATACGGTCTCCGATACGTGATACGTACTGGCCTCGAGAAGGTAGGTCCGGCCCGGTCGAAGGTTGGGGATCCTCGCGCCCCAGTACGCGTTGCGATGGGGCTTGTAGTTGGGCTTTGGCTCGGCCAACGGCTCCTCTGTTGCTTTTGGTTCCTTGAGGTCGAGGCTGCTCGGGACCTCGCCGCGTCTGCTCAACGACGACTCATGCCGTAGTGTTTTTTTACCCACAGGCAGGGGAGTCCATTTCGATCCAATCGTTGCCAACAAAGCGTCGACATACAGAGCCGAGCTGGCTGCCTTTTGCTTGAGGTCGAGATACGAATCCTTCTTGCCTGGCTCACCCTTGAGGAGGAACTTCTGGTGTTGTGCCAGATACAGCTTAGCTGTTCCACGACGCAGTCAGGATTCACTTCACTTCCAGAACCACAGGGACCCAACTTACAAGCAGCATGGAGGTACAAGCGGACGCCCAGCTTGGGGGTATGGAACCCCTGCTGGTAGGGCATATAAGTAATGTGCTCGTCTTCGACCCGCTCCGTGGACCATTCTTCGTTCGCGTGGTGCGCCGTCGGCCATGAGGTGAGGTCTTCCCTCTCAACATATTTCTGTTTGACGTAAAGGTCCCAAAACCGCGCGTCCGCATGGAGCCGCTTGCCGTCCTGGAGGTAGACTTGCACGACAACCAAATACATATGATCACTTCGTAGAATTCTTTCAACTTTGCCCATATCGGTCCAGCCATGGAGCTCTGCGTCCAACTCCTTGGTCAAGACTGAGATTTTGTCAGCAGAGGTTCGAAAGGAACCCAAGGGCGCTCAAACGACGGGGACTCTGGCGTACCAGCTTTGTACACGTAAGTGGAGCCCTTCTCGAAATCGGTTTGGAAACGCGCCTTCCAGGCGTCGTACGCTGCAGTAGTCGCCAGTAAATTGTCCTTGTCGCTATCGCGCTGTTCGTTCGCGCGACGGCTCAGGGATGAGGAGATGGACGGGACCCCGGCGCCGAGGGGGTCGGCAGATACGAGGCCGAGGACCAGGGCGCAAACGAGAGCGAGAAGGAAGCTGAGGCTCTGCATGGCGAAAGCTGGCCTGACCTGAAGACGAATGGTGGTCAAAGGTGCTGGTGGCGAAATCTCAAAAATGACGTGTTGGGGCCGAAGCGGGACAGCATGCTTATGAGCGGCGTGCTCGGAGGCAAGCGACCTATATGGAAGCCTGCCGGCCATCCCATAACGACGCAGGCGGGAAATGAAATACTGTATGCGAGCTTAAAGGGGCAAGGAGTAAGGGGCATGCTGCCACCCCTTGTTGCCTATCAAGGCTAAGCAAGTCGGGTTGGGTGGACAGGCAGACTGCGGTGATTGTATCCAGCGAATACGAGCACACGACATTTTGATATGCCCAGAGGCCTATCCATCCCGGGGACGCGGGGGAATTGGCAACGTTATGGGGGCTGGTCTCTTGATTCATGCTCAATAGGCACATGAGAGATTTCTCGTAAAAAGTGAGATGAGTAATTTCTACAACATCGATGGACAAAGCATTCCACGAACTCGTTACATCAAGTACTTTAAGCTTGTTCTGGTAGGATTTATCTGGTGCAATGTTTCAGGACTTCGACCCGTAGTTCGAGCTTGAGTAGCAAACAAGGCGCGCTGGCACGTGACTGCTTTTATTCTGGTGGGGGGTGAACTTCGGCATCGGCGCCGCCGATCCTTTCGTTTTCGACTCTTCGTTTCCAACCCAGTCTTGTGTGTTATCAGTTTCGGCGCAGCTATGTCGTTGCAGTGAAGGTACGAAGTAGTACCCCAGCGTTGTTCCTTTTGTCCTTCTTCTCCATGGTAGCAGCCTCTTTCCTCGGAGACTCGTCCCAAAACGGCCCATCAATGCGGTGATTACACCCATGCCGTCCCAGCCGCCAATGTGCTCCCAGCCGCACATGTGCGCAGCGGTGATTTGCTGTACTGCGCCGCTGATCAACCGCGAGCGGCAGGACTCGACCATGTATCGAAAGCCCGGCGGTTGTCCCTCGGCCCGATCGGCAGTGTCTGCTGATCTGCAGCGTCTGCTGATCTGCAGTGCCTGGGCCATGGAAACCTCTTTCTCTTGGCTTTGCCGAGCTGAACGAGCACCCGCGTTCGTCATTTAGTTTGAAGTCTTGAGGGAGCCTGGCCAGTCGTCACGCGGCCATGAGCATACCTATGGCCGTCGTCCTCCTCCTCCTTTCGGCTTTTGGGCGGCCGGTCGGCGCGACTTGCTACCACCCCAACGGGCAGGTCGTCTCCGAGGTCGACTACGTGCCGTGCAACAACTCGGTGCTGGGACCGGCGGCGCCGTCCATGTGCTGCGGGCTGAACCGTGACGGCAGCTCCATCGCCCAGACGGCCGACACGTGCATGTCCAACGGCCTGTGCCAGTTCCAGTACACCGAAGCCGACACGAAGAAGGTCATCACGCAGTACTGGCGCGACGGGTGCAGCTCGGCCAACTGGACCGCGTGCATGCCGGCGGGCGCGTGCGACTTTGTGAACAATGTGGGTATGGCGGCACACCGACTTGGCCTGGGTGAACCTGCTCATGCCTGTCCGCGCAGGGAAACACGCAGGTGACGCCCTGCGGCGCCACGACCAATACGACCAAGTGGTGCTGCGGCGATGCGAACAGCGCGGCCACCTGCTGCGCCAACTGGAGCGAGAACTCGTCAGCCTTCAGCCTGCCTGTGTTCTTCGAGGGCGCACTGGCGGCGTCCGCGTCGACGGCGTCGCTGCCATGGTCAGCGACGACAGCCACGGCTACGAGCCCGTCTCTGACCGCCAATTCATCAACAGGGGCGGCTGTGGCAACACCCCCGACGGTGGCGACGAATGACACAGCCGCATCGACCACGGCGACCGATCCAGTTGGCCACCATAGTAGCAGCGGCCCCACCGTCATCGGCGCCACCCTCGGCGCGCTCGTCAGCACTGGCCTTGCAGCGGGCGCGTGCTTCCTCGTCTGGAGGAGACGGCAGCAGCGGGGGCACGCTGCGGCCACGACCAAGGCCGACACGGTACTGCCCGACACGGTACTGCCCGACACGGTACTGCCCGATGCGGCCGAGTTGGGCGACAACAACCCATTCCACGGGGAGCTGCCGACGTCGGCTCCGGATGGGGCCGCGAGCGGGCGAGGCCGGCCGGCGGTGCTGGCGCCAAGGAGGGCGACGGCGGAGCTGCCGACGGGTGCGGCCAAGACAGAGCTACCGGCTGACTTGGGGGGGTCGGGGGGGGTTGGGGGTGGCGAGCGAGCTGCCGTGATGTAAAATTTACTTTGGAACCAGCACACCGAACGAGGTACCCGGCCTCGGCAGCGGGGTATCGTCTAACAATAGGTAGTGTGGGGTCACAGATCGGACGCGAACCCCGTCTGTTCCTATCTATTATGTAGGTGTTCCGGGAAGCGGGGGCCGTTGCAGGTCCATGCTATAGGGGCAGGGGCAAGTTCGGTCGGTTTGGTTGAAATCGATCACATGAACAGCACCGCCTCTTGGGCCCTTTTTTGCTCCTTTTTGATCCTCTTGGATCCTGTGTCGACTGCTTTTACTTTTTCTCGTTCTCCCTCTCTCTCTCCCTCTCTCTCTCTCTCCTTTTCCTCATACTCCTTACCCCCACATCCTTTCTCTTTCCCCCTGTACCCTTGTTAAAGTCTTTCCCCCCCCCCCCCTTCCTTGTTTTGTCCGTCGACCCCAACGGCACCCAAACCAACACGGCGGCATGCGCGGCAGCGGCAGCAGCGAGTCCGACGCGACACGAACCCCACCAAGCCCACTTCCCGTCCCCCGCTTTGTCGGCGCGATCGACCAGGGCACGACCAGCTCGCGCTTCCTCATCTTCGACCAGCACGGCGCCGTGGTCGCGCGCAGCCAGCTCGAGTTCCAGCAGTACTACCCGGAGCCCGGCTGGCACGAGCACGACCCTCTCGAGCTCGTCGCCTCGGTCGAGCACTGCATCAACGCGGCCGTCGTCGACTTCGAGGCCCAGGGCCACGCCGCGGCCGACATTGGCGCCGTCGGCATCACCAACCAGCGCGAGACCACGGTGGTGTGGGACTGGACCACGGGCGAGCCGCTGCACCGCGCCCTCGTCTGGACCGATACGCGCTGCGCCGAGCTCGTGCGCAAGCTCAAGTGGCGCCTGGGCTCCGCCGACGTCACCCGCCTGTGCGGCCTGCCGCTGTCGACCTACCCCTCGGCTGCCAAGCTGCTCTGGCTCCTGGCCCATGTCCCGCGCGTGCGCGACGCCTACGACGCCGGCCGCCTGGCTTTCGGTACCGTGGACGCCTGGCTCGTGTACAAGCTCAACGGGGGCCTGGCGCGCAACGTGCTGGTGACGGACCCGACCAACGCGAGCCGCACCATGTTCATGGGCCTCGACGCGCTCGACTACGACGACCGCCTGCTCGACTTCTTCCGCCTCGACCGCGCCAAGCTGCACCTGCCGACCATCGTGCGCTCGTCGCACCCCCACGCCTACGGCGCCCTCGCGTCGACGGTGCTCAAGGGTGCGCCCATCACGGCCTGCCTGGGCGATCAGAGCGCCGCGCTGCTGGGGCAAAAAGGCTTCGCGCCGGGCACGGCCAAGAACACGTACGGCACCGGCTGCTTCCTGCTGTACAACTGCGGCCCGCGGCCGGTGACGTCGACGCACGGCCTGGCGACGACGGTGGCGTACGACCTGGGGCCGGCCGCGCGCATGTACGCCCTCGAGGGCAGCATCGCCGTGGCCGGGTCGAGCGTCAAGTTCATCTCGGACAACTTTGGCTTCGTCGAGTCGCCCGACCGCATCGGCGCCCTGGCCGAGACGGTCGACGACAACGGCGGCGTCGTCTTCGTGACGGCCTTTAGCGGCCTGTTCGCGCCCTACTGGGTCGACGACGCCCGCGGCACCCTCTTTGGCCTCACGGCCCACACGCAAAAGGGCCACGTGGCCCGCGCCACGCTCGAGGCCACGTGCTTCCAGACCAAGGCCATCCTGGACGCCATGGAGAAGGACAGCGGCCACGCGCTGACGGAGCTGGCCGTCGACGGGGGCATGTGCACCTCGGACCTGACCATGCAGGCAAGTTCCATGAGCCCGGAGATGGCGCCGTACGACGCTGCGGCGCGCGTGGGCGCGGGCGCGGGCGCGGGCGCTAACACTCTGGGTCCCCGCAGACCCAAGCCGACGTCATCGGCATCCCCGTCAGCCGCCCGGCCATGGCCGAAACGACGGCGCTGGGCGCCGCCATGGCCGCGGGCCTGGCCGTCGGCATGTGGAAGAGCCTGACGGAGCTGGAGGACGTCAACACCGAGGGCCGGACCGTGTTCAAGCCGCAGATTGACCAGGAGAAGCGAGACTACATGGTTGGGCGCTGGGAAAAGGCCGTCGCCATGAGCCGGGGGTGGCTGTCTGTGCCGTGAGCTTCCTTTTCTCCCTTGTTCCTCTCTACAGACGGGTTTGGCGTACGGTCGGCGGGGGGGCGCTGTTTCATCTTGGGAGTTTCGGTTGCCCACGTGGCCATGGGTTTTTCTTGTTGCTTGCTATCATTGGTCTCGTTACATCCATACCTGCGGAGATCTGTCCGTGCTTGGTGCCTAGTCTGGGCGCCTCGGTGAAGTCTTGGAAGGCAAGCCGAGTATATAGCTAAAAGCCCAAGACTACGGCCATAGCCAAAGGCAAAAGCCCATGACTAAGTTCTGCAGCACAGGCTTCAAGTACAGGCTCAGTCCCCTTTCTCCATCTCAGCCCCAGGGGCAGTCACAGGCTCAGTCACAGGCTGTAGCGCAGCCCTAGTTGTAAGACAAAAGTAGGACCGGTGCTTCGGAAGCTTCGGTACGTCTGATCAATAAGGGTTAGGGGAGCAAGATATTGATTATATTATGTGGGCAATCAAGGATCCTGGTTGATGAGGGGAAAACCCGCTCGGAGCTGTGTAGGGTCCCTAGAGAGGGGAGCGGATCACGTGATCTCATGCCCCCAACATTTTGACTGTTCTCGGTGCTCGGGCCTGCCTGCGGCCCTGTACTTGCTAGGGTGAGGCTTGCTTCCGTCACAGGTGAGGCTGGAGGAGGCGGGGGTGGGGATGCATCGCGGTGTGTGTGTGGCGCAGCATGCATTCGGAAAACCTCCTGGCCAGACTTGCGCTGCCTTTTCCAAGCTGCCTTTTTCGGACAGAGCCGCCAGCGCCAGCGCCAGCGCCAGCGTCGACGGAGTCGTCGGTGGCCTTGGGTGCTTGTACCCACGGCACATCACGCGGGCGCATCGCTTGCCTCCGCCTGTGTGCATCTGACGAGGTCCCGGGGACTGACGGTCACGTCGACGCGGATTCTCGACCCCGTGCAACGTCGTCGGCCCTGAGTGGTCGAGATCGCATGTCCGGCAGCCGCAGCCCGCAGTGGTGCAGCCAACACCAGGTAGCATGCGGCACGCGGCACGCGGCACGCGGCTTGTAGGTAGGCAAGCCTCGCAGTCGGTCAGGGAATGAGGGACGAAAAACAAAGCACACTCTGCCTTGTCCATCACAGCATCACTGCATAGCAACATGGTGGTAGGGTTCCACGGCGCCCTTGGGGTCGCCGCTGAGTGGGTGGTTCATGGCTCGTGTTGTGTGCTTTTCCCCGACTGTTGACGTTGTGCGTCGCGAACTGGTGCCGAAAGGAAGGTCCGAGATGGTCGACCACCCACACCCCTTCCAAGCCCGTGTGGCCTTCCCTCGCCTGTGTGGGTGGGTGGGCAGCTCACCATCTTCGTCTCATCCGGCTTGAATAACCTAAGTCGCTGGCCTGCTGTATACTCCTGCTGCATACTCTTACCCCCCATAGGTACCAGGTAGGTAGTTACTGCCCGGAACATGCTTCGCTCCTTCGTTCTCTTCGCCGCCGTGGCTGCCGGCTCCGCACTCGCCGCCGGCCAGGCCCCCGACTACTCCGAGTACATCCTGACGCCGAGATCACGGACCCTGGTGCCCGCCCAGGTATACAAGGTCAACGGCACGGTCAAGAATGCCGCGGCGCTGGCGGGCACGGGCGGCGTGAGCGGCGTCGCCACCTTCACCGGACCCTCGGCCGTGACGTACGACTTTGGCAAGAACGTCGCCGGCATCGTCTCCTTCACGACCGGCGCCGTCGACGGCCCCGGCGAGGCCATCGGCTTCGGCTTCAGCGAGAGCAGCCTCTACATCAGCAGCGAGGGCAGCGACGCCACCGAGCTGGTGGGCATCGACGAGCTGCTGTGGTTTCCCGTCTCAGCCGGCACCTTCATTGCCGCCGACAAGGCGCACGAGCGCGGCGGCTTCCGCTATCTGAGCCTCTACCACAACACCAGCGGCTCGACCGACGTGACCAACCTGACGGTCCACTTCACCGCCATCCCCCAGGTGGCCGACGACGAGCTTGGCAAGTACACGGGCTATTTCCACTGCGACGACGACAAGGTCAACCGCGTCTGGTATGCCGGCGCCTACACGTGCGAGCTCTGCACCATCGATCCGACGGCCGGCAACGCGCTGCCTCTGCTCGGCACGAGTTTCCCTCCGGGCCAGCGGGCTCCGCTGCCCTGGTACGTGAACTACACCATCACGGGTGAGCAGTTGATCGCCCTTTGCCCAGTGAGCGTGGCCACGTTGATGGGAGCGGCCGGCTGACACTGCACCTCCCCCCCCCTCCAGACGGCACCAGCGCTCTGGTCGACGGGGCCAAGAGAGACCGGCTCGTCTGGCCAGGAGACATGTCCATCGCCCTGCCCACCATCGCCGTGTCGACCTACTACATGGACGCCGTCGCCAACTCGTTGACCTCCCTGGTCACGCTGCAGAACGCGTCCGGGGCCCTGCCGTACGCCGGCGTGCCGTTCTATGCCATGCAAGGCTACCTGTTCAGCTTCACCTATCACTGTTATTCCCTCATCGCCATCTACGATCATTATCTCTGGACGGGCGATGTCGACTTTCTGACGGCCAACTGGGCGCCCTTTGTCAGAGGGCTCAACTTTGCCTTGACATTTGTCGATTCGACCGGCTTGGCAGACGTCTCGGGGTCCTGGGCCGACTGGCTCCGCAACTACATGGGCGGTCACAACATCGAGGCCAACGCCATCCTCTACTACACCCTGACTCTCGGCCTCGAGCTGGCGGCCCTGCGCAACGACAGCAGCCAGGTGGCGTCCTGGACCAGCCACGCGGCCACCATCAAGTCCGTCGCCAACACCAGGCTCTGGGACGCCAGCGCCAACCTCTACCGCGACAACGACTCCCTCCCGCTGACGTCGCTGCACCCGCAAGACGGCAACGCGTGGGCCGTGCTCGCCAACCTGACCCTCTCGCCCGCGCAGGCCACGCAGGTCTCGTCGGCGCTGATGGCGCGGTGGGGTCCCTTCGGCCCGCCCGCGCCCGAGGCCGGCGCCACCGTGTCGCCCTTCATCTCGGGCTTCGAGCTGCAGGCGCACTACGTGGCCGGCCACGGCGCGGCGGCCGTGCAGCTGGTGCGCAGCATGTGGGCCGACTTCTTGCTCGACGACGCGCGCATGACCAACTCGACCCTGATGGAGGGCTACAGCACCGACGGCAGCCTGCACTACGCGCCCTACGCCGACGACGCGCGCGTCAGCTTCGCGCACGGCTGGGCCTCGGGCCCCACGAGCGTGCTGACCATGCGCGCGGCCGGCCTGCAGGTGCGCGCCGCCGGCGGCCGCCTGTGGCGCGTGGCGCCCGACCTGGCCGGCCTGGCCGGCGCCGTGCGCGCCGGGTTCGCCACCCGCGTCGGCCGCTTCGCCTGCGCGGCCGCCGCGGCGCCCGACGGGTCCGGCTACGCCTTCAACTTCACCACGCCGCCGGGCACCACGGGTAGCGTGGGCGTGGTGCGCGCGGCCGCCGCCCGCCACGTCACCATCTGCGGGGGCGGGCTGGCGGCCCCGCGCACCGAGGTCGTGCCGGCGGGGGGGCCGGGCGAGCGCTTTGTGCTCGATGGGTTGTCGGGCGGGGACTACCAGGTCGTGGTGGTCGACGGCGGCGGCGTGCCGTCATGCGACGGACGCATCGTCGTGGCTAATAGGTAGAATAGGTAGGGAGGCGCTCTGCTCAGCCCGGGGCAGGTTCACCCGAGAGCGACGACGCATGGGATGGTTACGAGCATGGATGTAGGAAGCACGAAGTGAGGACTTGATAGCCAGTATTGGTGGTCGTCGGTCTAGCGCATCATCCGACGACCTTCTTCACAAGCGGCCGGGGCAGGCGTGGCGGCCGCAGCCGAAGTGAATGTTTTCCTTGGTGACCGAGGTGAACTGGTCTTGCTGGTGGCACGGCAGTCACACATGTGAGTGGTGCCTGGTGCCGTGCAGAGGTCTAACCAACCTCGGTCATGCTTCACCGGAGAAAACGGAACAGGAAAAGTCTGCCTTTCTTCTGCTTCTTCTACTACTCAATGCCACGTCATTGCCCAGACGGTTCACGTCGGTCAGCCCTACTCGCCCACGCCCGCGAGCCCCGGCTCGTCGCGGTACCCGTACCCCCTCGTCCCTACCCCTACCGCGCTGAGGCGCACCAGCGTCTCTTTTCGGTCCCTTCCCCCGCCGAGCCGAGTCGGATCCCCGTGTTTGCCCCTACCCATCTTGGTGCCGCCGGCCCCCCTACCGCTGCCGCACTCGCCCGGACACGGGGGCGGCGTAGACGGCAGGCGCGGGCGCTTGTTCACATCCTGGTTCCAGCGGTGGGAGGAGTGGCGCTGTTGCAGCACCATGGGCTGCTGCGGCTGCTGCCGGGGGCCAAAGACGTCTGTGTCGTGGCGGAGGACGTACCCGGCCTTGGTGTGAGAGGGCAGGGAAATGGGCAGGCGTTGCCGCTTCGTGGAGCCGTCCACGGGCTGTCTTGTGGGTGACCATGACGCAGTGTGCTTGGAGTGCTCGTCGTCGGAGGGTGAGCGGTACGCGTCGGGCGTCTTGTCGAATCCGAGTAAGTCGCCGGGTGGATCCGGGCTCGGCTCGGCCGCGTCAGCGTCGTCCCTGTTGTCGACGAGCTGGTCGAGCATGACAAGAATTGGGCTCCGCTCCGAGACGTCGAAGCCCGTCGCAGCCGGCGGCAGCCCTCCCTCGCCCTTGCCGGTAACAAGGTCCACGCCCGAGGCGCTGATGGTGTTGAAATACTGGCTCGCCCGACCGTCGCTGGTCCGCAGGGAGACACGATCGCTTCCGGGGCTGCCCCTCAGAACCGCCCCGGTATGGCTGAATGTCTTGGAGCTGACCCGCGGCGGCGGCCGCGGACCCAGGTGATCCAGCCACACCGTGCTCCGCGACGACCGCCAACTGCCGGACTGGCCAGGCTGCATGGAGCTCAGCCAGCTGCTGCTGCTCCCACAGCTCACCAGCGAAGGTCGCTCCGTCCGTCCGGACGCGTGGCCCGCCTGGCCCCGCGCATTCTCGACCTGGTCGTCGTCCAAGGAGGCCGAGGTCATGCTGTCACGCATGTGCGCGCGCTTGAGCCGCAGCGCCGAGAGCAGCATCTCCTCCCGCTTGGTGACGGCCATAAAGCGTTCATTGCTGCCGGCGTGGCTCACGGCGAAGCCGGCCGAGCTGCCGCTGCTGCGAGCCGACGGCGTACGGCGGCCCTGCCTGTCGTGGGCGAGGAAGAAGTCGACGCTGGTCGGCGAGGTGGGCCGGCTGGCTTGGCTGTCGTCCATGTGCAGGCCCGCTGAGCGTCGGCAGGACGATGCGGGCAGCTGAGGCCACGAGGGGTCATGGGTCGCCGAGTCGGGCGAGTTGCGCATGTTGGCGTGTTCGCTGGTAATTGTTGCCTTCCTCTCGCGCCTAAAGCTGGCCCTAAAGCTGGCCTGCTTGTCGTGCATCGAGCGGCTCGTGTACGTGCCCCGGCTCATCGAGGCGGAGAGGGGGTGTTGTTGTTCTTGTTGTTGCGGCGTGTCTGCGGACGCGTACCGTCCATCGCCCGAGGGCGACGTCAGCGCGGTGGGAACCGAGTGTCTGATATTGGCTCGAGGAACCGACTCGTCATCCTCCTCCGAGTCCGGGGAGAGCGAGAGAACGCTGGTCGTCTTCAGGTCCATGTCGTTGAAGCTACGATCGGTCCGTCTCGAGGCTCTTGACGTCCTGGTATGACGGCTCGAGATGCTTGCGCTGCACTCCAGCGGTCCCGAGAGCAGCGCCGACGAGCTGGTGCGCGCCGACGAACTGGTGCGCGCCGTCGTGTTCGTCGAGGGGGTGTCGGGGGCGCTGGGGGGGAAGGACGGTTTCGTCGGCGTGAAGCGCGACTCGGCAGGCGAGTGCGTCGGGTAGTAGTAGGCTAGGTGTCCCTTGGCCGACGCGCTGGCAGGAGGCGTCAGATAACTATCGGGCATCAGCCCGAACCGCGACGGTATGGCGGGCACGGGATGCGCCGGCTCGTCCCGCCCTCTTGTCTCCAACATGGCCTGTCTCATGGCATTGCGGAAGGATCGTTCCTCGTAGTGGTTGTGGAGGTTGTGCAGGTCGACGGTCGACTTGGTTTTATTGCGTCCGCGGATGCTCAGGGTTGCGTGCCGGGGCTTTCTCCTCGCCGCGGGCAGGGCGAGGGCGAGGGCGAGGGCGGGCTGCGTGCTGGGGCGCGGCCCGACTGCTTCTCCACGCCACTGTCTTGTGTCCTTGCTCATCAAACGAAGGCCCCGCTGTGCGATCGGCGCTGGTGTCGAGTCTGGCGAACAGGACAGGAACGACGGCGACCTCGTTATCAGGTCGGGCCCGAGCACGAGGGATTTTGCGCCAGCAACTTGTGGCTGCAGCGGGAGTGGCCATCGGTTCGATTTGGTGGCAAAGATGTGGACGAGGTCAAGCATGGCCGGCTTCTTCTTCCTCGGCTTTTTGGACCGGGGGCCGGCACCGGCACCGGCACCGGCACAGCCACAGGCACCTCCAGTGTTCAAGATGGCGTTGGCTTTGGACGGCAGACCTTTGGCCATGGCCGAGCTGGATGTCTGCTGGGAGATGGCGAGGGGAAGCTTGGATTTGTCGTAAAACGAGGTAAGCGTTGAGTTGGACAGGCGGCGGCGAAGACTGGACGCGTCGGTGGGAGCATCGTTTCCTTGATGCTCGCCGGGCGCCCTGCAGTCGTCGGCTTCCCCTTTCGCCACGTCCAGGATGATTCGGGGTATGATATCCGATTCCAGCTCCAGCTCCTGTCCCTGTTCCTGTTCTTGTTCCTGTTCCTGTTCCTGTTCCTGTTCCAGTTCTTGTTCCAGTTCTTGTTCCAGTTCCTGTTTCTGCCCACCGAGCACAATGCCGAGGCCCGTGACATGCCCATGACCTCGGTGCCTTTTGTCGACCGTGTGCAAGGCCGTGCCGGTGCTGGCCGTGCTAGCCGTCGTCTCCGAGATGGACACGCTGATGCACGATTTCGACGCGACCTCGTAGTTCGAGCTGGCCCACGCGGACGAGTCGACGTTGAGGCCTCGGGTGCCTAGAATCCTGTGGACTTTGGATGTGGACCGCTCGTTCGAATTCGGACCGAGAAGACTGCTGCTTCCCCCGGCATTGCTCTCAATCGCGACAGCCCTGCGCCGCCGGCCGGGAAGCGGAAAGGTGAACCTCGACGTATGCCCCATGCCGGCGCGTGCTGTGCTGTGCTATGTTGTGCTCAATGGCGAGCGTGCAGCGCCGGAACCAAGATGGGAGGAGAAGAGTCGGGGGAAAAGACGGAGCTAGGTGATCGGATTGGAAGCCCTAGGGAACGGGAGGGGGAATTGGAATGGGTATGACTTCTTCTTCCACGCTCCCACAGACCGCCGACTGACCAAGATATGGGGGGGGGGGGGGGGAAACACTGGCGGGGCCCACGCACAACCTAGGCAATAGGATAGGTTGCCGTTGTTGCAGAGGCTGGTTTCCGTGTTTCCACTCCTGGCATGGGAGCAGATGAGGTGGAGAGATTCCGAGATTCCCAGCTAGGTATGGGATGGCCGAAAGAACCTGGACAGTGGAGCAGCAAACGGCGAACAAATGAAGTCGTTGGGAGCGGGGGACGGCTGAAGTGCGAACAGGAACGCACAGGGGTCAGGAACGGGTCAGGGACGGACAGGGCCCGAATGAACGACAGCTGACGCATCTACCCTGGGCGCCCCCCTCTCTCCTGCGGAGTCCGGCGTGCCCCTGGGACTGAGCCAGGGTAGCGAAGTACTCCGTGTACCATGCTGATGATGGCAGTGTGCGGATCCCGATATCCAGATTGGCGGGCTGGCGGGCTGGCGGGCTGGCGATAGGTTTGCGCCCGTCGCCCGTCGTAGTGGTGATAGTGGTGATAGTGCCGGCAAAGCCGCCTTCGGCCTTCCCGCCTAGGGTCTAGCCGTATTGCAGGTGGCTGACAGGTGTGACAAGCTCCAGACCGTGTGGGCCCCCCGGGAAAGGGAGGAAACCAAACAGTTTCGCGTTGCAAACGCAAGAGCACGGCGGCCATGACCATGACACGTGACACGGCGCCAGCGGCCATGATGCCACGGCTTGGCGGCGTCGACTCGACGAGAAATACGAAGTAGCCGGTAAACCATTCGACATAGTTGTTGCGCTAGTTGTCTCCGTTTTTCCGCCGGTCTGGCTGCGTGGCTCGGTACGTGCTTTTTTCGTCGTGCGCTTTGTCCCAAACCTTTTCCCCTCTTCGGGAAAATTGGTGGAAGACGGAGAGGGCTGGGAGAGGGCTGCCCCGCCCCCCACTCCAAAGAAAAAAATTAAAAAAAATTAAAAAATTAAAAATAAAAAGTCAGGGGGCAGCTTCGGCTGCCTGGCGGTGAAGCATTGGGGGCTACAGAATATGCAGACTATAGCGACGGCATATTACGTACAAGGAAAGGGGCATGTTGAGAATCTCTCACCTCTGACGTCGTAGGTAGGTACGAAAGACTTGGGTGCACCTCTCTCCTATTTCCCCGCCAATGACGACGATTCCCATCACAGATCAGTGCTCAGACCACCACAGTTCTCAGGTCAGCCTCTCGGCATAAATATCGGAGGTGAAACAGTCCAGGCAGCGACCGGCTTGAGCTGCTGCCACCACCCGATTCGGCCTTGCAGCGCTCAGACTTTGCTGACACTGGTGCGGTCTCAGCAACCGCGGGCTCGGAGCAGGGAATCGGCTGCTGGAAACTCCCGACCTTAATGCCGCGCCGCCGCCATGGGTCGTGTGATCTGCATCATATGCTTATTTGCCAACGAGCGTGTTGGACGCGAAGTAGGTATGTGACACCGGTCATCATCCAACGACCTCTGCACTGTCATGACCTTGCATCGCCTGGCTTCCCTCTCGATTGCCGCATGTCTTGTGAATTCGCCAGCATCCTCCCGAGCCCCGGACCCCGTGGTCCCCCCGTCTTTCCCCCGTCTTTCCCCCGTCTTTCCCCCGTCTTCCCCCGTCTTTCCCCCGTCTTCCTCCGGACCCCACGGGCATCGTGACAGTGTGAATGGCATACCCTTAGAGTAGACGACGATGGCGCTATGGAACGCTCCAAAATGATAATAACCTGGTCACTCGGTCTGGCGGCGTCAACTCGGGCATGCTCGTATAATCGTCAAGCATAATGCTTCCACCAACGGCCCGACCGCAATGCGGCCTGCGTGACTCGCGTCTGCCGTTTCGAGATGCTCTGATAACCGGCACTCTGACATGGACATCCCTCCCTGTTCCTGGGCGCTGCTGCTACTCGCATATGACACTCCAATTCCAAGTCCCAACTCGTATAATTGTTCGGTCAACAACCGCCTCCACAACTCTGTTCTCATTGCCGTACTAACGACGCAACAAACTCCTCTCGCACGCTCGACTCGGCCGCCCACGCGTGAGCGCGTTCCACTCCCAAGCTCCCGTTTTCCGAGACAGTGCTTGCCGCTGGCGACAAGCATGTGGTAATCCGCCAGGGGCTCTCCGCGTGTTATTTCCCCGACCGTCATTTTCCGAATCACCGCGCACGCTCGCAGTCTGACGAGCGAGGGAGGGGGGGGGGGGACGGAGGAGCCAAGATCCAAGCCATGTTGAGCGCTCAGGGCCACAGCGACCTCGAGGTAGCCAACGCGCGCGGCGGCGACCTCGAGGTCGCCTGGGACGGCCCCGGCGGCGGCACACGGCCCTTCCTACACCGGCTCTCCATCTCGCGCTTCGGCAGCCGCAGCCACTTCGCCGACGCGTCACGCTCACGTCTGCGCGGTGGCGGCGGCGGGCATGGGGTGGCGGGCGTCGGCGTGGGTGCGAGCCCCGGTGGCGTCGCCTACTCGCCCTACGAGACCGATGTCACGTCGACGTCGCCCGTGCTCACGTACGCGACGGGCCGGCCGGGCATGATGGACCGCCCGAGCCTCGACGAGAAAGGCGCGGCCATGGCCCAGTGGTCCGTGTCGCAGGGCAGCGAGCGGCGGTACACGCCGCTGCGGCTGACACGGCCCGTGTGCCTGGCGGTGCTGCTCGGCGGCGCCGTCTTCCTGCTCGGCATCTTGGCGACGGTCGTGAGCGTGGTGATGCTCTCGCGGCACACGGCCGGCGCCGACGGGCCGACCCGCACCCCGTCGCTGTCGGGCCTCGCGGCCGCCAACTTCACCGACCCGACCGGCGTCGACCGCAAGATCGTCGTGTACCAGGACGCCAGCGCGGCGCTGATGGCGTCGACGTACGACGGCGTGTCGAACCAGTGGACGGCCATCAACATCACGGCCAGCGTCATGAACGCGTCGCGCGTGGCCGGCCTCGACGTCAAGCCCGGCTCGCCCCTCGCCGTGATCAGCAACGGCTACGAGATCTGCGTCTACTACCTCTCGAGTCTCAACCGCGTGTCCGAGGTGTGGAGCCCGGCCGAGGACGTCTGGAAGACGGGCACGCTGGGCGGCACGCTCAACCTGGCGGCGTCGCCCAAGTCGCGGCTGGCCGCCGTGTGGCAGATGTGCGGCGACGTGCTGGGCTGCCCCGACTCGCTGCTCGTCTTCTACGAGGACATTTACGGCCTGATCCAGGGCGCCAACCAGACGAGCCACAACGGCAGCAGTATCTGGCAGGCCATACCGGCCGCCATTTCGCCCGTCGCCACCGTGCCCGGGTCCGGCCTGTCCGCCAACGCCTTCACCGACGTCATGGCCGCCCGGATCACGGGCCCGGCGACCACGGCGCTGCGGGTGTACCGCTTCGTGGGAACGTCGCTGTACGAGCTGATCAACGGGCCGCTGACCAGGTTTGGCTGGGAGATCGGGAACCGGGGTGCGTGCTTCCGCATCCGCCGCCACATGCGCAGAATGAAACTAACCCGAACCGTGTCCAGGCGCCGTCCTCGCCACCGGTATACCCATGGACACTCCGCCGCAGATCGCGTCGCTGACGTACGACCCCGGCACCGAAGGGTGGACATGCAACATGGTGCTGTACCTGACGGCGAACGGCACCATCATGGGGCACCAGTGGAACCACACGGCCTGGACGGTGCGGCAGGTCGGGCTCGGCGGCGGGCCCCCCGGGTCGGCCAACTTCACGAGCTTCGCCGTGACGCAGGGCCTGCGCATGTACGGCATCGCCGGCGGGGCCATCCACGAGTACCAGTTCTCCAAGTCGAGCCCGTTCAACTGGCTCTACGTCACGACGATCAAGGTGCCCGGGGGCATTTTGTAGGCGTGGCCGAGAGGAAACGTGTGTGCGTGTGTGTGTGTGTGTGTGTGTGCATATCTGGGGTGGCTACAGGATCCCGGCTTCTGTAGTGGCAGGGCCACCAGATCGTGGACTACACAGAGGTCGATGATGACGAACTTATCGTGCTTTCTCGGACCTGGACTGGGGGGTACCAAAATGGCGAGTGCGGCATAGCCTTCTTGTTAATCTTGTTTCTTCTTCTTTGTACATTTGTGGCAGGGTTCTTCCGGCCCAGCCACGTCCGCCATGGGCATTCGTTCACACTACCAAGGGAGGAGGCAAAAGCGTGATAGATGAGACGCCCGAGCTTGCTTGTCTGGGACTGGCGGCACGCGGAGACAGCTACACCCACCTACAGGAAACACCTTCAGGAAACCCCTTCAGGGAACAGATACAGGAATTCAATCTATGTGCTGGCAGACACAAGAATAGTCACGCCGTGGGTGGGTGGGTCGAGCACCGGACCGGAAAGCGCGTACTATGCGGCTGCTTGATCATGGGTAAATAAACCGCGCGGTCCGTGTCTGGTGGCATCTCCAGTCTTCATTCTTGCTATCTATACCTACTACTTATACTCACCCAGCGAGAGACTTGCTTTTGGGAGGAGAGAGGGGGGTACAGGAGGCGCCCATGATCGAGCGAGCAGCATGAAGACGTAAGCTGCCGCACGACATATTGGTCCCGTGCAGCACGCTACAGATCGCCGACCTCGTACGCCCTCCGCCACAACAGGCCCCCGCTCTCGGGATCCATGACGACGGCGTAATGTGTCTGCGGATTGCTGATGGACCGGTCGCCCACCAAACGCATCACGTCCTCGAGGCCGACGCCCGCGCACAGCCTCTGCAGCCTTGCCTGGCGCCGGAGCCAGATGCCCGCCAGCAGGCTCTGGGCGGCGCGCTTGCGGCCCAGCGAGTCGAGGCACAGCTCGGCGATGCACGACGCCGCGCCCGTCTCCTCCAGGTGGCGGACGGCTTGCTGCAGCCAGCGCGGGTGGGCCTCGTCGGCGGCGTCGTGGTTGCACGCGGTGAGGAAGGCGGCGTCGCTGCGCACCGCGGCCGTGCCGTGGTCTTTTTCGAGCACGTACACGCGCTGTGCGGTGCAGAAGATGAGGTACGCAGCCGTGGACGGGCTTGCCGAGAGCTCCGTCAGCATGTCGCGGACGTGCTGGGCCGAGAGCGGGGCCTGGTCCTGGTCCGAGACGCCGGCGCCATGGCTGCTCGTCGGCCTGCTGGCGCCCCTGCGCAGCGTCTCGCCCGGGCGACACAGGAGATAATGCCTCAGTAGGCTGGAGATGGACGGGCGGCGGCCCAGGATAACCATGAGCTGCTGCCACCGGAAACCCAGCCTCTTGGCCTTTGTGCTCTTGTCGTGGTGGGGCCGGAAGTTGAGGCTCATGCTCAGGCCGGGCCGCACGCCCGTCAGGACGCCGACGTAGCCGAGGTAGCCAACTGTCGTGGCGATCACAGGCCCGCCGGCTTCGCGTACATAGTCCAGCTCGACGATCAGGTGGCGCAGGAGATCCATGCCCCAGTCCAGTGTCCTGAAATGCACGATACGCGATGTCCTCTTCAGTGGCGGCAGAGGAGGCGGCGCGTCATGCTCGGAACCCGTCCAGCAATCGTCCCCCGACGAGGTGGCATCGAAGCTCCCGGGCCCGTCGCTGTCCTCGAAGCGCACTCCCCCGCTCGTGCAGCCCATCAAGAGATCCAGCAAGACGTTAAAGGCGACCAGGAGGTACATGGGTATGGCCGCCTGCCTTGCAATGCCCCGGAGCTCGGCCGTCTCTTCGTCGGTGTAGACCCTTGTCAACATGCGCTTGGACAGGCCCTGGATGCCCGCGGCCACCAAGCCCCGGCCGCACAGATCCTGAAAGATGCCCTCGAGCCCGGCGCGCGACCCAGCGGGCAGCACCTGGTCCACGATGTGATGGTAGCGATGCTCGGGCCCGACGCTCAGATCCACCACGAAGCGCGGGGGCACGAAGCCGCAGTTCCCGCCGGTCCGGAGGAGTGCCTTAGATCTCCGCAGGGACGAGAAGGACGAACGGGAGGAGTGCTTGGGGCGCGCGTGTGTGGGAGGCGTCCGGATGGTCTCGATGGAGGAGGGCCGACTGGTGTCATCGCACGCGGCTGTCTCGCCTTCGGGGATGTCGGACAAGTGCGTCTTCGTTTCGCGGCTCCGACGGCGCTGTCCAGCCTGTTCCATGGTTTGGAGGGCTGGGTAGAACAATAATCGCGGTAGACGACGCTTGGTGGGCGGGGCCCTAAAGGGGGATGATTCTCGAAGATGGTGACGGTATGGTTGACCTGAGGAATAGGAGATACCTACCTCCTTGTAGTCCTGGAGGATCACAGCTGGGCGGCACCTACCTCGACCTTACCTCTATACCTCCAAGTTCCACGTCGTGCCGCGAGAGCGAGGGCGAGGGCGGTCAAGCAACAGCCGGAAACTGCACCGGTCCGAGGGCAAGAACGAGCAGTCGGAGGCGTTGTCGAGGCGCCACCTCGCCACCTCGCGTCCTCGCGTCCTCGCGTCCCCGCCTGTCCATGTCTTTGCACCGAGTCAATGTATGCCGCCATGACGCGGTGCATCAAGACGCTCTGTGGCCACAAGACGGCGACTCGCAAAGTGTCGTCGTTCGAGCTTTTCCTATCATGGCGAACATCAAGCTCGAGCTTCCAAATAGGGATTGGCTTGCCGGCGTTGGCGCTCGGACCCGCCGCCCGGGCCGGGTCTCCGCTGCAGTCGCAGTCGGGTTCCATGCTGCCCCACCCGACCCACCTTTCGCGCCTCCTTAGCGCGGACACGTCGGATTTCCCATCCGCCGAGCCACGCACGTTCACACACAGCACCTCGGAACAGACGAAGAAGCTTTCGACGCCCTCGTGAGAATTTTACCTTTTGGCTAGGTAGAGGTAGTATGCCGCCCGCAGCCACGATGGCCCTGCCGGCGGGTCCGGCTTCACGCAAGAAATTCGCGACACCGCCGGTCAAGATCGCATGTTTGGCTTGGTACTTTCTGCCAAAAGTGCCCCGCCCCTGTGCTAGTTCGTCCATTGGATTGACTTGGAGTGGATGCAGTCGAGCATCGCGCACGCGATGCAATGGCGGACAGCCGTGCACCAATGTAAGGCACGCTTTCCACCAATCTTATCCGATGGCTCTGATGATGGCTTGCATAGTGCGAGACCAAGAGTCGCGAGTGTGTCTACAGACCCAGTCGGCGCGGAGGAGCTCGCGTGCGCCGGAAGAAGACGACGGTCGAGTCGGCATCCGAACATGCATCCGTCAACATGGACGAGCCCGAGGCCGGCGGGACCGTCACCGGGATCGGCCCCGTCGACCCGGATCCGGACCCGGGCCCGGACCCGGGCCCGGACCTGGAACTGGACCTGGACCTGGACCTGGACCTGGACCTGGACCTGGACCTGGACCTGGACCTGGACGCCCTGCCTCGAGTGCCCCAACCACCCATATCGTTGGACACGTACATCGATGCCGGCGCCGGCCTGGCCCAGCTCCAGGACTGGCCGCTCGACAGCGACTTCATCTTCGACAGTCTGTTTCAGTATGCCGCCCCCGCCGTCGACGCGTCCAGTGCGGCCAACACAACGCCCGACTTCCCCGTCCTGCCTCCTGTCCCCGTCGTGCCCATGGTACGAACCTATGACAGCAACAGCACCATGTGCGTGCCATCCTGACCTGCCGAGCCAAAAAAAAAAAAAAAAAAAAAAAAAAAAGACGAGACTGGGACTGAGGCTGACACTGGCTGACACGGCAATCTACAGTCTTGATGCCTACTACATCTTCATCCACCCTTACTTCCCCATCATCCCTCCCCCGGCGGCGATACCCGTGGACCAGCCGATGCGGCAACTGCAAACCCACTTGGGCGACTTCGAGGACCCTTTCGAATCCCCATCCCCCATCGGACTCGCCATATCCGCCATCCTCGCTCTCATCCCGTGTCCCGAAGACCTGAACCACTTGGCCCAGGAGTCGGTCGTCTTCCGGAGGAAGTACTCGCACTTCCTGGCGCAAGCGGCTGTCGAGGCCATCGAGAGCGAGAACGAGATTCTCGAGTCGTCCATCGAACCGGCAAAGGCCTTGGAGGCTGCCGACGAGCCGCAAAGAAGGCCCTTCCATCCCGGCGTCCCGCTGGAGCTCGAGAGCATCATTGCGCTGAACCTCTTGAGTGTCTACGAGTACGCGCAGCGGGGCAACCTCAAGAAGATGCAGGCGCGAGCCGGTCAGGCCATGATGTCTGCCATGGCCATGTCCCTCCACGTCGACAGCAGCCAAGACGGCTTCAGTGAGGCGCGAAGAAGAGTCTGGTGGATGACTGTGAGTGGAACCGACGACGCCGACACGCGTGGCTGGCGAGGAGTACATGTGTTGACGACTCACCGCACCCGGCGCAGTATGTCTGCAGCTCTCAGACTGCCGTTGTCTGTAACTCGGTGAGCCAGCCACTGCGTAAAGACTCCCCGTGATGGGGAACCGTCGATCTGATAGCCGGCGCGCAGAAATCCACGTTCGACCTGGTCTTGCACAACTTCACCACCAAGTTCCCCACGGTTCAGCCGGACCCCGAGGTGGGTAGCGACGACAACGCAGGCCCCGGCGACTGCGAGTGCTGACACTTGGCAGGCATTCTTCCTGTTCATACAGGCCCAGGACGCCCTCCTCACCGCCTCGGACTTTTCTCTCGACCTCAAGGAAGCCGTCGAGACCAAGGCCGACATGAGGCCGATCTACCAGCGCATGAGGGAGATGGAGTGCATGCTGGAACCGCTCGAAAGTGCCGCCGACACGTGGGTGCTGAGATCCACAACGACCTCACCGGTCGATCCCACCGAGGACGTCCTCTCGCGGTCCCTCCGGTGCCTGTCCCGGGTCAAGCTGGCCAGTGCGCGGACCAAGGTGCACCGCTACTGCGCCTTCACGGACAAGCCCCTCTTCTACGGCAAGCACTGTGATCTCAAGCCCCTCCCGCCGGCCGGGTCCGAAAACGGCGACGGGGCCCAGGCCGACGAGCCGAATCGGTGGCCTGCGTGCTCCTGCAGCTCGACCTTGGTGCTCGGCGCGGCGCAGTCGACGCCAGACCTGCTCGCGCCGTGCGACACGGTGGTCCCGCAGCTCGACCCCAGTAACGGCACCAACACCAACAGCGGCGTCCCCGCGGCCCCGGCGCCGGTGACGTTCCCCTTTAGCGGGCACCAGTCTGCGCGCATCTGCCTCAAGTCGTCGCTGGGCCTGACGTCGGCGTACGAGAACCTGCCGTACCCGAACCCGACGGGCCTGCCGTGGCCGGGCCTCGTGTCGTACCTGAGCCCGACGTCGGCGATCCCGGCGCCGCGCACCATGCCCAGCTTTGCCTGCTGCGCCATGCAGTGCGCATACTCGCTGCTCATGGTGCACCAGAAGACGTCGGCCGTGTACCCTGGCGCGCTGGGCGCCGACGGCAGCGGCGTGCTGGTGGGGAGTTTGCTGGTCATGTTACAGGGGGGGCTGACGAGCATCCTGGGCACGTTGGAGAACTATGCCATGGCGTTCGAGGCCCTGGGCGGCATGAGAGGTGAGTGGGGGCAGGCGCGGGGCTCGATATCCACAAGGCACACGCCCGGGACATTGGTGGCTAACACGGCGGAACCCTAGACCAGATCCGCATTGCCATCGACACCTACGTCAATGCCGGGCCGATGATGTGAAGTCGGACAAGACGGGGAGAGGAGCCAGGCCGGTCTGGACTTTTTTTCGGTGGTCCACGGCACGCCGTAGTTGTTTGGGTCCATGTTTTTTCTCTATTCTTCCCCCGGTTATTGTACTTGGACAATAGCAACGCAACATGAAGAAGTTCCCACCACCGTTGCAGAAGGTGGCAAAGGGCTGAGGTGACGACGGGGTTGTCGTACGTGCCTTCCGTCCTCCGATGGTGCCTTGAGGTTGTTGTTATCAGTTGACAGTGTGTTGCTGGGGTCTGAGCACGGCAGTCGTGGACGGGTGACGGCCCGAGTCCTCGCCACCTCCGCACTCACTACCTCGAGTCATTGCCCCGACACGATGCAGTCACCTCGATCCATCACCCCCAACCCCACCCTTGCCCTTGCCCTTGCCCGACCTCGACCCCGACCCATCCCCATCAAGCCGGAGCCTGGACTGCATTCTCCCGGGCTGCACAGAGCGCTGTTCTCCCGGCCCGACCACACCGCTTCCCTGAAAGGGAAAGGATCACGGCTTGACCTCACGGCATGACCCCCGGACACATCTCAGACAGGGCAGCCGGGCACGCAGGACACGGGGCCCGCCTTCACTATAACCCCTCAGTATGCAAGCCCTCTCCCCCTCCGACTGCTGCAAGCCTCGGGAGAGCACTGCTCTGCTCTGGGATGGTCAACACGGTGCTGCTGGAGCGGCGGGTGAAGAACAACATTTACACTACCGACTCCAACAGCAACGCAAGGAATCCGCACAACCTGACGAAGAGGCACTTCATATTTCGCCACTGTCTACCCGCTCATATTGGAAGTTCACGCACATCGCATGCTAGATCAACGCCGAGTTCAAACACAAATGACTTGCGGTCAAGTACCGCACGGGTGAGCAGCAGTACCGGGGTGCTCGGTGGAACAAGCGGGAGAGCAGAGCCACGCATCCAAGACATGGACCTTGATCTCCCGCGCACAGTGAGAAGCCGGATGGCTGGACAAGCTGCCCCGGTGCCCTGACGGAGGAGGCAGATACAGGATGCATCAGTCTGCCCCGGGTCCCGTCAAGCTGCGCCGGCCAGTTTCCCATGCTGCAGTGGCGGGCGATACTGAGGCCAACGCGTGCGCTCCGCGGCTAGGCCCTCGACGTACCCCTTCATCAGGGCTCCGAGAGCTCTCTGGTGCGGCACGTGCGTGACACAGCCGTGCCGCTCCACGAACAGCGTCGCACAAAGCCCGATGCGGACAACTCCGGGATGACGCCAAGTTCCCCACGACGGGGGACCCAAGGTGCTCCTACCTAGTCTTCCCGACTCCTGCCCCTTGCCGACGGCACCCTGTTGTTGTGAAGAAACGGCGAGGCCGGCCGCGACGTCGACAGCCCGGTGCGCATCAAGTCGGGCGGCTCCAGCGACGCCGACGAGGCCATGAGCCTGGCGCCGGCGCTGTTCACGGCCCGCGGCGTCTGGTCAATGGTGGTCTTCTCATAGCCGACGATACTGATGGGCGGCGGCCGGCCGCGCTTGCGATCCGGTCCGCTGTACAGGTAGGTCGCAAACAGGACGATACTCGCGCCGAGGACGAGCTGGGGAGCGCGTGGTGTTGGTCAGCCGGCGCCAGTTGTCACCGGAGGTAGGAGGACGAGCTTACCGGGAAGGAGGCCTGAAAGTTGAAGAACCATACGCTGATGAGGAAACCAATGACGATGCTGATGCTGGTGGCAAAGTTCTTGGCGATGTTGTCGGCATAATTGATGCACAAGGAAGAAAGCAGACCGCCGACGGCTTGGAGCACGACCAAGGTCCACACGACGCCGTTGTAGCCATCGAAGAAGCCGTGCTTCGCAATCTCGCCGCCATCCTTCAGGATGACGCCGAAGAAGAGAGACGGAAAGAGCGAGTAAAAGGCCATTTGCATGTTCCGCGTCCACACGGACACGGGCGTCGACGAGTTCTTCAGGATCTTTTCAAAGTAGACGCCCGTCAGGCCGGAGAGGACCGACGCCGCCACGACGGCAGACACGCCGAGCGAGTAGTTCATGACCGGCCTGTTGTCTTCGTCCTCCTGGATCCCCTGGTATGACGCGGACCGCTTGGCCAAGCCGCCCGCGACCTCGTCGACCGCCCGCCTTGTCATGTCCATGGCGGCATCGGCGGCGCCGTTGGCCAGCTGGCCCAGCTCGTGCATGGACCGGGGGAAGAAGCGGGCGCTCGTGTCGTGCACGGCGAAGGGGAGACGTTTGGAGCCGGAGGGGAGGCAGACGATGGAGACGCCGACGGTGAGCAGGACGAGGGACAGCCACCGTCGGGCGCTCAGAGACCGGCCCAGCATGACGACCATGAAGAAGGCCGTGGTGAGGATCTGTAGCGCCCATCCGTTAGCCACAGGGGTTGGGCACGCGCCAAGGCAGCGCATACCTTGAGCTGGTAGAGAATCTGGAAATGCACAGCATCGAGATTGCTCAGGGCCACGTATTGGAGCGTGTTCTGCAGCGTGTAAAGGGTGGCCGGCACCGCCAGTTTCCACCCATCGCCCGAGAAGACGGAGCTGAAAATGTGTTCGAAGAGGGCCGTCACTGGCGCCTGTGGCGCGAGCGTGTTCGACGCATCGTAGATGGCGAAGGTCATGGAGATGGCGAGCTTCATGATTTCGTCAAGAAAGATGGCTGTCGAGGGAAAATACCGGTGGTCGCCATCTAAGGGCATGATTCGGGAGTAATGCATGATCTACCGCGTGGTTCGAGCCCGGTCAGCCACAAGCAGCCTGCATATAGAAGGTAGGCTCGTCGAGCGTATGCGCCGCGGCACTTGAGGGGAGGGAATGGAGTCGGCCACGTACAAGTATGAGAGCGCAATTTTGGAAGGTCAACTACCTTGGTGCGTCAGTAAGCGACCTCTCCCCTCCACCCTTCGAATCCGAGAATGCCATACAGTGATGAGGGAGACTTGCTTCATGGGCATGCCAAGGAGCCTCGGCCCCCCTGTGGAGGAGGCGTCGAGAAGAGCCATTGTTTTGCAAACGACAGAAGAGGCCCGGGCCGATGTCGATGCCGATGCCGATGACGATGCCGATGGCGGCCTGCGGTTGTTCAATGTCTCCGACGGGAGGTCGAGAGTGTCGCCAGAGTGTCGCCAGCGGGCCAGGCGTGCACGCAGTGCAGTGCGAGGGAAGTCAATGGTGCCACGAGGCAGGCCGCAGACGTGTATTCCACCCCCTTCCGTCTCCACCAGTGCAACGCGCGACGAAATGACTACTACCATCATGCATGTTCGGATTGAGTGTGCGGGACCCCCGCTCGGACTCCAGCGTCACCTGAGCTGTCACGTGAGCTGGAACGTGCTTGCGCAGGCCACGACGTAGTCCCTGGTCTGCGATGCTTTCCATCATATGCGATGAGGCCCATTGTTGCCAAGGGCAGGAAACCACCGGAATGCAAAATTACTCCAACATTGGACGCGAAGAATGGTTTGCCTCCATGGCAGAGAGGCGGTACCTAGTAAGTACCCTCTCAAGGTAAAAGGTACTATTTGACCTGCTTCGCGTGCGGGTTGCCATGAACATGATAATGGGAAGGCGCGTTCAAGGCGTTGAAGGGGGGGGGGGGCGAAATTGGTCCAAGTCTCTCGACGGGAAAGTACGACCACGGAGCTTGCTCGGCAGCCCGGGTCTAGCTCGTCAGCCAGCGGCGACAAAGTCTTCACAGACCAATGATCGTGACATTACCTCCTGCGCAGCGCCCGGAAAGCCACACGCCTCAAGGCATGGCTGGACGCTAAGGTTACGCCATGTACCACAACATCGACTCCAGGTTCGCACGCAACCCTCCCGATCGACATGCCGAGCACGCCATGCCGCGCGGTAGCGACCCTTCGAGGCTCATGGAGCCGGGTCCCTTGGATCGATTCCGAATCCCGGGCCAGCGGCTGAGCGATGCTCTGGCCATGGGACTCGGCATACGCAATCACACCTACGATGATGCAGACCTTGATGATTTTGGTCAGTGACTGAATGCGGCCGCGGGCACACCCCGAAGACCACGGCTACCATGGAGAGAAATGGTCGATTGACAAAGATGCACCACACAGATGGCCGCGTGCTTGACCACAGGCTTGCCTGGCCCCCAGCCGACACGAGTGCCTCGAATCGCCTTTCCCTGGTGCCAACACCTCCCCACCTGCAGGCACATGTGGACGCCGTGAGATGCAGACCCGGCCTCGTACATGTCGACCCCGAGAGAGACCGGGACACACCGATGAGCTCCTCTCAGCCCGCGACCTCAAGCCCCACGGAGCGGGTCGATCAACGTTGGCGCAAGCGGGCGCACGTCTCGGGGGCAATGGGATCGTCCTCACCGCAGTGTTCGCCGTCTTCGCAGCTTCAGCACCCGACAACCATCATCCACCTGCCTCACGCCCCCCCGTTCGCACACGGCATACAGCTTGTTAGCCCTCGCGAGGCCCTTCCTGACAACTTCCGGGCCATCTTCCCGTTCCCATTGTTCAACGCGGTGCAGTCCAAATGCTTCGAGGTCGTCTATTTGTCCAACGACAATCTTGTCGTGTCAGCGCCGACCGGCAGTGGAAAGACAGTGCTACTGGAACTCGCAATCTGTAGACTGGCCAGTGCGCGTGGAAACGAAAACTCCAAGATTGTGTACCAGGCACCGACGAAAGCACTCTGCTCCGAGCGTGCTCGAGACTGGGCGACCAAGTTTGCGCCCCTCGGACTCCAGTGCGCCGAACTGACGGGCGACACGTCGCAAGCCGAGATGAAGCGAGTAGGCCGCGCCTCCATCATCGTCACGACTCCGGAGAAGTGGGATTCCATCACGCGCAAGTGGCAGGATCATCGCCGCCTGCTCGACCTTGTAGAGCTGTTCCTCATCGACGAGGTTCATATTCTGAAGGATGTCCGAGGTGCAACTCTCGAGGCTGTCGTTTCACGCATGAAGTCCATCAGTGCGAACATGCGCTTCGTTGCGCTGAGTGCCACCGTTCCCAACGCCGAAGACATCGCCACATGGCTCGGCCGCGACCACACCAGGCAACATCTGCCAGCAAGGCGGGAAGTGTTTGCCGAGGACTTGCGGCCAGTCAAGCTTCAGAAATTCGTGTACGGGTACGAGTGCAACGGCAATGAGCACGTCTTCGACACTTTCCTCACAAACAAGATTCCCGTTTTGCTGTCCAAGCACGCCAAGGGCAAACCTATCCTGGTCTTTTGCTTCACTCGCAAGTCCTGTGAGGCCACAGCAGCTGCCCTGGCAGAATGCGGCTCGACGCTGCCTGCCCATGAGAAACTGTGGCCGACCCCCAGTGGACGGGTCCCCGTAGTCAGTCGCGAGCTGCAGGATATGGTCAGGTTCGGCGTCGCCTTCCACCATGCCGGCCTGGATCCTCAGGACCGCAATGCCATTGAGCAGAGCTTCCTCAAAGGCGAGATTGGCGTCATATGCTGTACCTCGACCTTGGCCGTGGGTGTCAATCTTCCGTGCCACACCGTCGTCCTCAAGGGAACCTTTGGCTACTCGGATGGTCGGATCCAGGAGCTATCCGACCTCGAGGTGATGCAAATGCTCGGCCGAGCAGGTCGACCCCAGTTCGATGACAGCGCAACGGCCGTCATTCTCACCAAGAGCGCGCACAAGGGTCGGTACGAAAAGATGGTCTCGGGCCAACAGGTATTGGAAAGCACACTTCATCTCAACCTCATAGAGCATCTGAACTCGGAAATCGTCCTTCAGACCATCGGCAACATGGCTGCGGCCAAGTCCTGGCTGGGTGGCACGTTCCTGAGCGTCCGGCTCCGGAAGAATCCTGACCACTATGGGCTCACGCAGAGCCCGCTCAGCCCTCACCAGATCGACGACCGCCTCGAGGAAATCTGTGAGCGGAACATTGACCTTTTGCAAAAGGCGGGACTCGTCACGGCGGGCGATCAGTTCCATTCGACCGAGTATGGAAAAGTCATGTCCAAGTACATGGTGGAGTTCGGCACCATGCAGGAGTTGATCAAGACTCCCCGGGCTATCCGTATGGAAGACCTGGTGAGCCCCAAGATTGCCCCGCACCCGGCTGCACCTGATGGTGACGAATCCCTGACGTGGCGTGACAGATCACAGTGCTGTCCAAGGCGCACGAGTTCAAGGACCTCCGGATGAAACCGACGGAACGACCGCTGTTCCGCGAGATGAACAAGGATCCGATGATTGCCTGGCCCATCAAGGAAGCCATAAACTCGACATGGCACAAGATCTCTCTGATGATCCAGGTCACCCTGGGCGGTATCCAGTATCCCGACGAGGGCGCGGCCGGCAGGCTCAAACGACAGCTGATGACGGAGAAGAAGATGGTCTTTGACAAGCTCCATCGCCTTGTCCGATGCGTCGTCGACCTGAAAGGGCATGAGCGAGACGGCGTCGGAACCACAACGGCACTGGAACTCGCCCGGGCCATCTCGGCGGAGGCGTGGGAGGGGAGGACCACGCAGCTGCTGCAGATCCCAGGCATCGGCCCCGCCGGGATGAGAAAACTTGCCAGCCAGGACGTGCGCACCGTTCTGGACCTTGGCTCGCGCGACTGGGGCGATCTTGAGCGGCTTCTGACGAGGAAGCGGCCTTTTGGCCAGCAAATGGCCGCCACGCTCCAGAAGTTTCCGCGTCTTGCACTTGACGTCACCAGCTGCGGCCACACCAGGGTTCGCGTGGAGGGCCGGGTGGAAGCGGTTGGCTTGCGGGTGCAGGCCCGCCTGCGGTTTACGAACACCCAGGGACCGCCGATCTGGCCGAACAAGTCCCCTCTCGTCACCTTCTTCGCCGTGACGGCCGGCGGAGACCTTGCGTACTTCTGGCGCGGCAGTGTGAAGAGACTCGGGGCGGATGGGATGCTACTCGCGTTTACGGCCAACCTTGGCGCGGCGTCGGACCACGTTGTCTGTCATTTGAGTTCGGAGGAAATCGTCGGCACCATTGTTTCCACGACGTTGAAGCACTCGATCGATGTATCCGAGTTTCCAAGGATGCCGCATTGCAAGGTTGCTACGACAGCAGAGACGATGGGTCGGAAAGAGTCCAATGCGCTGGACGACGACGACGACGACGACGACGACGACGACGACGACCTGGACGACGATGCCCTTATCGAGGCTGCCGATCAAGCCCAGATTGTGCCGACAAGTTCTTCCAAGCTCTTTGTTGCTTCGGACCCGGTCCATGTTACCGTGGGTGACAGCGATTACGACGACTACGACTTGCATGATTCCGACTTTCCTCGGGTCGAAGACCTCCTCCAGCCAAGCCCGGCATCGAATCAGAAGCGGCACGGGGCTGCCTTGGATTGCGATTCCACACAGGGCAAGCGCCAGCGTAGATCATTGCCGGAGTCGACAGCACCAGCACCGGAAGCAACTGGCGAGGGGCCTGTCCGGCTCGCCAATGGGAAATGGCAATGCAATCACGCATGCAGTGGCGGAGCACTCACCAAGGGCGGCAAGCCATGCAGCCACAAATGTTGTAAAGAGGGCACCGATAAGCCACGCAAGTCCAGGTCAAGAATGCCCCCCGGCCAGGCCGGTGGGCCTCGATCCCAGAGTGTCGAGTCGTCGGAGGAAATCAGCGGCACGCTGAGCGGGCAGAGGTCGTCTGCGCAGTCGCTTCCGGCCCAAGGGCAAGCCAGCCACCAGGCGTCAAAACAGCGCCAGGGTTGGCCGTCTGCTCCCACGACGCAGCCCACGGCGGAAGGCCCGAACATGGATTACGACGGGATTGACCTTGTCGACGCCGACGACTTGGACATGGATGGAGAAGCCGACTTTTGGCAGACTGGAAATTCAGAAGCACAGAAGAAGCACGGTGGACGGAGGATGTTTGCTTCAGCATCGACCAAGCGGACATCCGGAGCCGGGACATCCGGAGCCGGGACATCCGGAGCCAGGACATCCGGAGCCGGGGGAGCAGTCCCGTTCACGAGCTCTTCCCTTTTCCCGCAGACTCCCTTCAAGGAAGGCGCACGCGACGAGATCCTCTTTCAGGCTGTCTCGGACGAATCGGACGCAAGCGGAGATGCCGCGAGGACCGGCATGGGCAGAACAAAGGCCGGACCCGAGGTCTGGGATGCGGAAACGGCACATTGGGCGCTGGACTCGGCCTTGGATGGCCATGATCGGGGAGACGGCTGCACTGGCACGGACGTGGATGCAGTCGGGTCAGCCGGTACTGGTGCTGCCCGTGGGCAGGAAGGGAGTGGTGACCCTGCGCAGAGCAAGAGTGCCGATGCGGATCCGGAGTGGCTTGCTGCATGCGATCCGCAACTCGTCGACTTTCTCCGCGGCCACGGAGTCGTCCTCGGCTGAGCGGCCCATCGGCTGCCGGTTGTGTCGTGCTTCTGCACCCATGTTTTCGGGGGCAGCGCTAAAGATGGGGCAAGATTTTTGCGTGCAGCAAGGTAAGTCATCGGTTTTTGTGGTGACCATGTGATCACAGACTAGGTAGCCGACACTTGGAGCGAAATGTTCAAGACTTGCGTTTTTACATGTTATCACTGGGGGGGAGAGGGAGGGCTGACGAGCTGGGTGAAATAGCTGCCATCTATATTGAGTCTCGTCTCGTCTTGTCACGTCTTGTCACGTCTTTCCGTCGTCTTCCCGTCGGTCCGTCGGTCCAAACTCGGGCCTTTTACCCAGTCGTCTCCATCACTCTCTATCCGTTCTCCGTGGACGCCTACAGCCGGACCTTGCTCGTCTTCTGCACCTCGAGGATGTACTTGCCCTCCTTGTACTGCTGGCGGTCGTCGGCGGCGCGGTCGTAGCGCCAGCCGATCTTGTTGTCGTCGGGGCACTGGGCGCAGTAGACGTCGCGCACGACGTGCACGCCCGTCGCCATCTGGCGCTCGCGCGGGCGGCCCAGGCGCACGTTGACGACGTGGGCGAACAGGTGGCCCTGCCCCAGGTTGGCGCGGAAGTTGCGGCTGATGAGGTGCTCGTTGGCGGCCAGGTGGATGTTGCACGCCTTGCAGATGTAGATCTTGTCGGCGCCGACGAGGTACGTGTGGTGCTGCAGCGCCGCCGCCGCCGCCGCCGCCGCCGCCATGGTGGGGGGGGATGGTGGGCGTCGATGATGCTGTTCTTGTGGGGATGGTGGAATGTTGGGTTGCAGGAACATGGCGCCCGGTGCGCGGACGACGGCGGCGGTCTTGGGTACTAACTACCCTCTCTCTGCTCTAGGTCCCTCTCCCCCGTCTGCGTCTTGTCGGGACAGGCATCGTCCTCTCGACTCCGTCAGGCGCTTCCTGGATCGGGCAGGGCGCGCGAGTCGCCGGCCGTCTCAGACCAGACCGGTTGCGCAGGTGCTGGCTGGCTGGCTGGCGTCGAAAAGGGGGGGGGGGGGGGGGCTCAGAAGAAGACGGGATGGATTCTGGGAATAGCAGACGCGCGCATGCGGTGGGACGCCATGGGGCCATCCCTGCGTAGGCGTTATGCTGCCTCGTATCGCCGCGCGCTGGCTTCTTCTGCACACTACTCGTACAGCGGCTTCGAGTCGGGTGTGTTTGACTCGCGCGCCAGGCACGTCGGCGCCGCGCCGAAGAAAGCGGAACCAGTCAGCCTCGGGCGCCGGCTTCCCGTGATCGCCGGCCAGCCATGCGTGCGTCGCACAGGTGTGAACAGATGGGTACGCTGCAGCCCACGGCACCGAAGCCGTCACCATCGCCATCTACCACCCCTCCCTCCTCCTTTCCCCCCCCTCCCCCCCCAGCGCCCCCCACAAGGCCAACCCCCCGGCCAGGACCGGCATGACCAACCTCACCAGGTTCAAGGCCATCCACCTCCTCGCCACGGCCTCGGCCTCCTCCCCACCACGACCGATCGGCCCGGCGGCCTTCAGCCCCTCCAGGCGCGCATTCAGCGGCTGCAGATTCACCGCCGTGTGCACCAGGATGACGACATGGCACGCGGCGGCGGCGGCGTAGCAGTAGTAGTGGGCGACGGCGGGGCGGCCCCGCGCACGCGCGCGCGCGCGCCCACGCGGCCCAGCCGTAGCCCAGCGCGCCCGCGACGCCGAGGGGGCGGAAGAAGCCGGTGCCGACGCGCCAGAAGACGGCCCACTGGCGGCCCAGGAGGCGGGCGCGGGCGGGGTGCGCGGGGGAGGCGGGCGCGGGGAAGTCGACGAGGAGGGCGGGGACGGACATGTAGGATTGGGTGATGGCGTTGCCTGGGGTTGTGGGGGGTTTTGTGTGAGTGGGAAGGGGGGAGGGGGAAGGTGATGGACCTTTGGGGGGGGCGTACCGAGGAGGATGAAGGAGCAGGCAGAGCTGGTGAGGGCGACGGCCTCGGCCGAGAGACCAATCCGGGTGGAAGACATGGTGGTGTTTTACTCGTGCACAAGGAAAAGCACGGCAAAGCGCCTTACAGCTTTCGGGGAGAGGGGGGTTGGGGGGGGAGGGAAGTGCTCGGAAAGCGAAGCCCGCAAGCATGTGCAACCATCGGGTGCCATGCCGAGCTACACGGTGACGCGGCGGCTTCGTTGACATGCACTAGCTAGTATGTGGGTGTCATGGAGTTTCTCCCTTGTGAGGAGTGAGAAAAGGGTAGAACAATGCTTGCCGAACGGCCAGATGGGAAGGGGAAGCCGGAAAAGAAGAGAAAAGAGAAAGAAGAAGAGAGAAAGAAGAAGAAGAGAGAGAGAGAGAGAGAGAGAGAGAGAGAGAGAGAGAGAGAGAGAGAAACACCATCAGGCCAGAGCGCGCAGGACTCGGGTGCGCCCCAGCTCCGATACCGGCAACGAAACGTCGACCTGGCCAGTCGAGACGACCTCGCACGCCTGGTTCTCGGCCAGGAACGGCGTCCTCGCCCTCGCCCTCGCGCTCGCGTCTTCGGCCTCGGCCTCCCCCCACAGGCGCAGCGCCTCCCGCTTGCGCGCCTCGCTCCTCGGCTCAAAGGCCATCTCGAACGGGTCCGGCTTGACGATGAGCAGCGAGTTGCACCGGTCCGTCGGCACGGGGACCGGCGCGCCCGTCGCGGCGTCGACCTTGTGTCGGAGCGTAAAGGCCCACGCGAGCGCGCCGCACGCCACCACCAGCTCGTCTTGGGTCAGCGCCATGCCCAGGCACTGTCGCTGGCCCCAGCCGAACGACGACATGCCCCGCAGGGTCGGGTACTGCGTCAGGGGCGCCTGGTAGGTCGGCCAGCCGGGCTCGAGCCAGCGCTCGGGCCGGAACGCGTCGGGGTCGGGGTACTTGGCCGGGTTGCGGAGGAAGGCCCTGGGGAGGTCATCAGCGAGGGAGGGACGGGTTGAGGGGAGGAGGGAAGACAAGGGCGGCCTACCAGTCGAGTGGCAGGATTCGCGAGCCCTTGGGGATGAAGAAGCCGTTGTACTCGTCGTCGGCTTCCGTCTCGTGCGCAACCCCGGTCGGCACGTTCGGCCGCCACCGCATCGTCTCCTTGATGCAGGCCCGCAGCACCGGCAGCCGCGGCGTGTCCCCCAGCACGGGCATCCTGCCCTCGCACACCTCGTCCACCTCCCGCTGCACGGCCGCCTGCCAGCGCGGGTGGTGCACCATGGCGACGAGCCAGTACGACAACGGGCCCACGACGGTGAAGATGCCCACGAGCGCCAGCATGCCGATGGCCGAGGCCGCCTCGCCGTCGCCGCCCACCAGGCCCGTCGTCTTGGCCGGACCGCCGGCGGCGGCGGCCGCCTCGCGGTCCAGGTACGTCCAGGTCCAGCACGCTCGCAGCGCGCCCCGGGCCGTCTTGGCCCGGGCCGCGTCGAGCCGCGCGGCCCACCAGGCCTGCTGCTCGGCGTGGCGCCGCATTTCCGCGCGCTTCCACGGGTTGAGGGGGAGCGGAAGGTGCCACAGCGGCGTCAGCACGTTGGTGATGGGGCCGGCCGGCGACATTTGCGTCAGGAGACCCCAGGCCGACCTGGTCAGGTCCGCGCTCAGGCTCGGGTCGTCCCAGGCCAGCTGACACATGACCTTGGAGGTCATGTCCTCGAGCGAGGACTGGAAGTCGTCGGGCTCGGCCATCAGGCGGGCCACCCACCGCTTGGCCTCGTGGTACAGCAGGCCGTGGTACTGCGCGTTGGCGGCCTCGGTGAGAAAGGCGTGGCCGAACCTGCGCTGGCGGGCCCAGTGTTGATTGCGGCCCATCAGGGGCAGATAGGCCATGGAGCCGGCGGTGCTCTTGGAGTCGAGCAAGGACCGGATCGCGGGCCGGTCCGAGTTGATCTTGGCCCTCCGCATCAGCAAGTCCTCGGCCACCTTCTCGTCCGTCACGACGATGAAGTTGGCGCCCAGCATGGTGGTGCGATAGAAGCCCTGGGGCCCGTACTGGTCCGACCAGGCCTTGAACTTGAGCCACATGTGCTGGATCGGCAGGTCGTGGATGCGGCCCAGGAAAGGAATCTGCAGCGGGCCGGGCGGGTGCTTAGGGTCGTTGAGCTCGCGCAGGGCCTGGACGAAGCGGTAGACGAGGAGGCCGAGCAGCACGGCGCCGAGGGCCGCCACCGTGAGGAGCTGCATGATCGACTGTGACTTTGCGAAGCTCAAGCTCAAGCGCAACCTCGGCCAACCTGGACTGTGGCTGGGACACGCGGGACGAGGTGGATGCGGAATCTTTGTCGTAGTCGTACGCAGCCTTCAAGAAGGCCATTGCCCCCGTGACGTGCATGATTGACACTGAGCAGCTGCGGCGCAGCGAGGGATTCGGTGGCTAGCCACCGAGCCAAGCCTTTTCCCGCGTCTCTTTCTCTCTCTCTCTCTCTCTCTCTCTCTCTCTCTCTCTCTCTCTGTGGCAACGCGTCCACGACGCTTGTGGACCTGGTTGTTGCCGTCGAAACGGGAATCCTGGGCCCATGAGCCACAAGCTAGGTCATGGTTAAGGCTGCTCAGTCGCGAGGAGCGCCGCACTAGAAGACTAGGAGCCGATTCTCCAGCCCAGGCGAGAGACGAGGAATCATGGCCAAGAATTCGTAATTCGGCCTAGCTTCCGGTTGCGGGCCAACGGGTGGGCCAGTCACGTGGAACGGATCCACCGTCGGCTTGGCTCCGATGCCCGCGTTATGGTTCATGGACGGATCCAATCCATCGCCGGGCGCCGGCAGCCGGGGCCCCACGCAGTAATTTCCGGAAGACGGATCAGGCACCCCCGGTTCGTGCCAAAGTCAACCTCAGGCACGGAAGAATAGATTCGCAGAACAGAGGAGCATCAGCTTCTACTCGCGCCGATACCACCATTCGGGCCCTTCGGACCTCGTGCTCCGTCTCGAGCATGGAACTGATTTTCCCCCAACGCACGCTCGATCGTGCTGCGAGTCTGACAACCTGGCGGGTCGGATAGCCGGGCAAGTCTATATGGTAGGCAGGTACGGCGACGCTGTCGGTCTATATTGACGATGTAAAAGAAAGAAAAAAAAAGAAGAAAAAGAAACAAGAAAGAAAAAAGAAGAAAAAAAAAGAAAAAAAAAAGAGGGGTTTCACAATTCCTTCACCATTCTGCAACTGGCTCGTGGATTCATAGCTGTTTTTGGTGACCTTTTATCACTCTGGCTTGAACCTCCCTGCTAACCCATCCTCTCTCTACTCCTACACCTGGCTACTAGAGGACGCCAGAATCATACCCTGATTCTTTCCCTGTGACGCCAGCGGCCACGGCGACCCAGCTGCCGCGCGCCCTCCGGGCCTCCGGACCCTGCAATCTGGGCCCGGCAATTACGCCAATGAGCACCCAGACCTGCCTGTTGGTCGGTCTTGTGCGACAGAGAGGGTATGGGATTGATGCCGTCACATGCCGTGTCACCGTGGCCTCCTGTGAAAAGACCTGTCTGTGACGGCTAAGATCTGCCGATCGACATAAGTCCCAGCAGCGCCACCAGGACCTCAATCTTCCGCCTCCCAGTCTGCTGGCTGCCGGGCTGGGAGAGATGGCGACGGGGCGCCTGCCTACGGCATGCTGCCGAGAGGAGACGCAGTACCCATCGGCCACGGCCACGGCCACGGTCACGTCCCCAGCGCCCACCACACGCGGCACCAGTTGGTATAAGAAGACGGCCGACGCCAGTAGGACCGGGCCAGAGTCGCCCCCGGCATCCAGGTCCGCCAGCCAGTTCCCGCCTCTCTCTCTCCTGCAGCCACAGACCAGTCCATCGCCTTCTCACCGCCCCCATCATGTGGACCGTCGTCGCCCCCTCCGCTCTGCTGCTCGCCCTCGGGGCCCTGACCCCCCGCAGTCTGGCCAGCCCCGTCGCCGCCCCGGCCGGCAGCTGCACCTTCACCGACGCCGTCACCGCCATCCAGTCCAAGGCCAGCTGCACCACCATCACCCTGAACGGCATCACGGTGCCGGCGGGGATGACGCTGGACATGACGGGCCTGAAGAGCGGCACCAAGGTGTGCACCTGTCGTCGGCGTCTCCGCCCCCCAGCTGCCCAAGGCGTGGACCACGCCAGAAGTGAACTGACACCGTCCCGGTCTCGTGGGTCCAGGTCATCTTCGCCGGGACGACCACGTTTGGCTACAAGGAGTGGGAAGGGCCGCTGGTATTATTCTCCGGCTCCAACATCCAGGTCGAGGGCGCCGCCGGCCACGTCATCGACGGCAACGGTGCCGCCTGGTGGGACGGCAAGGGCGGCAACGGCGGCAAAACCAAGCCCAAGTTCTTCTACGCCCACTCGCTCACCAACTCGGTCATCATGAACCTCAACGTCAAGAACACGCCGGTCCAGGCCTTCGACGTCCACAGAGCCACCGACCTCTCGCTGTACGCCTTCCCTCCTCCCCACCCCATGCATGCTCACCACCTGGCGGCGCCACCCATGCTGACCCGCCCCTCTCCAGCATCGACATCACCATCGACAACTCGGCCGGCGACACCGCCGGCGGGCACAACACGGACGCCTTCGACGTCGGGTCCTCGTCGGGCATCTACATCGCGGGCGCCAACGTGCAGAACCAGGACGACTGCCTGGCCATCAACTCGGGCCGCAACATTACCTTCACGGGCGGCAGCTGCCGCGGCGGCCACGGGCTCTCGATCGGGTCCGTGGGCCTGCGCTCCGACAACACGGTGCAGGACGTGCGGATCGAGAACTCGCGCGTCAGCGACTCGCTGAACGGCGTGCGCATCAAGACGATCGCGGGCGCCACCGGCGCCGTGTCCGGCGTGGTCTACTCGGGCATCACGCTCAGCGGCATCACCGGCTACGGCATCGTCATCGAGCAGGACTACAAGGACGGCTCGCCCACGGGGTCGCCGACCACGGGCGTGCCCATCACCGGCCTGACCATGCAGCGCGTCACCGGCTCCGTCGCCCCGTCCGCCACCGACGTGTACATCCTCTGCGGCCAGGGCGCGTGCTCCGGCTGGACCTGGTCCGGGATCACCGTCTCGGGCGGGAAGAAGTCGACCCAGTGCCGGAACATGCCGCCGGGCGGCAGCACGTGCTAGGACCGTGAGGTTCCCCGACGTCTCACCATGGTTGAGGGGGGGAAAGGTTGGACATGGCAAGCGTATATACTACCCAGGACGAAGATGCAATCCACATACTGGCGGAATGCCTTTGCCCATCCGTGCCAAGATCCAGCGGCTGCGTGACCGCCGGAAGACGCGGGACCGGGCGCCGCGAGGGATCCCCTCCGAGGCATCCCCTCCGAGGCAAAACTCTTCGCGAGACTGGAAATCCTTGTGGCGCCCCATCGGGCATAGGCTGACCGGTCCGTAGGAGGGCGTATATAGGGCGACGATCTTCGCTGTGGCGGGCGTGGCGCTGCTAGTAATAATTTGGGTGGTGCCACGCACGGGCCCAGTTGCACGGGACGTGGAATTACGTCATACCTGTTATGTCGTACCATGTTCTATTCCACGTGCATTTCGCCATCCTGCCCACGCCCGCCAAGGGCCTGTGTGGTTTGATAGGTAGCGTACCTAGGTGGATAGCACCTATCACTTACGCAGTAGAAGTAGGTACTCCTCGATAGCTACCGCAGCTGCCCCTGAACATTGTCAACAACATCGACCGCCAAGCTCGAGATATTCGATCCAGCACAGGGAGACAAGCAAGCCGAGGAGCAGTATTGCGAGACAGCAACGCGTGACCGTCAAGTCCGGGAACCAGGGCTTCCTGTCGGCTGAAAAGGGTGCAGGATCTGAGAAGATGCGGGCTTCAGATGCAGGGGCCGCACAAGCAAGCCTATGCTGGCTTTGAAGTCAGGCAGCCGACATGCCCCGGCCTGGTCGTGGAGGCGGGAGAGAAAAAAAAGTCATCATCCGTTGCGACCCGTGTCCTGGACTCGAGAGAAGCAGAAAGATCATGGGTATCTCGTCAAGCCAGCCGGGACGAACGACTGGAACAAGACCAGAGGAGGGTCCCTGGTCCGATGAGACTGCCAGGACGCCCACGATGGACCAAAACATGACTGACACAAGCCTGCCAAAGCATGTGCATCTGAATCATGACGCGTAGATTTGCTCTACCTGAATACGAAGAAGACATGAGGGTCAAGACGGGGGTATCGCGAGCCCGTAAGCCACAGTTGCCCTGCCCACGGCGAACTTGTACACATCGACGACGGGACATAGCCATGAGATGCCGTGCAGACTACCAAGTGGCCCCAGAGTTGCTCGTGTCCTCGGCAGTACTGGCGCCCCAACCACCACCACTGGCCTCCTGCTCAGTGCCGTTGCCATTGTCCCAGCCACCACCGGAACTATCGCGTCCGAAGCCATTGCTGTCATTGTTTTCCTCGCGGTTGCGGGGGCCGCCGCGGCGAGCGGGCGCGTTGTCGAGGATCTCCTGCTCCCACTTGCAAAGCGGGTCGCGCTTCTTGATGCAGCGACGGAACAGGGCGCAGCAAGGTGTGACGGGGGGCTTCTCGCCGGGGCGGACCCGAAGCATCAGCGTGCAGTGGTCCTGAGCACGGCGATCGGGAAAGGTGCGCTGCGCAGCGCGGATTAGTAGCGTGAAGGAAGCATGCGATGGCCCACCGACTCACCCCGTCAGCAGTCTCCTCCTGGCCCAGGGCGTCGTCGAAGAAGTGGCGCGCCGACGTGTTGCTCACAAAGTAGGATTCATCTTTGCCGTAGTGAATGATGACCACCTTGATCTTGAACAGCTTGTTCTCCTCGTGGACGATCTGGATGCTCTTGGCGGGGCGGACGCCGTTGCGGACGACCAAATCGGGCTGCGGCACGGGAAAGATCTCCTCGCTCTTGAGACCGCTGTCGTCGTTCTTGCTGTTGTAGAGCTTGGCGTAGTACTTCTCGATATGGTCGTCCATGAGCCCGCAGTGGTGCGAGATTTGCCTCAGGGCCTCGGACCAGTGCGCGTCGAGAAAGGGCCGCACCTCCTTGGGCTCGCGCTCCTCGCGGTCGCCATCACCATCCTTCTTGTCACCCCAGGCCATGACGCGAGAGATTCCGAGTCGAAGGTACACACAGAAGGCCCGAGTTAGAGGAGGGGAACAAGCGTGCCGCGGACTGGGAAGCTGGAATCTGGGCGGGCTGCGGGCAGAGTCGCGAAGACGGAGAGAGAGAGAGAGAGAAAGAGAAGGGAAGACTTTTCACCGCTGGACATGCGGGAAGTAGGTAGACGCGAATGGAAGAAGGGAGAAGGAAAGAGCCACGGCAAATTCCTAGAGAGAGAGGGAAGGTGCAGTCGGGAGTAGAAGCGCATGAGCCTCAGGCTGCTACTTGCTACCTATAGGCATCCAACCGGCCGCGGGCCGCCGTTTGCTTTGGCCATGACAGGCGGCAAGGACGCAAACAGCGGAGCGGCTCGGCCAGGCACAGCTCCGACACTCCGTGGTTTGGAGAGGATCACGGCTCATCTTCACGGCTCATCTTTCAACCTGAGCGTTCATGGCGTGTAGATTGCCAAGAAGGCTTGGATGAGACACATGTCGCAATGGAGACACGTACCTCTGGGTTCCCTGCATGCAGCCCAACCCTGAAGCACGTGATCTAGGTCACGTGGATAGAAAAGACGGCTGGGGCATTTCATCGCGAAACCCCACGAGTTGCGCAAGCTCGACATCATTTCTGCGAGACATCTAGGCCAACGCCAGCCCCAACGCCAGCCCAACGCTTTTCGACCGCGACGTCAATGCCATGAGTTGCGCCCGATCGCTGTCGCGCGCCCGAGTTGTCCGACGCCATCTTGGGACTCAGTTGGTCCGCCGTGCCACGACGGTAGCGGACCCGCAGGATGCTACTGTGGAAGACGCTACGGCGGAGAGGGTGAACGAGGGCAGCACCCTACGCTCCCTCACACTCCACTATGTGGTCGATAGGCCTAAGAGACGTGTCATGGAGGGCTGGGGTACAGCAGGCCGCCTGCTCAGTGGCCGAAGGCTCCCTGTGGACGCGCCATGCCTGCGGTCCTTGGTCGAGCGGTCTCTGCAGGTCACGACGCTCCTGAGAAAGCAGGTTACAGAGGGCATCGGCAGGGCCACCCATCTCGCCGGCCTTGTTGCGAAACAGGGCCTTGCTCCGCGGGCGGCTCCTATCCACCCCGGCCAAGACAACTTTTGGCCGGCGTGTCGCCTCGCCATGACCACGGCAACAGTACTAGCTATCAGAGGGGCGGAGAAGCAAGCCGTCATCGCCGAGGACGTGATCAAAAGGGTATGCGCGGCCCGACGCCGGCGCGACCAACGCGACCAACGCCGCCGCGCCATCATGCGCATCCAGGAGACAGCCGGCAATGCTCTGGAGTACGGATGGGGATTGGGTACCGCTACGGCTTTCTTTTCCAGCAGCCTATTGTACCCAGAGTACCAGCTGCAGGCCGCCTTCGACTCGGCCCTCGAAGCGAAAGACGCTGCCACCCTGCTGATCCGGGCCGAGAGAGCGCTGCGGGTTTCGCGACGGGCCCTGCACAACGACAAGATCAAGGTGGCGAGGTCTGAGCTGGAACAGAGCGGGCTGGCCATCACCCAGCTCGATTACAAGTGCCGTGCTGAGTGCTGGTATATCGGAAGGCCCTTTGGCGACCGCGTGACGGAGATCGCCCGTCTCCTCAAGGCGGTGCTGCAAGTCCGCTGCATCATCCTGAAGGCGCACCGGCTGCTGCGACTCCTTACTTACAAGCGTCGCAGTATGGACTTCACCGCGGCGGCCAACACGGCGCCCGACACGGCGCATCCCGGCGTGGTGCCGAGGAAGACCAAACTGAAGAATCGTGTCAAGCAGGCTCGAACGGTTGCATCGAACATCAAGGCGCAGATCGTGCCTGCGGATAAGAAGGAGTATGCCTCGTCACCCATGACCAGAGTCGTCCCCACCTGGCACTGGGAGGCGCTGGGCCTAGGCGAGCCTGAGGGGGGGCAGCGGTCCGGGCCTGAGGAGGGGCAGCAGTCCAGTGTCAAGCCAGCGCCGCTTTTGGATCTCTCATTCGACGGCTCGCTGGCATGGCGCGCCTCTGGTTATCGCCGCATCGGGGTTGGAGCAGCATCCAATGCCACGCGGAGGGCACGAAGAGCTGCTAGTCGGCTTGATAGCCGCACATGATGATGGCATGGGTCCGTTGTGCCTACAGGATGGGGCCATAGTATGGGGGCCCCCTTTGCGTGCGGGTCCCATTTTCTGCTTTGCTTGTACACTCCGGTATTGGTTTCTCCCCCGACAAGCTTGCTAGGCTACTCGTGGTTTTTTTTTTTTTTTTTTTTTTTTTTTTTTTTCATAGTCGGCAGCAATGTCCTTCTCCCCTTGCGGCCTGTACCAAAATTCTATCACAACGGGTGTATGCGGGGAATGAAATCCCTCCTTGTCAGATTTGGTCTGCGGCCGGACAGTTGAGGGAGGTCCTTAGCCGAGGCGTCCAAGTGTCAACCCAGTCCTGTCCCGCGTTCCCTCGGCCGGTCAGAATGGCGCGATGGCGCCAGGAGGAAAGGCGCCCGTGCCCCCGAGCCACTACGGAGCCGCAATCACACACATACACACCAACCGTCAGCCGGCACTCCAGGAAAGAACAGGGGGGGGAAGAAGAAAAGAAGGAAAAGCCAGCGGGTCCACGGCGTCCTCGTCCAGACGGGTCGACGGCGCGGCGAAGGCGGCCACGTCGTTGCGCAGCAGGTAGGTGCCGAAGCTGTAGTGGACGAGGTGGGAGTGCTTAGTGCTTCCGTGCTCGTTTTTTTTTTTTTTTTTTTTTTTTTAAGGTCAGCTACATCCCGCGTCCACGGCGGAAACAAAGAAACTCATGCGTCCAGCTGCAACCCAAAGTCGGCGACTACACGGCATTGTTCTCACCAACACGTTGCATTCCACAGACCCTTCCGGATCGGGAAATGACTGAATGCGATTGTGCGCAAGAAAGAGCACGATATTGGATTCTGTCCATGGATACTTGGCAGCGGATGTGTACCTACTCATGGACCCGCGTACATTCTCTCGGGTCGAAGGAAAAGAAGAATCATACCATGATAAACTCCACTTGGCCCCAGCAATCAATCAAGCACACACACACTCTCCCTCTCTCTCTCTCTCTCTCTCTCTCTCTCTCTCTCTCTCTCTCTCTCTCTCTCTCTCTCTCTCTCTCTCTCTCTCTCTCTCTCTCTCTCTCTCTCTCTCCCTCTCTCTCTCTCTCTCTCTTTCTCTCTCTTTCAAGCCAAGACGCAAAACTAAGCCCAGTTTCAAAGACGCGCATTCCCACCCGTCCCCTGCGGCCACCGTCCACCGTTGAGAAACTGGCGGATTCACAAGACACACGTCAGTCCCAGCAACACAGCAACAGACGCGGGCAGCCCACCGAACGGCCCGCTCGGCCACAACGACGACAGTACCACTCACCGTCCGCATGGCCGCCTCGCTCACGAAGCCCGGCCCCGGCCGCCGCGGGCTCCCCCAGATGGCCGTCCTCCAGGCCCGCATCGTGGCGTCGGTCTCGCCGGGCCACGCGGCGGCGACCTTGGCCTCGCACGCGGCCTGGATCACGGCGGCCGTGGGCCGGTCGGCCGGGTGCGCGAACAGACACCGGGCCACCAGCCAGCGCAGGTCCGCGTCGATGCCGTGCAGCCGGCCGCCCGGGTCCTGCCAGCCCTGGGCGCCGACCAGCGTCGGGTCGACCAGGTGCGCGCCGAGCGACCAGGCCCGGCGCCCGGCCACGGCCGCCGTCGTCGTCGTGGCCGGCGCGTCCGGCGCGATCTGCGCCATCGGGTTCGGCCACGGCGCCCGCGTCGGCTCGCACTTGGTCATGATGCTGAGCATCATCTGCGCGAGCCCCCACATGTTGGTCTTCCACGAGTACTGCCCTGCCACGAGGGCGAGCTGCGAGGGCGTGCCGCCGGGGAGGTTCAGCCTCGTGCGTTTGCGCGCGACGGCGGCGGGAGGGCTGCGGCCCGGGACTCGCCAGTAGTCCCATTCTTCGGTGAATTGCTCCTGTGATGTGGCCATGGCACGAGGTGAGCAAGGCCGATCCGGGACACGGCTGATCAGCAGCCAGCGAGTTCGTCGTAGTAGTAGTAGGAGTAGGAGTAGGAGTAGGAGTAGGAGTAGGAGTAGGAGTAGGCAAGGAGGAGGACGGACGTACCGGGGTGAACCAGCCTCCCACCAGTTCTTTTCCACGTTGCCGAGTAGCGACTTGGTCGACAAAATTCACGAGATTTTCGGGGCCAAACTCCTCGGCGAGTCCAAAGTCCGCAAGCTGGAGAAGTCATTGGTCAGCAGGAGCATAGAGCCTACTACTTACTACAACAACATGCTGGCTTCTCTCTCTCTTCTCACCTTGATGATGGGAATGACTCGGTGAACGCTGGCGACCTCGGAGCCCCCGACAAGGACTGTTGCAAAAGGGGGGTCAGCTGCGACGTCCTGGATCCTGTGCATGGGTAGGTAGGAGAGAGGAAATAGACTGACCATTGCGCGGGTCAAGGTCAAAGTGGATGTAGTTCCGCTGCACAGCGTTCGCCGCGGGCGCACTTTCCGTGTACATGGTCCCTGCAGCATACCCGGGCTGTGACACGGGCGGATGGTCCAGGGCCATGGCCATGCGAAACACTTGGCACGGTTAGTAGCCCATGTGAACGGCACGAAGAGAGAGAGAGAGAGAGAGAGAGAGAGAGAGAGAGAGAGAGAGAGAGAGAGAGAGAGAGAGAAAAAGAGAGAGAGTACGGATACGCACAGCAGTTGAACAGCCGCCACAGCTAAGTACCATACCACCCACAGGCGCAACAGTCAACACCATCCCTCGTCAGCTTTCATGGCACATGGTATGTCTCTCGGAGACCCCCGGGGGGGGGGGGGCATATGTCCACCTACCACCTGGTTCTGATGTGCCGGGCCCTGCGGCATATGTCCCTGGGCCGGCGCCCCCGGTGCCAACGCCACGGCCTGGCCCATCTTGATCAGCGCGTCATCCAGCGCGCCGCGGTCGCAAAACTCCATGATGACCAGCTCCCTCGGCGTCGGGATCGGCTGGCCGGCGTGGGCGTGGCCGGGCGGGTGCACGCCGGGCACGGGCAGCATCTGCGTGACGTGTTCGGCGCCGGCCAGCCGGTCGAGGATGACCTTCTCGTCGTCAAAGAGGTCGACGGGCGGGGCCAGGGCCGGGTCCTCGGGCGCGGGCGCGTACTTGACGACGAAGCGCTGGAAGCCGAGGGGCCCGGCGGAGTCGGCGCGGCGGCGCAGGGCCGGGTTGCGCGGGCCCGGGCGCGCGGCCGTCTCGAACAGGGCGACCAGCCCGTTGCCGCCGTAGCCCAGCAGGCGGGTGAAGCGCAGGCCGCCCTGGACCGGCAGCGGGGCGGCCGCGGCGGGCGCGAAGGTGAGGGCGCGGGCCGTGTCCTGCGTGCGCGTGCGGATGCTCAGCCGCTGGTCGCGCGCGTCCAGCGTCCACTGCATCGTCTCGGCCGTCCAGCGCCGGTTCCAGTGGGCCGCGCGCAGCGGGTGGAAGCGCGGGTGGCCGTGGCGGACGTAGCGCGCGGGCTGCAGGTCCGTGTACATGTCGTGGGCGCCGCGCCTGGGCGGGATCCCGATGGCGTTGACGGCCGGCGAGTCTGGGACATAGTGATCCTGTAGACCGAGGCGGTAGAGCCGGAAGAACTCGCTGGCGTTGCGGTAGTCTTGGTTGGTCATGGTGGGAAGAAGGCGATGCGGGATCGTAAGTCGGATGCTGTAGTAGATGGGAACATGAACCTGGACAGTCAGTCCGTCGACAGACAGGAGAGATGAAGAACCGACGTCCATTCCCGTCTTCCCATTCCGGCAAGGGACGTGCCGGTCTTGGGACAAGGCCGAGACACATGGTCTGCATAGATGCTGCGAGCCTGCGCCGCATGCGTTGGTCAACAAAGCACCACCCACACAAAGCGGTGAAGGCCGGGTTCAGTCTATGGCTAGATGAATACGACAAATCATGCCAAGTGCGTCATCCTGCTTCCAACCCCTTCCGAAACCCCCCCAAAAAAATAAAAAAAAATTAGAATGGCCGACTTTTCATGGTGGAAAAAAAAAAGAAAAAAGAAAAAAAAGAAAAGAAAAGAAAAGAAAACAGCCAAGCTGGCCGAATCCATCCCAAAGAGTCAAGTGGCGCCCGAGATGCAGAGAGTCGGTGCAGTCTGAAGTAGTGGTCATCCGTGTGGTGACCAAGAAACACCCCCGTCGAGCCTTGAGCCTTTCCTCTCCGTCCTCATTACATCCATGTTTGCATTAGGGCCCATAGAACCAGACCGAGACCCGACAGGCACACCTACTCCTAGTCTCCGGGTTCGTACAGCAAGGGAGAAAAAAAATCGGTCCTCTACAGCAGCACAGCAGCAAACGCACCCACTACCAGCGCCACTCCAGACCCGAACCGCACAGCCGCCGCGCCGCTCGCCGGCGGGGATGAGGCCGACGGGGAGGAGCTTGCCGCGGACGTGGGCGGGACGACGGCCGAGGTGCTGAGGGTGGTGTTGGAGACGTCCGTGGGCGAGGGCGACGGCATGGACATGGGCAGGGTCTCGGTGGGCAGAACCACGTTCGGGGTGGTGGTGCTGCTGCTGCTGCTGCTGCTGTAGACGACGGGGCCGGGGCCTGTGGGAAGGACCGGGACCGGGACCGGGACCGGGACCGGGACAGACGGGGGCGGGGGCGGGGGCGGCACCACGGGCGAGGAGGCCGGCGGCGGGGGCGGTGGGGGTGGCACCGCGGGCGAAGAGGCCGGCGGCGGCGGCGGCGTCACGGGCGTCACGGGCGGTGGCGGCTTCGTACCGCCGGGCGTCACCTCGATCTGGCCGTCGCTGTACTGCGAGACGGGGACGGGCGCGGGAGTGGTGGGGCTCGCGGGCGGCGGGCTGGTGACGGAGGCACAGGCCGTCGTTTTCACCTGGAGCTGGCCGTCGGTGAACTGGCAGATGGGCACGGGCACGACGGTGGTGATGACCTGGGGCTGGCCGTCGGGCAGCGGCACCACCACCGTGGTCGGCTGCCAGTCGGTGGCGACGACCTGGCCGTAGCCCGGGGCCGGCGCGGACGGCTTGGCGACCGCGTCGCACGGCAGCACGGCGATCTCGACGGGGGTGCACTGCTCGGCGTTGAGGCTGTTGCGGTCGTACAGGTTGGAGAAGTTGCCCGAGACGCACGACCACCAGGTGGTGGAGCCGCCGAGGGCGAGCGACGAGTTGGCGCACACGCTGAAGCCGGCCGTGTAGATGGCGCCGGCCTGGGCCGGCGCGTCGAACTGGAACTGCCGGTTGGACGCGATGTAGCCCGTCCGGCCCTTGCTGTCCTTGAGCACGCCGTCGGAGAGGGCGGCGACGAGGATGCCGTTGCCGCTGCAGTGGGCGCGCTTCTGCGACCGAGCTGGTCAGCGACGGGACAAGTTCTTCTTGCTCCTGAAATGCTCCTGAAAGACTACCCATATCACATACCTTGAGGGGTACCAGATCATCGCGCTCCTTGGCCTGGAGGATGGTGATCTCAAAGTCGCTGGCCATGCTGGGCTCGCAGCCTGCCGGTGCTGTTTGCGCCGGGGCGATGGGCTTGGTGACACCCTGTGCGGCGGCATAGCTCGCCGCCGCGAGGAGGGCCAAGGTCGTGGTCTTCATGGCGAGTAGCTCGACCTGGTCGTGGTCGTGGCTAGGGTGTACCACAGTGTAGCGATTGTACTGTACGAGCTAGCGGTGGCAAGAAAGAGAAGAGAAACGAGAGAGAGAGAGAGAGAGAGAGAGAGAGGAGAGAGAAGAAGAGAGAGAGAGAAATGAGACGTGGGGAGGGGGGGGGGGAAAGAAAAACGGAGCAGAGAGGGAAGAAACCTCGGGCCAGGTGCTGGCACACAAAAGGGTCTAATATATGGCACACTATCTGGTCTTCCTTCTCCACCCGTAAGCAATGAGGATCTCCCAGCTTGTCCTGTGCCGCCCTGGCTTGATTGGGGGCCATGTCGCCGTGCTGCAAAATAAGAGTTGCGAGGCGCAAAGTAGAGCCGTAGAGGTACAGCCGGTGGCGTGTGTAGAGACACGCCCTGCCGTCTGGCAGCCAATGGCAGTCCTCCCTGACCTCCCGTGGCAGCTTGAAGCTCCCAGCCCATAAGCTCCCAGCCAGCTGTGTGTGAGCTGTCAAGTCCTCAAGTCCAGCCTAGTTGCTTACTACCTGGTGAGCCAAGCTTTTATCTCTCGCACTTGCTTCTCAGGTCCCGAGAACCGGCCGCAAAAAAAAAGGTAATTTGAAAAAAAAAAAAAAAAAAAAAAAAAAAAAAAGCATCGAGAGCCGAGACAGGACAGCCCTCCCCCCCTTCCCCAATGTAGTACCCCATGTACCACAGTCCCGACCGCAATCTGTCGTGGTGGTTGCCCGGCATGATGCTGTGCGCCGCTGCCGTGCTGCCGTGCTGCCGGTGACGACGTGACGCATGTCCACGCCGACCAACCCGCTTTTCTCGAATCTCGACCGCATGGGCGCCGCGAGGGAGAGCCGGTGGCTTGGGGGAGAGCCGGTGGCTTGGGACGACAACAGACGACAGGTGCCGCTGCTATACTCGGTGTCGAGATGCTGGGTCGATGACCTCATGAGCCATGACCTCATGAGCCATTCATACTGTCATTGGCGGCCATGGAGGCTTGGCACAGCCTCCAGGCCCCACCGCCCCACCCCACCAGACCACAGATAAGATGCCTCTAAGGAAAACAAGCTTGAACTTTGTTGATTGTCTGTCTTGGCTGTTTGTCTTGCTCGTTCGGCCCTTGGGAGCACCTCACAGCCAGTCCTTCATTTGCCTTTGCGACCACTTTCCCGTCCGAGCGCTCCTCCTTGCAGCAAAGCCCACCGGCCACGTGGGTCCAGCGTACGAGGGACAAGTCACCCCGGACCCTAAAGAAAGAAAAGCTCGAGTGTCAGCTCTCGGGCATGTCTCGTTTCGAAGTCAACCCTTGGATCCATCCTTCACCTGCCCAACTTCGCCTTCTAGGAAAGGCTAGACCGGGCTCATGTGCCACACCTCGCACCCCCGCCCTGTTGTGCGACAGTCCATCCTCCATGCCCCGGCACAGTCGACGCTCGCCGCGTGACCCAGTCATCGATCCCACACCTGTCCCGTGTTCACCATCGAACCATTTGCCATGCCACAATCGGGCGCCCTTCGTGCTCGCCACTCCCACCCCGGCAGCCTCGCCACACCCAGCGCGTCACTTGTGCGACCGGAACAATCCTGCCGCGGCCGACGAACCAAAAGGCCAGAGCCCGACAGGCTGACGCAAGCCACCACCCTCTCCTCGGGCTGCTTGCCCATGGGCCGCCGAAAACTGCCGAGAGATTGCCCATGCTTTGCCCAAGGCTCGATTCTTGCTCGCCAGCCACTCAGCCGGGCTTTGGGTCGTGAGACCAGGCGGAGCTCTGGCAGATGTGTCACGCTGAACTCGGACGTGAATTTTCCTGTCTGTTGATCTATGGCCATCGGCAGCGATCTTCATTCCCAGCCATTCTCCGTAGCACGCTTCCCCCATTCTCAAGTCTGAGACCTTTTGTACACAAAAGTCAACATCAACAATCTTGCATCGACGCGGGATGGTACCTAGTTGTGTTTTGAAAGCTATCGAGAGCCATCGTACAGGCAACGAGACCAATCTACAGGCCAAAAGGATGCCACATAAAAAACATGATCACCCTGCTCAAGTGTCATCATGCGGCTGTTAGCAGCACGCAGCCTTGAACCGTTCTCGTCCCTTGTCCAAGAGTAAATGCAGAACGCGGTCATGTGCCGGGTCATGTGGAAGATCACATGACCGCGTGTCTCCACAGCATCCCCACCGAAGCTCGCGCGCCCCAAACCATCTTTCCTCTTTACGAGCAAACCACGCCGATCCAGCCGGGTCAAAAGCCCGCAAAAGCGCGTAGAAAAGTCACACATACACACACACACACACACACTCTCTCTCTCTCTCTCTCCACCAGTCAAAACCCCCGACGAAATCTCCCACTCCCCGCCCCCCCCCCCCCCCTTTCTCCACCAGAGCCCAAACCAACCAACCCACCCGGCGCCGCCGCCGCCGCCATCATGTCCGAGTACTGGAAGTCGACGCCGCGCTACTGGTGCAAGGCGTGCGCGACGTACGTGCGCGACACGCCGCTCGAGCGCGCCAACCACGAGGCCACGGGCCGGCACCAGGGCAGCACCAAGCGGCAGCTGGCCGGGCTGCACCGGGCGCACGAGCAGGCGGAGCGGGAGCGCGCGCGCGCGCGCCGCGAAGTCGCGAGGCTGGACGGCGTCGTGGGCGCGGGCGCGCGCCGGCCGCCGGCCGCGGGTCCGTCGGACGCCGACCGCCAGAGGCAGCTGCAGGAGCTGGCGGGGCTCGGGGTCAGGATCCCGCCGGAGCTGAGGGGGGGGTTGGCCTTGGTGGGGGACTGGACCGTGACGAATGTGCGGGTGGTGGGGGAGCCGAGCGTGCCGGAGGAGGGGACCGCCGAGGGGGGGGGCTCGGGGACGAAGGGGGTGAAGAGGGATCGGGGGAAGACCGAGGACGAGCAGGACGCCGAGGAGGAGGTGGAGAAGGCATACGAGAACCTGCGCAAGAAGCCGAAGCGGTGGGGGCGGGAGCCGGCGAGGGACGAGGAGCTGGACGCACTGCTGGGCGGAAGAGTCGGGCAGGCGAAGAAGGAGGAGGAAGAGGGCGTCGGTGACGACGAGGTCAAGCAGGAGGAAGAAGACGGGGAGCAGCAGCCGGTGCAGGGCGCGGCGGACTCGGCAGCGATCGCGGGCCTGTTCAGGAAGCGGAAGCCGAAGAAGGCGCGGTAGTGCGCCGCGACCGAGAGACGCGACTTGGCACGGCACAGTCCGCGATCAAGAGGATGGCCAAGATACCTAGTAGTAGTAGCTCTATGGATGACACACACACGTCTTTCTCCACCCGCTCAGAGCCCATGTCGGCCGCTTTCCCCAGTACAGTCATACACGAGCGCGTCTACCATGCACCCGGTAAAAACAGACGCCGCGCCCCCTGGCCCCCTTGCCCCCCCTTTCGAGAAGCAGAGGAGATGAATGGATGAAGATGGATAGATGGCTATGCAGAGCGCCGGCCGCCGCCTCCCGATCCAACCTTGAGGCCGGCATTACCAATAAACCGCCCAAGCCTAGAGAAGTACGCGCCCAGATGAACGTGACAAGGGGAAACGCTGGCGGGCTGGCAACTCGCCAACCACGCATCTGACAAAGAGGGTAAAGAAAAAAAAAGATAAAAAAGATAAAAAAAGAAAAAGAAAAAGAAAAAAAGACGGTGGAGGGATGTTTCCAAGAGGAGAGTAGAGTGCAGAGCACACAAACCCAGCCAAGAACAAAGGAACCCCCGAAAAAAAACCCCCCCCGGCTCCTCACCGCGGGATAATCTCGACCACGGACGACACGGCGTCCGAGTCCGCGGTCGGGCTCCGCGCGCCGCCGAAGAAGGGCAACTTCATGCCCTTGACGTGGCCGTGGCCGTGGCCCAGGCCGGGGGGGTTCGCCGTCGTGGGCCTCGGCCATCCCTCGTGTCGCCCCTGGTCCTGGCCCTCCCGCGCCGCACTCTCCCAGTGCACAAAGTCCCGCGGGAAGAAGCCGAGGCGCCCCTTGGCGTTCGTGCCGCTCCAGCACCAGTGTCCGCGGTCCACCCAGCCCACGTCGCGGATCGTCTCGCCCTTGTCGAAGACCAACCAGCCCTTCTCGGCCGTCCTGGGCGGCTCGAACTTCCACCGCGCCACGACCGAGACGCCGTCCCCGGCTCCGGCCCCGGATCCGGCCCATCCCGTCCGCCCCCCGGCCAGGATCCCCCAGTAGTGGTGGTGACTGCCGCCGCCGCCGCCGCGCCGCTGCTGCTGCTGCTGCTGCGCGGCAGGATGCAGCCGCGGCGGCGTCTCCAGCCCGCGCGGCGGCTCGAGCTCGACGCATTTGGCCGGGAACGCGCCCCAGGCGCCGTCGTGCCACCCCGTCGCCCACTTGCCGCCCCAGCACGGCGGGAACTCGACCCCGACGATGCGCGCGCCCGCGAAGAAGGCCAGCAGCGCCACGCTGCCGGGGCCGCCGGGGCCGCCGCCGGGCTTGTTGGGCCCGGGCGGGCGGGCTTGTCCCCGCGTGGTCGTCTCGCTGCCGGGCCGGGACCGGTGCGCGCGCGTGGCCGTCGCGGCCGGCAGGCCGGTAGGTGGCGGGGGCCCGGGGGCCGGGGGCGGGTCGAGGAAGTGCAGGTCGTAGTCCTGGCGGCGGCGGCAGGGGGCGTGGTCGTCGGCGGCGGCGGCGCGCGCGGGGTCCGGGTTCAGGTTGAAGTGCAGGTCCGAGTCCCAGTCCGTGCCTTCGCCGTACAGCTTGTCGCCGTACAGTACCGTCAGGCCCGGCACGGCCGGCAGCGGGCGCGGGTGGCGGGCCAGGTGGCGGAAGAGGGCGTCCTTGTTGGCGAAGACGGTGGCGTCGCCCTCGTGCGGGACGGCGCGAGCGTGGGCGCAGAAGAGGCAGCCGTAGTAGGCCTCGGACATGCGGTGGGTGGCCAGGTGGGACTTGTAGAGGAAGCGGATGCGGAAGCGGATGCCCGCGCAGGAGAAGTTGGCGTTGGCTGGGCGGGATGGGGCCGTCAGCTTGGGCCGCTCGCTGGCCGGGACGGGCGTGGCAGGCATGTGCACTCACCGTGATGATTGACGTCCATGACGACCTCGTCATAGCGATGAGCATATCCGCAACCAGTACATCTGCCAATGTCGCTCGCGCGGCCCTGCAACCGGCCTAGGTCAGCCTCGAGAGCGCACGCAGCCAAGAACTGGATGATGGGGAAGACGGACCGCGACATAGCCGTCAGCCTTGCGCACGCCCTGCAAGCTGCCCCGGACCCTGTAGGCCGTCGCCCCCTCGCAAAAGCCCTTCATCTGGTACAGCGAGCTCTTGGGCCCGATGGCGCAGTCGGGCACTCGGGTGCCGCGCGCCGTCATGTCGGTGTGCCACTTCTCTTCGGCGCACACCGGCGGTACGTCTTCGCCGCCGTGGCCGCCATGGCCTCGGGGCTCGGCCGTCAGGGCAGCGACCGAGGTCGGCTTCTCGGCCACGTCGCAACCCGTCTTGGACGGGGAGGCAGGCGGCGGCGGCGGCGGCGGCGGCGGCGGCGGCGAGCACGCCATGCTGGCCGCCGTCATGGGCGTGGCCGGCGTCAGGGGCGTGGCCAGCGACGAGGCGTGGCTGTGGGAATGGGACAGGCTGCTCAGGTTGCTGGTGGTGCTGGCGCTGTGGCTCAGCACGTGGCCGTGCGGCGGCCGTCGTCGTGGGGACAGCGGGCCGACGGGCCCGCCCACGGGCTCGATCGGGCTGGCCTGCACCGAGGTGACCGGCTTGGTCAGCTGCGTGTCGGCCGACGCCTGGGCCTCGGACGCGTCTGTCGCGTTCGGCAAGGGCTCGTCCGTCTCGAGGACGGGGGATTCGTCGTCCTCGGGGATGGGGGACTCGCACATGGCCTCGCGGATCATCAGCGCCAGGCCCGGCGTCGGCTGGCGGACGTGGTGACGGGCGCTGGATGGTGGGCCGGGTGGTGGGCCGGGTGGTGTTGCCGGTTCTGGTAGTGGTAGTGGTGATGTCGCCGCCCTCTGGTCGCTGACCCAGGCCGAGGTCCTGGGCAGCAGGAGTGTCGGCATCTCGGCGATGCTGCTGATGGTGCTGCTGATGGTCGACGTCACCGTCTCGGTCCGCTTGTGTCGCGCCGGCGGCGTGGCAAAGGTGATGGGCGGCGTCGGCGAAGTCGGCGGCGTCGGCGATTCCATCATGACGGGCACGTCCCTCCATGCCGCGCTGCCCGGCGTGTTCGGTCTCGAGCTCGGTTTCAGGGGATTCAGAGAGGAAACGCGGACGGGGTGCCGTGTGGGCGTCTGCGGTACTGGCAGGGGCCGCGTCGGCCCTGGGTGCGTCGTCTGCGTCGCCGGCTCCGCGGGGGGGCTGTCCGGGAAGCGCGGAGGAAGGTCGAGCGAGGGGGCCAGAGCTCCCCTGTTCAGCTGCAACGAGATATGCGAGGCAGCGCCGGCGTCGCTGCTCCCGCCGTGTCCATGCTGCGGCGGCGAGCCGGCCCCCTGTCGCTTGGCCGATCGAGGGGGTATGTCGGGCAGCGGCGCGTGTGCGCGCGACGTCGCCGGCCTGCCCGTCGCGAGTTTGGACAGCGGTGGTTGGAGCTGGGGGCTGAAATGAGGCGGCAGCGGCGGCAGTGGCGGGAAGATAGATTGCGTCGGCGGAGCGCTGGTGGTGCCATGATGGCCCGGTGCGTCCTGGAGCTTCAGCCGCAGCATCACGTCGAGCACGTGCAGGGCAAAGGACTTGGCCGTCGTCAGCAGCTGGAAGTACCTCTCCTCGATGAAGGTGTCGAGGGTGGTGTAGTCGTCGAAGTCGTAGAGGAGGGCCTCAAGCTGTCTTCGCTTCTCCTCGAGCTCTTCTGCGCCCTTGGGTCAGTCCCTTGCACGGCGCTCGGCCGGCCAGTGCAGTGCACCAACGTACCATTCTTGCTCATTTTCGTCCTGAACGCCTCGCCGTGCATCTCCTCCTGGTTCTGCCACAAGGGCTCCAGTCGGAACAGTGCGCGGTCCCCTTCCCTGACCAGCGCCTTGGCCGCCTTGACCAGCTGCCTCGACTTCACCTCGTCCTGGGCCGCCGCGGCTTCGCCGTTGGCGAGCGCTTCCTGGCCTCTGGCACGGAGGTCCTGGAACGGCCGAAGGATCAGCTCCTCCATGTCCACCGCCATCGCGTTGCGACCCGTTGCGATTGAGATGTCGTCGTGCACGACGTCGTGCTGTGGCCCGAGGGGGAGGGAGAGGGAGAGGGAGAGGGAGGGGGGGGGGGGGGGGAGGGAATGCAGTAGGGTGAATGTGCTGTCCGAGACGTTTCTTTTGACTTGACAGACGGGACGAGACGGGACGAGACGAGACGGGCAAACGGCCCTCATAGTACCACTACCAGGTACACACACCCTCGTGGTCCCCTGCCGAACAAGCCGCCGGTCAGATCATTCGTCGACACTCAAGATCATCAATGCGAGGGAAAAAATAGACCCAGCGGACGACGGCCACCCCGGTCGGGCGGGCATTTGGGGGGGGAGGGAAGTCCACCCCCACCCCCCGGTCCTGTCCGGTGTCCACTCCTCCTCCCACCCTTTCGAGGACCCAGGTCCCTGCTCACCAGACCCATGGGCCGGCATGACATTCTTCGGTCGCTCGAATGGGGGAATCCTGGGCTTCTGGCCGGCGTTGTGAGGACTTGGACCGAGAGAGAGAGAGAGAGAAAGTGAGAGAGAGTTAAGGGGAGAGAGGGAGAGAGAGAGAGAGAAAGAGAGAGAGGGAGAAAGAGAGAGGTGTGAGAGAAAGTGAGAAAAAGAGAGCGCCAGACAAAAAGTCAGGACTCCCTCGGTCCTCGATCCCTGCGTGAGCCACAGCGGCACACACCCCTGACCTGGCTCGGCCTGGCTTGAATGCAGATGCCGGCCGCCCAGGCCCCAGCAGTGACGGCCAGATTGCAGAGTTTGCACTCCAGGGGGGGGGGGGAAAGGACTGAGGGCGACCATGCGTTACATTGGCGCGCCCGGCCGCATCGGGACTCGGAGTCGGAGTACGGAGTAGAGTACGGAGCAGAGTGCGGATACAGTACGTAGCAGCGATGTGCTGCCCGCGGTGCCCGTCGGTGGAAAAAAAAAAACAGGAAAAAAAAAAAGGCCTCGTCGCCGTTCCTCCATCCAGTGTGTGTGTGCGAGAGTGTGCGTGACTCGCCCAGGGCTGATAAAGAGCCCCCCCCCCCCCCCCGCCGCGCACGTGTGACGAGCCCGAGCTCGAGCAGCGGCTCGTATCGTATCCCAGGCGCCCGCCCCCAGACGCGCGCGCACCTTCGTGACGCGGGAGGGTCTGTGTGACGTGATCGGCCATGGAAGCACGTGTCGAGTCTCGTGTGCCTGTTGCTTGGGCCTGTTGCCTATCGCCTGTTGCCTGTCGCCTGTTGCCTGTCGGCTGTCGCGGAGCCACATCATGCACCCTTTCGGGCGTGAGAATGGTTATGCGATGCGCTTGAAAAAGTTGAGTGACGGCCGTGGATGGACCCTGTGGCTATGCAAACGAATGCAAACGAACACGAACTTGGCTTTCCTCCACGACCTCGTTTTCGCCCGGCCAAGCGGACAGGAGCGCCTGAACGAGCATGAAGACGGCCAAAAAGGGGCGGGCATATGCATGGGGGGCGGTTCGAAATTCGAATGCTCACGGTGGAGGAACGATTTGGTCCACCACGCTGGCTCGACGGCGGGGGGTTGCACTCGCTTGCCAGGTTCCATGGTACGAAACGTAGGGGTAGTCCACAGGCCTAGTCCACAGGCCTAGTCCACAGGAAAAACAAGGCTTTGGGTGTATCGGTCCAAGGAAAAGCAACGCTTTGGGTAGGTAACGGACGAGCAAAAATTGTGAGCGTGAGAGAGGAGCAGCATGGGAAGTCGTGCGCCATGCCAAGACCATGATGACTCGCTCGCACCGTATCCTCCATTGCCTGTGCCCATGATGAGCGCGGGCTCCGGCGGCCTGGGTTCGGAGTGGACCTCATCAACGTGGTGCGCGATGTGCGCGAGCCGGCGAGGACCGAAGGCAACCTTGACGCGTGGCAAGCACACCCAGAGAGGGTTAGGGGTGGCCAGCACACCCAGAGAGGGTTAGGGGTGGCAGAGCCAGCGCGCTCCGGGGCCCCCCGCCGTTCCCCCGAGCATTAGCCGCCCACGCTAGCTAGCAACCCAACGTCGCTTTGTCACCCATTTTGGTCAACTGTGAACGCTCGCGCGGCCACGCGCCCGCCGTCGTCGTCGTCGTCGTCGCCGTCGTCGCGCTGGCTCAAGCAGCTACAAAACGCCATCCATGGGAAATTGTCTCTCCTCCTGCCTGCCGGTAGGCGGCCGTCAGCGGCGAGGTCTCTTGGACGGGGTAAGCCACCGCGTCCAAGTCTTCTCCTCTCTCTCTCTCTCTCTCTCTGTTTCTGTTTCTCTTTCTCTGTCCCTCTCTCTCTCCCTCCCTCTCTCCCTCTCTCTGACGTCGGCCCTGCTCCAGGACAACGAGACGCAAAACCTCTTCGATGACCCGCATGTCCTGCAATACGGAAGCTTCGACCAGCACCACGACCACGGGCGGGAGGACCCGCTCGAGGTCCAGCGCGAGATCGAGGCTCTGCAGCGCATCATCGCGCGCACGTCCGAGTACGCCTTGGCCTCCCCCGTGCCCGACGTGGCCGTCTCCTCTGACTGACGCACCACAGCAACCTCATCGACATCTTCGAATTCGGCCCCCAGGAGCGCATCCCCATGCAAGACACCTCCTCAGCTGCCGCCGCCGAGTCGTCGTCGTATTCGTACACGCCCGACGCGCCCATTTCGGCCATGATGCCCGCGGCACTGGGCCCCGGCCAGCACGACGTGCGCATGGCGCGTTACCAGACGCTGCTGTCGAAGCTGGCGGCGCTGGACGACAGCGGCGACGAAGACAACGCATTCGTGCTGGCCAAGGGGAAGGCCAAGGCCAAGCCGCGGGGACGGAGAGAGGCCGGCGGTGGCGCGGCTGTGCCGGTGAGGGTCGACAGCGGGGGCGAGCCGCTGGTCGGGAACTTTTCGGACGCGGCGGCGGCGATGCGGTGAGGACGGGAGGGAGGCGCGTGCATCGGCCATCCATGGGCGCCATGTGCAATCCAAGCGGCATGTGCATTTGCCATGCACCTCCCCGGACCGTGTGTCTCTGACGACACGGCACCGACACCCTCCGGGTCCGAGTCCAGCCGTCTGCTCCTAGGCGAGGGGGGGAACATGAAGAGGTGACCGAGGGGCCTTCCCCACACGGTCCCAGCGTCCATGGGAGCCACTCCCGATGCCTGTGTGGTGGGTGTGAGCGTGTATTTTTTTTGGGTGGGGGGGACGAACGAAGCCTCCGTTCCGGGGCTTCGCGATATAGTACTAGACAGTATTCCCAGGGGGGGGGGGGGGGAGAGCATGCATTGCGCAAGGCTACGGTTGCCGGCGTGGTAGGCACCGGGCGCAGAGGGGGAGACAGCAATGTACGTTACGCAGACGAATGCACATAATTTCTCTTGTGGGGCCTATGCGTCGATTTCACTTTCAGCCTGGCTACAACAACAATGACAGCAACAAGAAGACAGGGCTGGGCTGGCCGATAGATGATACAATGCACACGACCCGGCTGGGGGTTCAATAGCATGGCGGCCGTACAGCGTTGCACAGCATCAGCGTACCAGCCGATCACCCTCCCCCTTTTCCCCGAGGGGCCTTGGGAGCATCTGCCGCACATCGGTTTCGCCTGCGCCGTCTGGTGCTATTGGCCGTGGGCTGGTGCAGCTCTGCTCTGGCGAGAGAGGGAGAGGGAGAAGATAGAGAGATGTCGGCCCACTCGTAATCACCACCGCCGCCACCACTCGGCACGAACCAGCGTCTGGCACGGAAGAGCGGCGGGACGCGAGTAATTCATTCGTCAAGCCACGCTCTTCTTCATGGGCCCAATGCCGGACTGCGACGTCGGTCAGAGACATGCATAAAGGCTGCCACACACACACACTCTCTCTCTCTCTCTCTTCACTCTCTCTCTCTTCTCTCTCTCTCTCTTCTCTCTCTCTCTCTTCTCTCTCTCCCTCTTCCTCTCGTTCCCCCCTCCCCCTCCTCTCTCTCTCTTTTTCTCTCTCTCGTGTGTGTGTGTGTGTGTGTGTCTTGACTGTCAATGTTGCCTGGAGCCGACGCCGCCGCCACCACCACCACCCAAGCAGCAACAGCAGCAGCAGCAGCACACCTGCACACGCAATGTGACTGCGACGCTGCAGAAAAACGGATGTGTGCAACCAGCCAGTCAAATATGACTCATGTCGGTCATCCGTCCATCCATCCCTCCATTTCCGAGAACCGTGTGCGCCACCAGCTTGCTTCTTGGTCTGCTGTAGATATCAGCTTTGGCATGGTCGTGTTCGCTTGGTCCATGCACTCTGTAGTACTTTTGTCGATCCCTGATCAACGCAGGACGTGCACGGTGAGACGGCGCCCGCCCACCCAAGTGTGGGGCCCGGGGAAAAGGGGGCATGTAAACACAGACTGCCCCTTTCCGCCTCGCACAGGCCCCTTCCCCCCCCCCATCAGCGCCAAAACGCCGCACGAAACCGCCAGATTCTCGATTCCACCCTCCTCCTCCTCCTCCTCCTACTCCTCCTCCTCCTCCTTCCTCTGCACATCCTCTCCTCGTCAAATCCAGCCTCCCACTCGTCCTCAACCATTCCCCCCCCCCCCCCAACCCCCAACCCCTCCCCTCCCTACACCAGCCGCTGCGTCCTCTCCCAGTGCGTCACGCACAGCTCCTGGACCTGCCCCTCGAGCACGGCGATGTCGCGGCGCGTCTTCTCCATCGTGGCACGGCGGTTCCCCTCGCGCTCCCAGCGGGCCATGTCCTCGCGCATCTTGGCCACGCGCCGGCGCTTCTTGTCGACCGTGTCGCACAGCTTGCACAGGCCCGGAAGCAGCGCCGTGTCGTAGACGAGCTTGAGCCCGCACGTCTCGCCCGTGCGGTACTCCTTGGTGCACTGCTGCCGGAAGTTGCCCCACTTCCCTGTCGGCCGCGTGGTCAGGAGCGTGGGGGGAAGGGGGGGGGGGCGGAAAGACGGCGCTTACAGTAGCCGCAGGACCATCTCGTCTGGTCAAAGTAGCACATGCTGCCGTCCCGGCCGGGAGCTGCTCCTCGGCTCCGGTGGTGGGTACGGATGCGTGTGGCGGTGACGACCGAAGTCGGCCGGGAACGGCGCCTTCGATCGCGACGGCGGCCGCCTCTCGCGAGTCTAGGCGTCGATTAAATCTCACGCGTACGCCGGGCCCAGGGAGAGGGGGGGGGGGGGAGGGGCGGTTCCTGCAAGTCAGATCACACATATCTGTCAGCACACGGGCGTTGTGTCCCGCCACGATACGAGGCGCCGAGTAAGAAGATCACGCACCTGGGAAAGAGGTGGCTAGCCAGCGGCCAGGCGAGACTGGATTTCACTCTCAAGACTACGACTGGGAGTGTGTGGGGGGGGGGCGGAGCCAAGAGAGGAAGAGAGCTTGCTTGGAGTCTAGAGAGAAGCAGTAGTAGCTTGAGGACAAAAACAGGACAGGAGCAGGAGCAAGAGCAGGAGGAGCCTGGCGGGGGGATTAGGTCTGCTGGAGGAGGCCAGGCCGGGCGGGCACTGGACTGCACTCATATACCCTCTGTGGAGAGCGTCTATCGGTTCATCTTTCCGGAGGGTGGACCGACGGCAAACATGCCGGGCCATGCTGTACAAGACACCAGAGATGCACGATGCAGGGTGGCTCTGCACTCTCCGCCAGCCAGCGGCCAGCCAAGACGTCGACGCGGAGAGAGGGAGAGAGAGAGAGAGAGAGCGAGTCGTCTGCGGCAGGCGGACCTGACTGTCCTGTCCGGCCTTTCACATTAGGGGGATGAGCAGGAGGTGGAGGAGTAGGGGACGTCGAACAAGCGGCGGCGACGGCGGCGGCGGCCCATTGGGTGGGTGCTGGTGCCGAGACTGGGTGGCTTGCATGGCGTAACCGCGGGTGCAGATGGTAGAAAAGGCAGAAGACCGTGGCTATCTGCTCTGCCCAGCTCGCCGGTTTCAAAGACGCAGACCGGATGGACAAAGTATTCCTGCGCGTCCGCGACCCCCCCCCCCCCCCCTTCCCCTCCCTCCGCTTGACATTTTTCTCGTCGCGCGACGGAGGGTATCCGCAGCTGGCCCCTCCTCCCCTGACGACGGACTCCGTAATGGCCCGCAGGAGAGAAACGTCAGGGCCGGGTGGTGTTCGCGACGCCCCGCATGTCATCCCGGTCTCGAGGGTGCATAGAGCAGGGCAGGGCAAGGCAGGGCAAGGCAGGGCACGGCAGGGCCATCGTCATCAATATATATGACGACCAACACACGAAACCCCGGCCTGCCAGGTATTGCTTGGGCAACAGCGACTCCAAATGGTGCGTGGCTTTAGGGGGCGACACTGGATTTATACAGCAGGGCGGGATTCCGGATAAGAGAGAGAAAAGAAAAAAAAAGAAGAAAAAAGAAAGAAAAGGGCACAGAAAACAGACAAGCGAGCACGGCGGGGACATTTGCTTGGGGAGGAGGCACTGGGGAGAACACAAATGGATGATAGAAGACCCCCTCTTTCTGCACATCTGCATGTCGTGCGAGTCCAGAACGGACGGGCTCGGGCGTCAATACAGGGCGCCCGCATCCTCGCGAGTATGTGTGACGTCCGATGCTTTTCTTGTCCCCGTTCAGACTCCAGACACGTCGTCTGTCAGCCGGCTACTTACTACCAGGCCCCCCCCCCCCTGGCCGTCCCCACTGCGAAGCACATGCCCAAGGATGTCTGCGGCTCGCAGGCTGGTGGGTCACGTGGCGTGTCAGCGGTTGGCCCATGGAGGCGTTGGGGCCTACTCAGTCCCTGTCGCCCTTGGCCCAGGAGTTTCCACCTCGACCCCGATCAACTTGCAGTGATCGACCACGGCGCGGCCCCCCGGACACACCAGCGTGTAGAGGCAGGCCCAGCCCAGCATTCACGGACGCCTGCATGCTTGGTGCCCGATGCGTGGCCGCGGGCCCAGGAAGCAGGCCAAGTCTCATTGTAGTCACATGGTGTACCGGGCAAAGCATGTGCCTGCCCACAACGCCTCAGCTGCGAAAAGCAAAAGACCCCCGCCGTGGTGCCCCGGTTCTCACGCGCGTGTCGTCGACGCTGCGGCAGTCGGCCGTGTCGTGCAGGCAGGCCGGCATCCAAGGCCGACACGCAACAGAGTCCAGAGTCCACTGGCTGTAGATTGGCGCAGTGGCTTCATGCCGAACCACTTCCCATTGCAGCTCGTATTGACTTCGTACTCAACACGGACACGGACACGGCGACGTGTCACGTCGCCAATCGTGGGTGTGCCGTCCCACTCTGCTTGAAGCACAAGCCAGTCCACACCCCCTGCAAAAGCCCCGGTAGAGTAGCACCGTCTTGTACTTTCGCAGTGAGGCGCGGATGGTGGCCGGCAGCGTGCACGAAGCGAATTCCAGCGTCTTTTCTGCCCGATCCAAAGGCACAGGAAGCGCTCAGGAAGCGCTCCCTGATCCGGCCATCAAGGTGAACGACTGGCCGGCCACGGGAGGGAGAGGGAAAATCACCAAGGGGCTGACAACATCGAGATACGAGTCATGCGAACGTGCAGTGGAAATTTCGAGGCCATGGACAGCATGGTTATTGTGATTTTTTTTCGGTCATTCACTGGCCCGTGGCCAGCTCGCGCCAAGATAGAACTCGGTGAAAACTCGGAATTGGCTCTGAGGTGGGAAGCCATGTACGAAGTATGTACGAATGACACTGGCTGCGTCGACGAGAAAAGGGCCCTAAAGAGAGAGAGAGAGAGAGAAAGAGAGAAACAGAGAGGGCTGGATGGAGCGTGAGGCATCAGCGCCATCTGCGTCCACTCGTCTCGATGGGTCCGTGAACGAACGAGTCCCCTTGTTTGCACATCTGCCCGCATGAGAAGCAGAGTACGCCTCTTGGTCATAGATGGTGGTATTGGGTCGGCACGGCCTGGTCGGGCATCTGTCCTTGCGGATTCCGCGGCCACGCACCAGGAAAGGCTTTGGCGGGAGAACATGGCTGCCCTGTCAGTTCGTGGCGGACGCAGTTGGCGGGAAAGTGGGTACGTAGGCAAAGAAGGAGGATGCTCTTTTGGACGAGCAGAGGGGCGTCTGTTGCCTGTTGACCTGTTGACGAGACACAGCTCCAGCTTTTGACAGGGATCGTCGGAACAGGCCGGCAGGTTTGACGCCAAGAACGGAACGGTATGTGGGTAGCTAGCTACCCGCGGTGCTCGCGAGGTGGTCGCCATCTTGAACACAGTCAACAGTCACATGAACACACGACAGCCCCATCTTGGCTGCTGCCATCCTACGTCACGTGACGTTTCTCCCAGTCGGTGAGCCCCACTTCTGCCTTGCCCGTTACTCGGTAGGTGGAGACTAGCTAGTCAGGTACCTTGTACTTTAACAAGTAAGCTACGGACAACCCCGCGCACCGGCTAAGTTCTTAGCCCGGCCACATCCGTCGACGGCGCGGAGTTCCGGGCGCGAACACACGTTGACCTGCTGCTCTAGCACCTTCTCTACCTCTCGACCTATCTACCTCGACTCCGTGTGGTGTGAAGAAATGGCGAGGCTGGCAACGTGGCTGTGTTGTGTCACCACCATGCTATGCCCCCTGTCTTCTTCCATCGTCCAATGAGGTCGGCATGAAAAGGGACAGGGATGCTCCTGGGACCGTGGAACCCGTTGGTCGAGTCGAGTTCATCTGTCGCAGGTGTCGCCAGGTTGACGTTTGGGAACCACCATCACCCACTCCGCCATCACGACGCCAACCTTCTTGCCTGGCGGCGTGACGGTCCAATCGCGACGCAGCACGACCGCCCTACCCGTCTACACACACACACACACACACACACACACACACACACACACACACACACGCTCGACGCGACCTCACCGTCGGCGGCGGCCCCCCTTCGACCCCTAGGAGGGTGTGGGCCTATACAACCGTACCAAAAATGGCATTGACACTTCGAGACACAGCGTCGAGGCGCTTCGACGACACGCCGCATGGCCGGCGCGATGGTGCAGTGTCTCCGCCTTCCGATGCCCAACCACGCCCACAACAGCATGCGGACGTTCCCGAGCTCCGACGGAACACATCAAGGACCGTGGTCCTGCTCGTGGACCTACCGAACGAGATCCTACTCGAGATTCTCGGCTACTTGGATGTGGCCGAGCTTCTGGCGACTTCGCGGGTACGTCTGGTCTCACAGATCCCGCTCGTCCATCTCTTGGCCCCCCCCCGCCCCGGCCCTTAGCCCGCTGACCACGTCCAACCCCAGACGTCGCATCACCTCCGCCGCCTCTCCCTGGCGCCCATCCTGCACCACCTCCGCCTGCGCCACACCCGCGCGGTCCTGCCCCCGATGCTCACCTCGCCCGCGCGCCCCTCGCTCGCCGACCTGATGGCGCGCCACATCTTCTTGACGCACACGACCGTGGTCAGCCGGCAGCTGGCGCGCAGCCTGGTGTCGATCCGGCTCGCGCGCCGGCTGGCCGCCCGACCCTCGCCCGAAGCCCTGGCCCAGCGCTGCGTGCTGCCGGCCGAGTGCGTGCCCGGCGCGGGCGGCCCCGCCGCCATCGCGCCCGCCCTGGTGGCGCGCCGCCGCGCCGTCGAGCGCGAGCGCGTCAAGGACGGCCTGCGTCGCTGGGTCGGCAGCGTGTGGATGGGCGAGGTGCGCGAGCGGGAGGAGTGCGTCAGGAGATGGGAGGAGAGCGTGGGCGTGGGGCGCGTGTGGCGCCTCAGGCGGTTTTGGGAGGGCCTGGGGAGGGGGCCGGCCCAGGTCCAGGTTGCCGAAACTGTTCACGGCTAAGCAAGGCAGGAGGCGAATTCGGAGCATGCAATGTTGGGCCGGCCCTGACTCTCGAGGAGCTGCCGTACGTGGTCATCAAACGTGGACATGGTCGCAGGTGACTCCTCTGTGCTTCGGTCCATTTATCATCTTGTGCACCGTTCTCTACACCAAACACACCCGCCTCGCCCAGACCGAGATGCAAATGCCTCACACCGCCCTTCCATCCAGATGCTGACCACCACGACACCAAGAGCGCCAGCGGATCCTACCTCCGGAATCGAAATGCATCCCATTCATCCTCGTCCTCGTCTTCGTACTCGTCCTCGTTATCTTCACCACCTTCCTCTACCACCCCCCCCCCCTTCCCAATAGCACCCTCCCCTTTGACCATCTCCACTGCCCCTTCAAACCCCTCTGCCCCCCTACCGATACCCCCTGCCCCCCTCCTGAGCGCCTCCCGCCGCGCCTTCAGCTTCGCCACCCTAGCCTCCAGCTGCTCCATCTCTTCGAATTCCATCTCCATCGCCCGCGTCGCCTCCTCGCGCTCGTCCTCGAGCTGCAGGTCCGCCGCCGCCGCCGCCACCTCGCCTCCCGACCGCGCAGCCGCCAACTCCGCCGCCGTCAGCGCCGGCGCCGCGATGACCGCGCCGGCCGAAAAGGCTGCCACGGACGCCGAGACCGCCCCTCCGCGCACTACCTCGGCCTCGAAAGCGGCCCATTCGTCTTCGTCGACGACAACCCCGCCCACCACCGATGCTGGTGCCGCTAGGGCGGCATTCTCCCTGGCTGCTGGATCCACGGCTGCTGCTGCTGCTAAAACCCCGTCGGCCAGGGACCCCACGGCCGTCACCGACGACAACGCGCCGGCGGCCTCGTGCGGGATGAGCGGCGAGCGCCCCATCGGCACCGAGCGCGGCGTCGAGCCCGCGCTGTCCCCGGCGGCGACGGGCGTGGCCGGCCGCGAGGGGATCTGCAGCTCGACGCCGTGCAGCGGCGTGACCGAGGCGCGGCGCACGAGCGGCGGCGCGACGGTGGGGGTGGTGGGCGGGGCGGGTTCGGTGTCGACAGGTGTACTTGTCGTCTTCTTGTCCGCTTCCTCGTCACCCGACCGCTCCTCCCCATCCGCGTCCGGCGGCGCGGCGGACGTCCCGCCCCCTTCGTTGTCTGCGCTGTCGTGCCTGCTGCGCTTCGCGCGCACCGTGTCCTCCTCCTCCTCTTCCTCCTCCTCCGCCTCCGCCATCAGGACGTCGGCGTCGGCAGCGGGGCCGTTGTCCTCGCCCAGCTTGCGCTTCTGGCCCTGCGACGGCGGTGGCGGCGGCTGCTTCTGGAGGCGCTGGCGGTGCGGCGCGCCGCGCACGTGGGCGTCCCACAGGGCGTCGGCCTTGACGGGCTCGCGGCACACGGTGCACAGCAGGCGGCCGGCGTCGGAGTAGGCGGCGTGCGGGTGGACTATGCGGCGGGCGGCGCGCTGCTGGCGCAGGAGGGCGCGGACGTCGGCCATGGTGGGGGTTTCAATTCTGTTTTGGAAGCGTGATGGGCGGAAAGGGTACTTGACGAGAAGGGACGCTGGCATTGGTTGCGGGGCGTTGGAGATGCAGCGAATCGCACCTCGAGCTTGTTGCACGGTTTTTTTCTTCAACTTTTCAGCCTTGCAGCCGAGGCGGCTTACTGCTGCAGCCTTGCAGGGGGGCGTGTGTGAGGCTGTGAGCTGTCGGCCCCCACATCCTTCGTACCGAGAGGTACCTACCTACAGTTTCCATCCCCAGAACACTCCAGTGTCACCAGCAGTCTCGGCTCCCGCCATGGCCGAGCCCCCAGCGCCCGACACCACAAACCAGGTCGGCTTCATCTACCCCGACCCGCCCGCCTTCTGGCGCGCCTTCACCCCGGCCAACGTCGCCCGCTACGCCGAACTCCAGAGCGCGCACGCCGTCCAGCACGACCTCGACCCCGCCGCCGTCACCCGCCTCCCCGACGTGCCCCCCGAGCTGACGAGCCTGAACCCCCCCGCGCCGCCGCCCGACGGGCAGTGGAGGTCGTACGCCGAGACCCTCTCCGTACGTGAATCACCACCTTGGCCTGCGTGTCCCAGTCTTCGGTGCCTGAGGGGGGGAAGGGCGGAAAGAGAGAAAGAAAATCACAACAAAAGACAGAAAGCTGACCGGTGGCGAATAACCCAGCTCGACGACAAGCTCCAGAGCCTCGAGGCGGCCGGCATCGAGCGCCTCGTGCCGGCCATCGAGACGGACCGCGATGGGAAGCATACGGACCGCGCCTTTGAGCTGAAGCGGTTGGCCAAGTCCATTATGCTCAACTACCTGGAGCTCATGGGCATCATGGGGTGCAATCCTTCGCAGGTGAGCCGCCCGGTCCGCCCAGCCTCGGATCCCCTGCCCTACACGAGGAAAAAAAACAACAAGGCTCTCTTACTCACTTACACACACACACACACACACACACTCCAGGGCAAGGAGAAAATCCAGGACCTCAAGGTCCTTTTCCTCAACTTCCACCATATCGTCAACGAGTACCGCCCGCACCAGGCGCGCGAGTCCCTCATCGCGCTGATGCAGGACCAACTCGACGCCAAGCGCGCCGAGACGGCCGCCGTGCGGGGCGTCATCGACCGTGCTAAGCGCATTCTCGAGGGCCTGAACAGCATGGACGCCGCGGCGCGGGAGAGGGGTCGACAGGCCGCCGAGCGGATGGCGGGCGAGGCGGCCGAGGCGGATGGGGTCGACGACGGCGTGGACAGGGCCGCGCTCGACAGGGTGGCGGCTGTGGAGGCAGAGTTTGCATAATGGGGACAGGCGGGGGAGTCTTCCACGAATACATACGGTGTGCGCAAGACGGGCAGGGATCTCGGTATCTCGGGGTGGCGTTGGTATCCCCGGGTCACCAGCCATCAGCCCATCCGCCTCGACATCTACATGACCTTGCAAGGGATGGGGATGCAGCAGCAATCAACATGGTCGCACTCGATGTACTTGCTCTTGCCGTCCGCCACGCCCACGGGTCTGACGAGGCTCCCGACGATGTACGCCGCGGCGCTTCCCGGCTTCCCGGGCCGTTGCGGTGGACAAGAGCGGAGCGGGCCGACGCGCAGGCCATTCTGGTACGTTGGGATGGTGTGGTGTTTGGTCGGAACGGTCGTGGAAGAGGTAGGCAGGTGCGAGCATGTTTACTCTTTCTGGACATGATGAGTCAGAAGGTCAGGATTGTTCAAACAACGTGTAGAAGGACGGTTGAGGTTTTCACGGGGACCTTGAAAGAGGGGCGTAGCCGATACGACGGACGGAGTTTGGTAGAAAGGGGGAGCTTCAATTGTGCGGGCGAGCTTGGATGCAAAGGCGGAAGCTCCCGGATTGAAAGACGGCTTGAGCGGCAGGCTGGATATCAACTTGATTATTCCAACGAGATTCGCGCGACTGCGAGATAGAAACACTATGTTCGTAGTGTCCTTGCTGGCGAATGTGAAGAGGCAAAGCAGACGCGGAAGTGAACGCAAGGAGAACTTCCGTTCGGCCGGCCTCTGCTCATTTTTCTGGCCGTCTCGAACACCGTCTCTGCGGCCAGCGCAGGCCAGGACCACGCAAACGTCTCTGGGAAAACAGAATTCACGCGTGCAGACAAGTCTCGTCATGATGCATGTTTCAGCGGTCGCGCCCGGTTGCGCTTGTTTGAGACGCGAGGACAGAGCAGGCAGCCCACATCCTTCCCTCAAGACGGCGGCAGGCTGGCCCGGCAGCCGACGGCACGGCGAGGCAGACAAGCTTCTTTGTTCTGTCAACGCTTCCCGTGCGGTGTTCGGACGAAGGGCTGGCGACACAACGTGGGCGACAGAACGCCGGGAGAAGGTCCGGGGACGACGGGTCAGGCCCTAGCAGTCACCGGATCGTGGGCTCGCCAAAAGCCAGACCACGCGACGACTTCCGGTGAGGGTAAAAGCCGCACGACCTGGAGCTTGAGCTCGCTCCGGCGCCGGTCCGGACCCATTACGGCGCGACGACTATGGCCTGTCTCACGTTTTTCTCTTGTCACTTTTCACTTTTCGCACGCGCGCATGTCCACCGAATCACCGGGCACGCAGTCCGACCCTCGCGGATGACCAAAGTATTGCCAATGAGTTGCAACTACGTGGAAATCCCCGGTGGCCAAGGTCTTCCCGGCTCGTGTACCTTGGCTGCCTGCTTACGCCGGCCGCTGATCGCAAGTACCTAGGTAGAGGTAGGTCGCGGCTGAGTGAGCGTGCACGGACCTATGCAACAGAGAACTTGGCATCCGTCAGCCGAGAATCGCTCGCACAATCTTGCCCGCCCCTCCGCCGTCTGCATCGCCATTTTGTTTGTCCTCAGCACCACGCGAATCCCAGAGCGAACCCTCCAGACCGAAAAGGGGGGTCCAACGGGCTGCCGACAGCGTCCCGAGCCAACCGACCACCGCCCGCCACCCACTGCCCGCCGCTCTGTCTTTTTGTGCCGACGCCAGGCTCCGTTGGTCTGTCGCCGCGCCGCATGATTCGGGCGTGGGACCTCCTCCATTTAGGGCATTCGGGCGCTCGGCTTTCCGCTTACCCTTTCCTCGTGTGTTGACCAACGACGCTCGACCAGCCCCCCCCCCGCCCCCGTGTGCGCGCGCGCGCGTGCTGTGTCCCTCTCCTTCCCACCCGACCAAACCACCGCACTGCCGCGTTCCTGCGACGACACGATATGATCATTGATCATCGCCAAGAGCATTTGAGAAACGAGAATCCGCGCCGGTCGTGTCTGTGGAGGAATCGCTCTTACTAATCTTTGCAGCCCGTCCCCGCCCCCCCAGTTCGTGGCTGTCATATGCACCTGGACGCGTTGTTGGCACCGGAATCACGACCACCACCCATCGACGGCCACGGGGTTGCATCATCCTGTTGCCTCGATCGCTCTTACACACCTGGTCACCTCCCGCATCTTCCGTCTGGCCTTTGCCGTCTCCGTCTCACCCCTTGCTTCGGAAGCAAACGGCCGACTTTACTTTTTCACAACCCATTTACCTCCTCCTTTGCCTTCAACGCCACGCCGCCCTTGCCTCGGTGCCACGCATTCCACTTGCACCTCTGCCCGCTCTATTTGGGGACACCAGCCATGGAACCTCGCCGACCGCGCTCGAAATCGAGCCAGAAGGTGTCGGTGAGCTGGGAGGAGCCCGAGAACACGACGAGTCGCCGTGCATCACGACTGCAGTTCGAGGTGGCCGAGTGCGTCGAAACCAAGACCGTCACCACCACCACGACAACGAAACGATCCTTTCCGCCTCTCTTCGTCCGCAAACCTCGGCAACTCAACAGTTTAGACTCCAAGGAGTATCCCCTAGCATCCAAGACGACGCCTCCAGAGCTGAGCAAGTTCACGGTCGACTTCAGCGACATCGACGGTGAATCGTTACCTGCCGAAGATGCCAACGAACTGGATGTGGGTATTTTGCTTTCAGCCACGCTTTCTCGCAGTTTTCTAACTCGGATGCCACAGGAGCAATCACTGGAAGCGACCGAGTCGACCATGAAGCTCGACACAGACCTCGACACCCCGGTACGCCAGCCATCTGTTCCTCCAACTCTCGTATCCGAGCCTCTACGACGATCCCAAAGATCTGCTGCCGTCAGGGCGGCATCTCCTCTCCACGCGGCTGCAAAATCCTTGCACAAACTTTCGTCACGCCATGGCACGCTGTCGCAGGTGTCGGATAAGTTACGACGGGCAGTCACCAACGGACCAAGAAAAGATGCCGAAAGATTCGCCAGGAGTGTATCCGCCAGCGGCTGTCTTGCTACTCCAGATACGTCGGAAATTGCCGGAACCGGCTGTTCTGATCGCGCCTCGAGGACCAGGGCTCTCTACCTGGACAGCATGGACACGTCTGCAAGCCAGCCGGCAAATTCTTACGAGGTAGATAGTCCGACCGCAAGCGAGTCTCACACCATCTTCAGCAATAATGTGGCCACCCCACCCATCACCGACGCCGACCTCGCCCAGTTCGACGTCGACGACCTTCTCCATCCGCAGTCCTTCCAGGGTAGGCCTATCAGCACGGTAGCGGCTCAAGATGCCAGCTTACCGAGTCCACGCCTGTCGCCTACTCTTGCAGCCGCACAGCTTGATTCCCAAAACGCTGAGGGTGACGCGGACGAGGACGACGACGAGATTCTCTTCTCGCAACACATGACCCGACCGAACCGCCGAACCTGGATCGACGATGGCTCGATAGAAGAGCGCTACGTCGACGAAGACGATGCCTCGCCTGTCATGGGTCGGCCTTCTGGCTATTTCGACTCGGCCATGGTTTCCCGTTCGACGGCCACGGCCAAGTTCCTCGATCCGCGCGTCATGCTGGAAAGCTTCGACGCTTTGCCCAACGAGATGAAGTCGTTCATGATGTACCAATTCCTCCGGCGCTGCCCGAGGAAGACGCTGCACATGGTTGCCGACACGGTCAATCCGGCGCTGCAGTGCGATTTTCTCCAGCAGCTTCCGGTGGAACTCAGCCTCCACGTCCTGTCCTACTTGGACCACCAGGACCTGTGTCGAGCCGCTCAGGTATCCAAGCATTGGCGTAACATCGTCGACAGCAACGAGACGGGATGGAAGGAGCTGTTTGACCGCGACGGTTTCGTGCTGGCACCTGGCGAGCTGAACAAGGCCATCTTCCAAGGCTGGGGCTGGCAGGACCCTGTTGGTGCCGAGGGCTGTGAGGTCGACCTAAGCTTGCAGAGCCGGCTTACGCTGCCCGATTCGGAGCTGACCCGACCTGCGCTCAAACCGGAAAAGGCAGAAGCTACGCCCAAGGCCCGGAACAAGCGGAAGCGGGGAACGGGCATGCTTGGTCCCGACCGGTCCAAGAGACGTGCCAGTGGTCAGGACGGCACTGTCGGCGCTTCCTCGCCTGTCTGCAAGACGCACAAGTCCGAAGGTCCTATTTCGGCCGCGAACGCCGCTGCCTGGGCTGTGCCTGACCCGCAGCTTGGCTTGCCGAGCCTCCGCAAGCTGCATCTCTTCAAGAGTCTCTACCGCCGTCACTACATGATTCGCAAGAGCTGGACGAGTGGCAAGGTGAAGCCGGGCCATGTGGCATTTGCGGCGCACCCGCGCCATGTCATCACCTGCCTGCAGTTTGACGACGACAAGATCATCACTGGTAGTGACGATACTCTGATCCACGTCTACGACACCAACACGGGCAAGCTCCGCACCAAGCTGGAGGGCCATGAGGGGGGCGTCTGGGCGCTGCAGTACGAAGGGAACACCCTGGTGTCCGGTAGTACCGATCGGTCCGTTCGCGTCTGGGACATCCAGAAGGGCATCTGCACTCAAACCTTTTTCGGCCACACTTCGACGGTCCGCTGCCTGCAGATCCTGATGCCCACCAACACCGGCAAGCTGCAAGACGGCCAGCCGGTCATGATGCCGGCTAAGCCTCTCATCATCACGGGCTCTCGCGACAGCCAGCTGCGCGTGTGGCGGTTGCCCGAAGCCGGATCGCGCCGGTACATCCAGACGGGTCCGCCGGCGAGCGACGACCAGTGCCCGTACTTCATCCGCATCCTCGCAGGCCACACGCACTCGGTGCGGGCCATCTCGGCGCACGGGGACACGCTGGTATCGGGCAGCTACGACAGCACAGTGCGGGTCTGGCGCATCAGCACGGGCGAGCAGCGGCACATCCTGCACGGGCACAGCCAGAAGGTCTACAGCGTCGTGTTGGACCATGCGCGCAACCGGTGCATCTCGGGATCGATGGACTCGCTCGTCAAGATCTGGGATCTGGACACGGGCGCCTGCCTGCACACGCTCGAGGGCCACAGCCTGTTGGTCGGGCTGCTGGACCTGCGCGACGAGCGGCTCGTCTCGGCGGCGGCCGACAGCACGCTGCGCATCTGGGACCCCGAGACCGGGCGGTGCAAGAGCACGCTTATGGCGCATACTGGCGCCATCACGTGCTTCCAGCACGACGGGCGGAAGGTCGTCAGCGGCAGCGAGAAGACGGTCAAGATGTGGGACATCCACACGGGCGAGTGCATACAGGACCTGCTCACGGACCTGAGCGGCGTCTGGCAGGTCAAGTTCGACGAGCGGCGGTGCGTGGCAGCAGTGCAGCGGGACAACCTAACCTATGTCGAGGTGAGTGTGCCATGGCTATGTTCCATTTGTGTTGCGTCGTTCGTGCGTGACTGACCTCCTTGCCGTACTCTAGATTCTCGACTTTGGCGCAGTTCGCGACGGCGTGCCGCCCGAGGAATTGGGACACCGGAAGCTGCTCAATGAGCCCGAGGTGCAGCGCCTGCTCGCGGCGCCCGACGAGACATGAACGGCCCGGTGACGCGCCCGTGTGTTGCGATGCATATACGGAAGGAGATATGGAATTTACCAGGAAGACATCGACTAGCAGCGCCATGCCAGACATTGCCAGAGTACCTGTCGCAGCACTACGTGGAGCATGCCAAGGCTGTATTCCTGGACCATCTTATACCGGCGTACCCAACTACGAGGGCGCGGTCGGGACGAGGGCTTGGTGGTGGGGTTGTGGCCTGGGTGAGCAGAACAGAGCAGAGCAGAAGCTTTTTTTGGGCGGGAGCTGGCGAGGGCAGCCCTGAGCAGAGCGGATGCGGGTTCGAAAATCATCCGGGCGATTGATGGACCAGGCAGGTCGGCAGGCAAGACGCGGCGTGGCCTTTTCTGCATGAGGCTTCAGGTACGGGAGGGCGAGCACAGAGCATTGATGTCATGGGTGATCAGCACACGAGCAACCACTATCACGGCGAAGGGAAATTACGCAGCAGCAAAAAAGCAGCGCAGGTATGATGATACATGCCATGTCCAATATTCTTTTTTTATCACTCTTGGTTTTCCTTTTTCTTGCTCGCTTTTTTCTTCTCGTCTATTCTGTCTCCTTTTCATCTCGCGGCGCGAAAGTACATAATTTCCATCGCCGCATGATCGCATGGGCGAGACGACGAAGAGCGGACAGACAGACTCGCCACACGTTGATGGAAGACGACTTGGCTTGTCGGGTGTTGGAAGGCGGAAGAGCTGTGGATGACATTGGTAGAGTGTTCTCTCCCTTGGGAAGGGGGAGAAAGGGGGGGGGGGGGGGGGGGGGGGAATCGGTGTCATGTTCAATTTTATCTCATGCTCCTCTGGTGGGCCCTTTTTGAGGCACTGGCATGCGGTCGGGGGAGTTGTTCTTCTCCCCTCCCTTTTCTTTTTTTCCTTTTTTCCTTTTTTCTTTTTTTTCTTTTTTCTTTTTTCTTTTTTCTTTTTTCCTTTTTTCCTTCTGAAGTGAAGGCGAGTGACGGCTGATGGGCTATTACTTATGTGTGTGTGCATGAGGGTGTAAGCAAGGGGCGAAGAGATGGGAGAGCAACGTACATGCCTATGTACCTACCTACCTTACTTCGTCTTGCGGTAATGATATCATGTGGATTGAGGCGTGGGCTGCTCCATGTTGGGCCGAAGGGTTTGCGTCAAGTCTCAAATCTGGCAGGGCGAGGGGAAGGTGAAGGAGCAAGAGATGGCCGGTGGTTTTACGGTACGTTGCAATGCCAACAAAAAAGTCCTCCTGTAACTGGTACTGGGTCATTTGATCCTCGGGCTAACTAGCCCGGTATACTGGGTCATTTGATCCTCGGGCTAACTAAAACACCTGGAGAGAGAGAAAAACTGCGCGATGCCCGAAGAAAAGACGGGCATTGCTGGCAGGGCGACTGAGCTGCCAATGCCCACATGTACCAGGGACTAACATCCCCCCCCCCCCCGAATCATCTTCGGATGACTACACCAAGCCCTCCCTCTCCCCGACGACAACAAACTCCCCCCCACAAGCACTCAATACGCATCCTCACGCCCCGAGGGTGTGGAACGGGCCCGCCGGGTACCCGGGGTAGACCGTCTTTGTGACCGTGGCGACGACCGGGACGACCTGGGTGACGACCTGGCACGACGTCCCGGCGGCGGCGGCGGTGGTGGTGGGGGAGGAGGAGGACGAAGGCGACGGTTGTGGCGGTGACGACGACGACGACGACGACGACGACGACGGGGCGCCGAGCGAGAGGGCGTCGGCCGTGGCCGTCTCCTCGATGGGGATGGTGGAGGTGGGCAGGCCGGCGCCGGTTCCGGTGCCGGTGCCGACAAAGGGCGGGAGCGCCGTCTGCGTGATGTTCAAGGTGAAAGGCGGCGGCGGCGGCGGCGCCGTGTGGTGGGGCACGGGGTAGGGAGGGAGGCCGGTGTGCGTGTGGCCAAAGGGCAAGGGCCCGCCGGCGCCCGTTTGGCCGGGCGACGTGGCGGTCGACGTCTGGTTGGACGGGGGTCGCGGGAACGAGACGCTGGCGGCGCCGGAGCCGCCGCTGGCGCTGGCGCTGCTGTTGGCGGGGATGGTGAAGTGGGTGGGCGCGGCCGTCGGTGTGACGGAGGCGTTGGCGGCGCCGGCGCTGCTGATGCTGCTGCTGCTGCTGTTGGCAGGGATGGTGTAGAGGGTGGGCACGGTCGTCCGCGTGAAGGAGACGTTGGCGAAGCTGGCGCTCGTTGTCGAGAAGAGGGACGGCACCGATCCGCCCGTGCCGGCCGGCTTGGTGACGGTCACGACGGCGGTCACGGTCACGGTGTGGTTCGTCGTCACGGTCATGGTCTGCGCGGGCACGGAGCTGCCGGCGCTGATGAACTGGGTCGAGGTCGAGGTCGAGACGGGGACGGTCAGGTTCTGGCAGGAGTCGCGGGAACTGGAGCCGTAGGGGCCTGGGGGGCCGGACGTGCGGGCGTGTGCTGAGGGGACGGCCAGGGCGAGGAGGAGGCCGAGGAGGAGACCGGGGAGGCAGCGTCCGGGGTGGAGGGAGGAGGCCATGGCGGCGGTGGGGGGAAAGGGGGGTCCACAGGTTGGAGGTGGTGCTGGTGGTGGTGATGAAGGAGAGGAGAAGTCAGGGGGGCGAGAAACGAGAGAAGGAGGAACGAGTGGAAGAGTGGAAGAGGGGACGCTGTCACAGCTGGCGAGGCCTGGGATCTGTTCTCGACTGGCAAGACGGCCGACAAATGCGCTTCTTATGTCCTGGCCGCCCTCCCTTCGCTCGCGATCATGCCTAGACCACGCCATCATACTTTCGACCCTTGATAGCCTTTCTTTTTCTTTTTTTTTTTTTTTTTTTTTCTCGGCGAACACACGTCCGGCTGCTTCGTTCCGGGTGACATTCCATCAGGCGGCTTTCTTTTTCCCCGCCGAGAAGGCATAGATATCAGGACCATGTCTCAAAAGCTCACTATTGGCATGCAGTCTCGCCAGGGACACTGAAAACTGCCTGGCTGGCTGGCGCAGAAGAAAACATGTTTGGTACGCGAGAAAAGGGGGCCAATGAGAGACGAACCCGCGACTCCACTACGGCCCCACCGCGGACGAAAAGCCGGGCGCACGCGAATGGACTTCGCTGACGCGCCTTGACTGACGGCTTCGAGGTCATCAAAGAAAGGGATCGAACCGAAATGCATCGAACACTGTTCAGGGCCATCCGACGGCGGTGACTCCTGGCCATTCACGGCTTCTCTGACCCCATCATGGACCGTGCCGATGGGTTTGCATGCTCCGTCTCTCGGCTTTGGAACGTCAGTTTCCACTTTACTCCCATCTTTTCCCGCACAAGTTGGCTGACGAGGCTGACGGTCAGACAACCTATGCTCCCGACTGGGTGGGCGTCGCCCTCTTGGCGACGGCCTACATTCTCGTAGGAGACCATACCCACCACCCCTCGGCCGGCCCGCCGCCCTTTTAACGCACGACCCTAGATCCAATTCTTCGTCGAGCCCTTCCACCGCATGTTCTCCCTCGACGATCTGCGCATTTCCTTTCCCCACGCCGAGGTCGAGCGCGTGCCCCTTGGTACGCACGCCACCCAGCCACCCCAGTCCCCTACCGAGCTGCCGCGCCCTCAACACGAAACAAGCTGACCAATCCCCTCTTCCTCCCCCCCCCCTTCCCCCCCCCCCTTCCTGTCCCTCCCTGTCCCGCCGCGCAGCCCTCGACATCGCCTACGCCTTTGTCCTGCCCCTGTTCCTCGTCCTTCTCATCAACCGCCTCGCCGGCGCCTCCGCGCACAAGCACCACGTCTCGGTCCTCGGCCTGGCCATCGCCCTGGCCCTGACCGCGCTGCTGACCGACCTGGCCAAGAACGCGGCCGGCCGGCCCCGGCCGGACCTGCTCGCGCGCTGCAAGCCCGCGCCCGGCACGCCGCGGCCCGCCCTCGTCACCGTCGCCGCCTGCACCGAGACGCGCCCCCAGCTGCTGCACGACGGCTGGCGCAGCTTCCCCTCGGGCCACAGCTCCTTCGCCTTCGCCGGGCTCGGCCACCTGGCGCTTTTTCTGGCCGGGCAGCTGCGCGTCTTTTCCCACGGCGCCGCCGCCGCCGACGCCGCCGACGAGCGGGCCGAGAAGCTCGTCCGCGGCGACCTGCTGCGCGCGCTGGCCTGCCTGCTGCCCCTGCTGGGCGCCGCCGCCGTCGCCTTCAGCCGCGTCGAGGACTACCGCCACGATGTCTACGACGTGTGCGCCGGCGCGCTGCTCGGCTGGACCGTGACGTACTGGAGCTACCGCCGGTACTGGCCGCGGCTGGGCAGCGCGCGGGCCGACGAGCCGTTCGCGGGGCCGCGGGCCAAGGAGGCGCGCCGCGCGGGCGCGTACGGTCGTGTGCGCGACGTGGAGGAGGGCGCCAACGTAGGGATCGCACTGCGTGATTTGCACTGAGCCGGCTGGTCGTTGCTGACGTGTTTTGGTGACCCCAGGCGGACTAGGAGTTTGAGTTGGGCCATGTTGTCGCGTGCGGCGGGCAAGACGGGCATGTGTGTGTGTAGGCTGGTGTGTGGTCTGTCTGGGTGGGTGGATAGGTGTGTGGTCTGTCTGGGTAAGGTGTAGACACGGCATCTGGCAGCATAGCTTGAGCGAGCTCATGCCCCTACGTCGGGTCTCTTCGTACAACGCAGTCGCTGGGCAAAATACATGGCGGACCTGCCTCTTCCCGTACACTCCAGGACCCGTGACCTTGGCCTTATTTTTCCTCGGCCGTCTCGTCCTTGGCCAGATCGTGCTCCTTCAACAAGGCCGTGATTTCGTCGGCGCTCCAGAGTCGGTGGTAGATCTTGCCGTCGCTGCTCTCGCCAACCGTTGCGAACTCGACTATCGTGGCCGTGTTAGCGCACGCCCGTCACGCAGCACATGCACGGCAAGGGCCACCAGGCCTACTCTTCTCGCTGCTCAGCTTGGTCGAGTCCATGGTCTTGCTCAGCACCTTGACCGCCATGCCGCACGCCTCTTTGAGCGTGCAGTCCTCCTTGTAGTCCTGCTTCAGCAAGCTCTGGGCGCTCGCGTGGTTGGCGCCGGCGCTCGTGGCCTTCCACCCCGTGTAGTTGCCCGACGGGTTGCTCAGGAACAGCTGGAACTGGCGCTGAGGGTCCCAGCCGGCGTAGATGAAGGACACGCCGAACGGGCGCTTGCCGCCCTTTTGCGTGTAGCCCTGCTTGATGTCGCACAGCCGCCGCACGAGCTGCTCGCAGGGGATGTCTTCGTTGTAGGTGAGGAGGTAGTGCTGGGCGGCGGAGCGGGCCACGTTGATGAGGATGTTGGCGTCGGCCGTCATGCCGGCGACGGCGCAGATCATGTTGCTGGCACACGTGGGTCAGCACCCAGAGAAAGAAGAAAGGCACGGCACGCATGCTAGGTAGGCAAGGCAGGCTAGCAGCCCGGGCGACGGGCCGGTTCTCTTTGCCTACTCGTTGATCGTGTAGAGCTTCTCGGCCGACGTGTCCTGCTCCAGCAACTTGGACGTCACTTTGCGCTCGGCGGCCAGCACGATGCCGTCCTTGGCCAGGATGCCGATGGCGGTGCCCGCGTGGGAGATGGCCTCGAGCGCATATTCGACCTGGTACAGCCGGCCCTCGGGGGAGAAGATGGTTGTCTGGGGGGCGACAAGTAAGCCTTTGGTGACGCTTCAACTCCAGCTAGTTGGCGCTCGGCAAAGGAAGGGGGGAGGGGGACGTACGCGGGAATCGTATCGTCTGGACATGGTGACGGTTGGGCCTTGTTGGCAAGGCAGAGGGGAGGGCGAGCAACAGAGACAGACCGGGGGATATAGACCGGGAAGTGTGTGGTACGAGCTTGCTCAACGCGCAAGCTACGATAAGCGGTCACGTGTCTGCTGATTGTCGGAGGCTTCCGCGCCCCAAACTCCGGCAGATATCATTTGAGCGAGAGAGAGAGAGTGTGTGTGTGTGTGTGCGTGGCTCGTGCGTTTATCCGAGATAGCGGTATCCCCACCACACCGCTCGAGAGCCACCCGTCTCTCCTCTTTCCCCAACCTCCCGCCTTTGACCCATTCTGCGCAGAAGAAAACATAGCACGGCACCCGCCTTTCCCTACGCCCGCAACCCAAACTGCTTCGGCCGAAACCACCAGGATTTGCGTCGCGCCATCGAGGCGACCACGCATCTTGTCCTGCCCTGGCACCCGCAGCGTCACGCACTTGCCCTAGCCGGGCCGGACAAAACGAGAGAACCTCGAGCCAGCCCCCGCGCAGTCGAGAGACGGCGAGAGAGAGAGAGTGTGTGTGTGAGAGAGAGAGAGAGAGAGAGAGAGAGAGAGAGAGCTCACACCGCGCAACGCACGGGCCTCCCAAGCTCTGGAGGGGTAGAACGCACCACGGCGCAACCACGACGACGAAGACTGGATTGCATTGGCGGCGAGAGGCGGACAGCGAAGAGAAGCACAAGATCCTAGATCGCACACACCGGGCCATAGTCATATCTCCTCGTTGCTGCTCTTCTCTGTCCTCTTTCTTGTCGAGCGGAACGGCGCATGCCAGAACTGTTTTTGTCGTTTGTCGTTTCGTCGCGTCGTCGCCAAGCTTCTCTGCCCCGCGTAAACCGTTACTACTACTACTACTACTACTACTACAACCTCCTACTACTACCGCCCTATACCGTCGATCCGTCGGTCCGTCGGTGCCGGCGTGAGACCCTTCACGTGTATGACCTTGGACGGGACGCTGCCGCTGTACACCAGGACGAGGCGACCCGCGCCACCTGGTCAATTCGAAGCCCGAGACTGAGACAGCAGCTGTCGCCATGTCTGGTAAGCCACAGAAGGCCTCCCGTGGTCTGCTTGCACCCCGTCGCGCGACTCACCGAGCCGGCCCCGGCGTCATGCCGCGTGCATCCACGCGTCGTCGGGCCACACCGCTGACCGTCTGTCGTCGAACTGCAGAGCCGGAACCGCGCCGATCGGTGCGCGCCACCAAGGGTCAGCACAAGGCCCTCGAGCAGCTCGACCTGCTCGTCGAGCCGAAGCGTCGCGGCAAGAAGAGCAAGAAGGTGCTGCTGCCCGAACCCGAAGAGCCCGACGACGAGGTCATAAGGTGCGTCTGCGGCGCTACCGAGCAGGATGATGGATCCGAGGAGGCATGGATCGCTTGCGACAAGTGTGGCGCTTGGCAGCACAACGTCTGCATGGGCATGAGTCAATTCGCGGAAGACCTGCCCAAGGAATTCTTCTGCGAGCTGTGCCGGCCCGACATGCACGCCGACTTGGTCGCCGCCATGCAGCGCGGAGAGAGGCTGTGGGAAGCCCGACGGCTCGCTTTCGAGGAGGGAAAGAAGAAGCGACGCCCCGGTCGGCCACCGAAGAACCCGGATAAGAACAACAACATCAAGGACAAGATCAAGACAGCATCGCCCGCGCCGTTGCCCGCCAAGACGGCTCAAGTAGGGCCCCAAGCGTACCAGACGCCGGTCCATGTCCCTGCCGCAGCCGGGGCAAAGACGCCCCAGACCGTCACTCCCATCCCGCCGCCGGTCCCGTCTCTCGCATCGCCACCTGCACCTGGCCCCGCGCCGGCCAGCGCAGAGGCCAAGGATGCCAAGAAGGATGTCAAGGCCACGGCGGGCTCGAAGCGCAAGACGAGGGACGATGCGCATGACAAGGAAGCCAAGGTATGTGGGAGGCTGGGTCGTCTCCGTGTGGGCGACTTGATGTGCGATCCTGACACAATCTTGCAGCCCCCGCACAAAGCACGAAAGATCTCCGAAACGCAGGCGGTGCCAGCCACGCCAGCCACGCCACCGGCACCAGCGACATCGCCAGGCCAGACCGCAAAGGTTGCCGTGCAGCAACTTTCAACAACACCGATCCCTGTGCCGGTGCCGCCGCCGCGAACGCCGAGTCTGGCCATCGCGCCCGTGGCAGCTCCTGCGAATCCTGCCACCGCCGCCGCCGCCGCCGCCGCCGCCGCCGCCGCTGCGTCCCCGACGACATCAAGTGCGGCTCCCCCGCCAGTACCGGCGTCGACAACAGCGCCTACGACTGCGCCGACGACTGCTCCCGCGACAGAGCCAGCGACAGAGCCAGCGCCAGCGCCGGCACCAGCACCAGCTCCAGCACCAGCACCAGCACCAGCACCAGCGACAACGGTGGCTTCGGTGCCCGTGTACCAACCGCCGCCAGACCTGCCAGCCAAGATTCTCGAGCTTGCCGATCCCGCGCGTAACGGTCCCGCCAAGCTGCTCCACAAGGCATTGACGCAGGCTTTGACGGACGCGGGAAAGAAGAAGTTGATCGATGCGGTCCCGGGGGCTTCATTGACCGATCGAGCCGAGCAGTATGCTTTGCAAATCGAGCGCGCCGTGTACGATACGCATCCGGCCGCTTCCAAGTCATACAGCCAGCAATGCAAGACGTTGGGATTCAACCTCAAGAGCAACCATGAAGAATTAATACCCAAGCTGTGGTCCGGGGAGCTCACGCCCACCGTGCTGGCCACCATGACGACGGAAGAGCTCGCTTCGTCCAAGCTGAAAAGGGAGAATGCCGAGCTCAAGGCACAGGCCGAGAAGCAAGCCATCAAGATAACCGATCCGGCCGGCTTGCCCCGACCGGCCCGCGGCGAAGACATGGTCGACGACAGCATGGCACCACGCAACCCCGCGCCGCTGGCTGCGCCGCTTCGACGTCCCAGCCTTCGAGACCAAGGGGACCAGGCAAAGCCAGCGGCCAAGCAGGGATCGGCGAAGCCGGGCACCCGGGCTCAGCCAGGGCAAGCCAATTCGGCGGGAACAGAGCTGCGGGTCGAGACCAAGCAGCCGCCAGCCGGGACCGACTTTGATATCCACAGGGTTTTGTCCTCGGTCAAGTCGCCAGAGGCTTCCCATGCCCGCAGGCCATCGGTGCCCGTGCCGACCAGCGCCATCATGGCCGAACCCGTCTTTGACCCGGAGGTGGATCGAATGCTGGAAGATGAAGACGATTCACCGGCCTACTCGCCAACCGAGGATGTGGATCCCAGCATGCCCCGAGTGGTGTGGCGCGGCACCCTGTCCATGAACATCGTTCCCCAGCTCCCACTGATCGCCAGGCGCGCGGCCGGCATGGATCTGGACGGCAAGAACGTGTGGAAGCCGACGCCGTGGTCGACGATCCTCTCCAAGAAACTCGAGATCATTGGCCGTCTCGACCAGGAAAAGGGCAATGTGTATCTGTGCAGTCAGGCCAAGGCCATCGGCGCAGACGTCGTCGTCGTCAACCTACAGCCCGCTTCCGAGGCATCGAGGCCAGACTTTTACAAGCTGTACGATTATTTCGCCTCGCGGAAGAAGTACGGCGTCATCGCGGAGAACAAGACCGACAACAAGCGCGAGAAGGGGCAAGCCCAGGTCGTGGATACCTATCTCGTGCCCGTGGCTCCCGGAGGCTTCCACGAGCAGCCCGAGTTCCTGCTCAACTTTGAGGAGAACGCGACGCCGGTGACGCGGACGGAGCCCATGTTGTACGTCGTGGTCGTGCTGCGCAATGAGGAGTTCATCAACGAGCACAAGAAGGCGGGCCATCTGAACGAGGACGGCACCCGGAAGGAGCCTTCCCAAGAGCGACACGGGGCGGCGTCGTTGCAAGACGGCGTACACGCCGGCAGCACCGCCGCGCGATCCGGAGTCGTCGCCGGGCATCCATCCTTCTCGCCCGCCACGCCCATGGGCACCTTCACGCCCGCACACCTGGTCCAGCAACACGCGCCGGCGGCCTTTGCCCTGAGCGCGCACGCCAACACGCCCACACCCGTGGCCCGCAGCAACGGCGCGCCGCCGCCGCCGCCGCCGCCGCCTCCTACTCCGCAAGCCACGGCGACGGGCAGCGCGGCCGGGCCGCTCCAAGGCGAGGCTCTGGGGCGCGACGTGCTCGGCCCGCTCTTCTCGGTCCCCAGCATCGACTTCTTGTTGCCGCAGTGCGCGCAGATGACGCGGTCCGAGTGGGAGCTCATCCGCGGCATCTTCGAGACCAAGCCGGCCGCGCGCACCGACATCGAGGCGCTCGGGGCGGCCATCGAGAAGGCGTCCATCGAAAGGGCGTCCAACATGCGGCAGCAGGAGAACCGTGCGGCAGCGGCCGGGGCACCCGTGCTGGCGCCGCCGGTCGCGCCGCCGCAGTATCCTCCTAGCTCGGGGCAGTGGGTGACGCAGCAGCAATTTGTACCGCCGCCATCACAGCAGCAGCAGCAGCAGCCGCCGCCGCAGCCGCAGCCGCAGTTCGTGCCGCCCATCAAACAGACGCCCATACCACCGCCCACCATCCCTCATTACAACCACAGTGGCGGCCCGTCACACAACCACAGTGGAGGCCCTCCGCGGCAGACGCCCATCCCGCCGCCGGTGCTGCCGCCGCATACGGTGCAGGCGGAGATGAGGAGGGGACCCCAGGATTGAGAGTCCGGGGCGAGTCGTTGAGGTGGGGGCGGCTGTGCGAGGTATATTGCGTCTTGTTGGATCGTGTGCGTCGCGATGACGGGTCGACATGAGCGGGAAGAGCGGACGAAGGAGTTCGGGCCTTGGCTCCTCGGGCATCGGAGGGATCCATTTCACAATCTGCACGCCGGCCTGACGACACGCATTCCACAAGGCCCGGCCGCAGCTCTCTCTCTCTCTTTTTTTTTTTTTTTTTTTTTTTTTTTTTGCTCGGGGGTTTCTGGCCGGGTTTGTTTCAGCTGGCCCATCTTTCGCATCTTGCCGTCCGATTCCCGGCCCTTTTCTCCCGTCCCCCATGTCGATAGTTGTCAGTCTTTTCTTCATGTCGTCGCCGCTCCCGGGGCCGATAGTTTACCGGGATGGGGGATCGGGGCGCGTGCACACTCGCGCATCGCAACTCTCCATCCAAGTATCTCCATTGTCTCATTGTTCTTCTTACTTTTCTTTCTTCGCGGGTGCGGCGGTCGAACTCTTTCTCTCTCTCTCTCTCTCTCTCTCCTTTGTCTCGCTCCGTCCGCCCTCTTGCTCCATCTGTCTCTTTTGTCCTTGTGTCGAGGCAGTCCATCCAGCCAGCCAGCCATGTTGCGAGGCCGGTTGGGCGGGGGGGTTCCCTTGGTGGGATGGTTCGGGTCTGCGGAGAGTGTGAGTGTGCGCGTGTGCGTGTGTGTGCGTGTGTGGGCGTGTGTGTAGCTCTGGCTAGCTAGCTAGCTACTTGGGGGACGAGGGAGGGGAGGGAGGGGGAGACAATAATCATTTCCGGAATCCAATATCGTTGCTGCCTGTCCGTATCGGCGTCTTCTTCCTCTGGCTACTACGAAGTGTGATGTACACACGGACCGGTTCATTCATCGAGCAGCCCGGCAACGGCCGAGCGAGCGCAGGGTGAACCCTAACCCTAACCCTCGTTTGATGGATCCCCTGGGCACGATGTCAACAGAGCCAAGGTTTGTGGTGACTACGGACTGGTGGGCACGAAGGCACATCAGATGAGGGACTGCACCGGCGGATCATGGATGCGATGAGGAGGAGGCAAACGTTAGAGAGCCCCGTTTCCTCGTCCTCCCCTGGGCCCCATGCTCTCCCCCCCCCCGGCCTCCGGCCTCCCTCACAGCCAGTACACGCGCTTCCACTCCTCCGGGTCTCCCAGCACAAACATGTGGAAGTAGTGGTTAATCCAGTTCCCCGTCTCGACCACGTCCTCGACCCGCCCCTGCGGCGTCCGCACCGGCGCGAACATGGTGCCGCGCTCCTTGAAGACGAAGCCGACCTCGCGCAGGGCCGGACACGCCGCGCACAGCAGCCGCGCCGCGTCCGCGTCGTGGCCCCACGTGTCGGGCTGCGGGCTCGCCAGCTGCCGCTCGTCCAGGAGGGTGTAGCACGGGCCGCCCACGTGCGAGGCCGCGTCGGAGTCGGCGTCGGAGGCGCCGTCGGCGTGCGCGTCGACGTCGGTCATGGCCACGTCGGACCCGGCCGTGTCGCCGTCCGAGTCGGTCGAGTCCGCGTCCGAGAGCGCGCTGGGCTCGATGAGGTTCCAGTCGGCCATGAGCTCTTTGGTCATGATGAGGCGCTCGAGCCGGGGGAAGCGGGTGAATTGCTGGGCCAGGCGCTGGAGGGACACCGGCGCATCAGCTTGCCTGATGGTCCTGAGGGCCGGGGGGGGGGCAGGAGAAACTCACGGTCGCCAGAGACGTGTCGACATCGGAGATGTTGCCGTACAAAGCCAAGCTTTTGAGATGAGGCAGATGGGTGTGAATGTCTGGGTTGGCCACCACACCACGTCAGCTTCGCGACGGGGGCGGACGAGGAACCAAGCAGACGGGGAACGAGCCACGTACTGATAATGGACGCGACGTCCCACCCGACCGTGACCTGGATGGGCCTCTCCCCCACGTCGAGGTCCTCCTGCTGGTGAGCGAACTTGAACATGTCCAGGGTCTCGAGGAGCGGCAGCCCGCCGGCGGCGGCCAGGGCCATGTCGATGTGGTCGCAGTCGCCCGGCTCGGGCCCCTTGGCGTGGCCGTTGCAGTTGAGGCGCAGGGTGCGCAGGCCGGTGCAGGCGGCGATCAGCTCCTCGGGCGCGTTCCAGTGGGCCACGTGCAGCGTCAGGGTGGTCAGGCGCGGGAGCACGTCGCGGCAGGCGCGCAGCAGGTAGTCCTCGTCGTCGACCAGCATCTCGTCGAGCGTCAGCGTCGTCAGCAGCGGCATGGCGCCGAGCAGGCGGGCGAGGGTGTCGGGCGGCATGCGCGGGCCGGTCTCGCCGACGACCAGGGCGCCGTGGTGCGAGATCCAGGCGCTGTTGGCCTTGAGGAAGATGGAGCGGGCGTGGCGCAGGAGGTGCGGGTTCTGCGCCAGGCCGGCCACCATGGCGGCGTCGCCGTGGTACTTGTAGCGCATGGGCACGGTGACGTTGCGGAAGAGGAAGTCGAGGGCGACGGCGCGCAAGACGCTGTTCATGGTGGAGAAGCGGCGGATGATCTTCATGTTGATCTGCTTGGTCTTCTCGTTGACCGCGACGTAGGCCATGATGGCCCGCAGGATCTCGAACGGCAGGCCGAGGAGGACGGTGCGCTGGCCGGGCTGGATCGGGGGGCACCACGCCGTCGCCAGGTCGACCGTCGGCGCCGGCACGAGCGAAAAGCCGTCCTCGTCCATCTCGAAACCGTCGACGACGGTCAGGTCGCCCAGATAGGTGTCCATGGCCGCCGGGTTGGCGGGGGGTTGATGAACCATGTAGCTGCTGTTCATGGTTTGATGTGGTGATGAACGTGGGGGTGGAAGAAGAAAAAAAAAAAAAAGTAAAAAAAAAGTCGAGATGCTATCAACGGTGGGAAGTGGGAAAGTTTGCTAACAAGGCTGGAAGTTGAACGTGCACGACCCTGTAAAGGCGGGATGGATTCGAGAAGGGGCAGTGGAAAAGTGGATTGGGCAATCATGATTTCGCGAACAATAGGAACAATAGGTAGAACCTGATCGAAGCCGAGAATCGCCCACAAAAAAAAAAAAAAATTCTTTGGTTTGAAAAATCAAGGCCGAATCAAAATCATCAAAATCAAAGGCCTCAAAGCTGGGCTCACTCGAGAGCTTTCTGGTCCATCACGGTATACATGCACAACAATCAAACATGGAACTTCCCCCCCCCCTCCCCCAACTCTTCCAGTCTGTTCAGCCGCCCGGGAAGTGAGCCCAATGTTTGTCCTCCCCTACATCATCTCGACTTGTCCTCCTCGCCATTCAGCAGCCCACCCCAGCCTTTCCCTCCTGACACTGGCGCGGGCGTGATGAATCGTGACCCAGGTCCACACGCCGACGAAGATCAGCGGCGCAAGCCATCCTGCGCAACACGCGCGAACCAGTCAGCCACCGACGACGCCACCGGACCCGAAGCAACGGGGGACAAACAAGGGAGGCCACATACCAACCCCATATGCCACCTCCTGCGGCACCGTCCACACCACCACCAGCGTCGCCACCCCGACCGCCACGCCGCCGGCGCCCCACAGCCAATTGAGCCGCCTCAGCAGCGCGCGAAACCGGCGGCTCGCGCGGTACCGCTCCCGCAGCGCGGCGCGAAAGTCGCGCGTGCCGTTGCCGTCCACGGCCACCACGTCCTCGACAAAGGTGTAGACCAGCGGCACGCAGCGCTGCCCGCGCCCGACCGACGACACGCGAAAGGGCGTGGGCCGGCGCAGGGCATCGAGGGCGCCGTGGTAGAGCAGCTGGGCGCCCAGCTGCACCAGGAAGACCGGCATGGGCATGGCGAGGGCCCGCACCACCGGCTCCGCGGGGACGCACGCCCCGGTGAGCAGGCCCGCCATGATGATGTAGCCAAAGGTCAGGGTGAAGTGCGTGTAGTCCAAGTGCCACCGCGATGTTTGGCCGAGGGGGTGGTAGTCGGCGCGGCGGGGGGAGAAGAGGAGCTTCCATGAGCGGAGGCTGTGATCGTAAATGGTGTAGAGGCCGAAGAAGGCGGTGACGATGGCGACGACTGCGGCGGGCAAAGGGGAAGGGAGAGTCAGCTTGCTTCGGGGGCGAAGGAGGGGGCGGGGGGGGGGGGGAAGGCACTACTCACTGGCACCATGGCTCAGCGTGGTTCTGTACCACAGGCCGTAGAACAGGCAGATGGGCACGATGCTCGACTCGAGCACCAGCAGGGCCGTGACGGTCAGCAGCTTTCGCCTGAAGTCCCACACCCGGTAGTGCAGCCGTGGCAGGTCCGGACACTCGGGTGCCGGGGGCAGCGGCGACATGGTGTTGTCCTTGTCGTCGTCTTCGTCGTCGTCGGTGTGCATGTAGGAGTCGGCGCATGCTGGCTGGCCGGAAGAAGACTGGCGGGTTGCCTTGTCGTCGGGATCGGGCCGACGTCGTGACTCGACAGTGTCAACACGGGTCAGAGAGCAGAGGACGGCCGGCAAGGTTCTCCACGAGCCATGTTCACGCGTACGTCACCCCCATCCAACCCATGCGTTTCCCATCGCGCCGCCGTGGCGCGGATGATGGGGAGAGGGGTAGAGACGTGGAAAGACAAAAGACGCGTCGGCTGTCGGCCAGAACGGGACTATGGACGGGCTATGACGTCAGACGTGCTCAGCTGCATAAGGGTATGCATATGCATATGCACATCTTTGGTATGGACGAAAAGATGGTCTCGGTCTTTGTTGATACATGAATGTTTTTTTTTTTCGGGGGGTGAAACAAGAGTACAACACCGTTCTCGGCTCGAGCACTTCTGTAGCCATCCACCACCGCACCAGTCGCAGTGTCCGTGTCCCAGCACCTCTTGGGCCTGCCATCTCCCCGTCTTGGCCGCCTGTCTTTCAGCCTCTTCAGCCGCTTCAGCCTCTTCAGCCTCTCCATCACGACCGTGCCCCACACATCAGGCCCCGTCTCCCTCGCCCACCAGGGTGACAACAGTGTCAGATCCCTCGATGCCGTCGCAGTACCACCCGCCGCAGTCGAGGGTTGCTGTCTGGAACGACGGTGGTGACCGAGTGTCCGCCGCGACTCCCCCAGGTTCGTCGACGCGTCGCTCTAGAACGCGATCGCGTCTCAGAAAAGAGTTCGGAGCTTGCTCGCTCGGCCGAGGGAAAAAGAAAATATTGCAAGTCTGAGTTCAGAGTGGGGGCGGGACAGCGGAGAGAAAACCCAAGCCAAGTCGGTCAACGAGCAAAGGCATCACCTACTATGGTAGGATATGTATATCTATATATATATATCTCTCTCTCTCTGTGGGACGGTGCATCCGCTCGGCGTCGCCTCCGTCTTCGTTTCCGCTCTATCGGAGTTGTCAGCAAAGCCTGTGCAGACCGACCCTGATCGTACGCTACTGTGCCCCGGAGTGCTGGTAGATGCGGATCCTGAAGTCTACTTGCTTTCCTCCTTGCTGTTGTCGGTAAACCCTCCTATTGAGAAGGATCTACTGGGAGTCTAGGTAGATATAGAGAGAGAGACCTGTGATACAGACCCTAGCTTGCCAAGGCTGCGCTAGAATTCTAGCCTATTTCGGCCCTACATTGCCGGCTGCCTGTACTGCTTGGACCTATAAGAAGTCCAGTTCGCCCTCTTGATTTCGCAGGTTTGAACATCCCATAGGTCGTAGGGCTGTCCTGGACAGACAGCGACAGAGACGGCGAATCTTCCAAGTCCTTGACCTGCTTCACGGGAGTCGGACGCTTGGTGCAGCAGCCGGCGAAGGGAGCAGACGTATATAAATCAATCGAGTTGTGTTGGATTGCTAATTGCAACCGTAAGTGGCTAGTCGGTTATAACAAAGGTAGGGCCCTGGTCGACTGCAAGAAACAATTAGTAGTAGGGAGAGGCGATGCGTAGGCGGTTCTACTACGAGGTCCCGTAGGCATGCAGGCGGTGTCGTCACTAGTAGGTAGGGTCGTAGACGAAATAGCGAATGGTCTGTACGTCAGAACCGACGACCCACCTATACCTTAACCAACCGCTGGGCCACCGTCGTCGACTCTTCCTAGGAAATTTGTTTTTATACTCCGTATAAAACCTTATCTTACAGCCAACGCCAAATCGTAGCCGCTGCAATGCCTGGAACTCCCCAATCCGCTAATGACGTATAGGAAATCCCTTGTAAGAAATGCGTAACGTCGATAGTGTATCATCTTAATTAGAAAGTGTTGTGCTGCTCGTTCGACCTGCTCGTTCCCGGGAAAAGACTTGACTGTACTACGTAAAGTTCTCGAGGGAGAAGAAGCACCTTATGCTAGCGATATTAAGCTCTAGGTGACGTCAAAAATTCCTCATTATCCCCTACGCCACAGTGTGGCCCGGTTACACCGCCACCAAAAGCGAAGGCGGGGGTCGCCTCACACAAGACTGGAACATCCTTGTATGCGAAATTCAAAAAGGGGTCCTAAGGTAGGGCATAACCCCTACCTATACTAGGTCCAACCCTAGTAACGGATACGTGGCCACGACGCCACGTATTTAGGCTCTAAGGGAGAAGCAAGGTGACTAGATCCACCTCGTAGGCCATGAGGACCCTAGATGAAGCCATTTCAATTGAAGTGACGCGTAGAGAAAAGGGAACAAAAAGAGTGACCGAGGTGTCAATGAGGCAAAGGTTTGTAAACAACAGCAACCTCAAGCACAGACCAGCTACGTAGCCACAGTATTCACCAAGGCAAACAATCCATCAACAAACATTTACCTGCCTACCTGTACCATTGGCGCTTGTAGTTCTCGACAAACTAGCATTGGGGCGTACGTGGGCGATCGCATGCTGGAAGGCAGTGACCCGGCGGCGACGTGAGCAGGGAGAGCTTGTCCGGCCATGGGCAAGCAATACACACGGAGGGGGGGCCCTGTTTTTGAAAGTAGAAAAAAAAAAAAAAAAAAAAAAAGCCAAGACCCGGGCTTGTCATGAATTACAAGTCTCTATCCCCACCTCCGCAAAGCCAGACCTGGTTTTCCCCCTCACTCCCTCTGCCCCGCCTTGTCCATCACGAGCGCTCATCTATCACGCCTCGGAGCGGCGGGCCCGCCGGCGGTGCTTCAGGTCCGCCGGCTCCGGCGCGGGACAGCCGTCGGACTTGGGCTTGGCTGCCCTATCGGAGTTGTCGGCGCAGCACGAGCCCGTCGCACCGACGACGAGGCAGTGCTTGTGCACTTTGCTGCCCTCGAAGACGAGATCGTATTTTGTCGCCTGCTTGTAGTTCCAGTAGCACCAAGTGCCGAGGAGGCCGGTATCCGGCTGTCTGTAAGCGTACTCGATGTTGGCCCAGTCCACTTCGTCTCGGACCGCCCGGTAGTACTTGTTGCACATATTGACGGTGCTGGCGTTGTCGAGCGTGCCGTTCTTCACGCACGCACAATCTTCCCAGAAGTCGGCCGCGACGAGGGGACTCAGAAGGAGGAGGGCGTTGACGAAAGGGGTGGCAAGAGACTTCATTGCGGTCGGGGTTGAGCTGGTTTCAAGGCGTGATGAGGGCAGGAGAACGAGTGGCTAGTCCATGCACGACGTACTCTACCGAGCGAGCTGAGATTGGACAGTAGGTAGCGACTGGAACATCAAGACCGGGTGGTCACTGACGTGATGGATCATGGAGGAGGGGAACCCGTGGTGCTGCTGCTGCAAAGCTGGGCTACATCCGAGACTTTAAATACAGTCCAGGCCATTCTGCCTGCTCTCATATGCCCACTTCGTAATGGGTCTCCGGTGCTGGACTCGGGCAATTTGAGTATGATAACAAGAGATCATGGCTTTATGCGTCGGTGGAACTTCTTATTCCGTGTTCACGCGTGTTCACGATGAAGAACCTGCATCGGGACACGAGTCAGTTGAGCGATTTCAACAGAGTCCACCGCCCGCATGCTCTGCAGGGTACAGGGGGGGAGGGGGGGGGGGGGGTGGTGGGCACGCGGCCAAGCTTCTCGGCACCAGCGGATAGGGCGGGAAGAGGGGAGAAGAGAGGAAAGAAAGCCGGTCTGGAAGCTTCATCCTTGACCAGATCCAAGACCGGAAGTGAGCAAGATGGTGCAATCCCTCATGGCGCGCCTCTGGGGCCTCGCGCCCAAGCACGTCGCCCCACCCCCCGTGCCCACCGACACCGTCTACCCGGTGCACTCCCTCGACGACACGGCCGTCTTACGCTCCGTCGTCGTGACCTGCACGCTCCACTTCGACGCCGTGCTCGACCCGGACGTCCTCGCGGCCGGGCTGACCGGCCTCCTCAGCCAGGGCGACTGGCGCAAGCTCGGCGGCCGCCTGCGCCTGCGCCCGGACGGCTCGGGCCGCCTCGAGGTGCACACGCCGGCGGCCTACACGGCGGCGCGCCCCGCCGCCGCCTTCAGCCGCCAGGTCTTCGCCGTGCGCATCGCCGAGCACCCCCTGGCGGCCCGGCTGCCGCGCCCGACGGCCCGCGGCCCCTCCGTGCACAGGGGCGGCCAGGTCTTCCGCCCCTTCGCCGCCCGCCCCGACGTGCCGGCCCGGCTCGACGACTACCTCTACAGCGACGCGCCGCTGCTGAGCGTGCACGTGACGCTGTTCGACGACGCCACCCTGGTGGGCTTCTGCGTGCCGCACGTCCTCTCCGACGGCATGGGCATGGCCGCCATGGTGGCCGCGTGGTCGCTCGTGCTGGCGGGGCGCGCGGCTGAGGTGCCGCCCGTGCTGGGCGCGCGCCAGGACGTGCTCGCCGGGGTCGGGGACGACGGGGACGACAAGGCGGCGAAGGAGTTTGTGCTGGAGGACCAGAAGCTGGGGGTGTGGGGCACGATCCGCATGATCCTGGGGCTCTTGTGGGAGCTGTACTGGTACCCGGAGATGGAGCAGCACATCATGTGCCTCCCGCCGTCCTTTCTCGCTCGCCTGCGCCGCCAGGCGGAGGAGGACCTCCGAGCGGAGGGGCAGGGGGAGGACGGGCCCGCCTTCGTGACCGACGGCGACCTGATCTCGGCCTGGGGCACCAGGATGATCATGGACGCGGAGCCGGGCGCGCGGCCGGCCGTCATCCTCAACGCGCTCGACGTGCGCCCCAAGCTGCCAGGCGTCGTCAGGCCGGCGGCCGAGGGCGTGTACGTGCAGAACCTGGTCGTGTCGACCTTCACGACGCTGACGGCGGCGGAGGCGTGGCGCGGCAGCCTGGGCGGCATCGCGGTGCGGGTGCGGCGGAGCCTGGCCGAGCAGACGACGCCGGCGCAGGCGCGCAGGATGGTGGGGGAGTTGCGCCCGGCGCTGGCCGGGACGGGCTTCGGCCTGTTCTTTGGCGACCCGTCGAGCAGGCTCGTCATCCTGACCAACTGGACCAAGATGAACGTCTTCGAGGCCGTGGACTTTGGCCCCGCCGTGGTCAAGGCGCGGCCGGAGGCCGAGAGGACGGTGGCGCCGGGCAGGGTGGTGGGGATGCTCTCGCTCGCGCTGGCGGCGAATCGATGGACGAGGCATATGATCAACGTGGCTGGGAAGGACAAGGAGGGCAATACGTGGATCAACGCCTGGCTGGCACCGGGGGCGTGGCGAAACATTGAGCGGGACTTTGCGGCGACAACGTCGGCTTGAATACACAGGACAGTCCAGCAACCACTCCGAGTAGAACATGGGAGATGTTCAAGGGCCTGGGTATGCCCGCGTGTGTGCTATTTGCAGGGCGACGTCTTGTGCTACAGTCGGCCACTCTACGAAGAAGTCGCTCCACCAGAGGCTCCACCAAAGGCTCCACCAAAGGCTCCACCAAAGGGCTCCACGCCGGCTTGCCGGGTCCGCTCCGGTCGGCTACGCGGAATAATGTTCAATGTCGGCGAAATGCCACCATCTCGTTGGTGACCAACCATACCTGTTTCGAGTATTGACTTCGCCAAGCGAGAAAAAAAAAACACCATATCCCATCACCTTATACTGTTGCAGCACCTCATCCGGTAACCCCACACCCTTACGAATGAAGTAGTAGCGGGCTAGAATATAGTTCACCCTAGAGCACCGAACCATGCAGGCTGGCTAGTAGCGATATCCAAACTTTAAAATGGCGTCTTCCAATGAGCCAGGCTTATTAGGTTGTGGATCGTGGGGAAAAAAATGCCAAGTAAATTGGTAGGTCGGTCAAGACCTCAGGCTAACTGGAGCCACCTTCAAGACATCGATCCAGCATCGCCAGTCTCAGAACCCAAGCCTAGATGCCAAAAGCACGTCGTAGCCTGCCTAACCGCGGGCACCAAGTACAACTCGGCAGAGTCCCAGGCACGACTCTGCACACCCCCGTGACCACCCCTCTGCCCTGAAGATTGTCACAGCACGCCCTAAAATCGTCGATGAGTGAGAGGTAAATCGAGCACACGGTCGTGTTCGAATGCGAGTGCGTAGGTTCGCCCTGGTTTCGCGCGCAGCACGACGTCGTGTTGCCGGGGTTGATAGTCCCGTCGTGGGTGTTCATGCAGAGACACTGGTTGCCCGAGAGTTTCCCCCAGCCGCAGGATGCCGCTGCTGGGTCCGGCTTGCCATAGGAGAAGTTGGCGACGGCACCCCGCAACAAGGCTAGGTCGAGGAGGAGGTTGGCGATCTTCATGCGAACGATTGCGTCGGAGGGGGGGGTTTGACCGCACGCCGGAACGGGAGGTTGTATCGGAGGCGATGACCTAAAAGTCGGGATAGGATGGGATGGCCAACGGGAGGAAGAGCGCCGGTCTGATCGAGTTGACGGTTGCATGCACAAGGAACGAAGAAAGTGTTCAACCAAGTGGTAGTTTGCAGATATATGGCACCAAAAGCATCAACCACCACACAGCATTACCAGGATACATACACCCAGTGGAATTTGATCATTAGCAGCGCCGAGAATTACCTACCCTAAAGAGCGGGTACAGTAATGTCGACTAAAAGGCCCGAATGCTTCTCAATGTGTGGAATGGGTACAATCCATGCATTCTATTGAGGGAGTCGAGCTGTAGAAGACCAACTGTATTACTGTTTAGCATACAAAGACTTCGTATAAGACCCCTACCTGTCAAATTACCTTTCTAGCAAATGACAGAAACCCTCCTTTGTTCTACTACTAGATGAATATGCAAAACTTCCTAGGGGCTAGAGTAGCAGGGGCAGAAGTAGCAGGCAGCGATATCCCCCTTACTACTTTTTCTACTTTTAGCAACGTTACTACCGCTACTACCACCGCTGCTATTACTACTGCCAGACTTCTGCCGGCATTGCTGCTAGAAAAGAGGCCCATACTAGCCCAAGAAAAATTTTCTATGCTGCAAGTCAGGCCGTCAGCGTAATTACGCTTAGGGCCTGTATTTAACAGCCTAGTCGTGGTTTCGGTGAAAACTCAAAGATTCGCTCTGTTATAGCAGAGACTTTAGTCGTACCGGTAAAGCAGGCAACAAGGTATACGAAAGAGCAAAACAAGCGTAAGCTACTAAGCAAGTAACGTGTATCGATTCCTATTAGTTCCTTCATGTTCTCTTTCTCCTTGTTCATTGTTTTCCTGCTAACCTGCCTATAGAAATCCCTAAATACGTGGGGTTGTAGCCACGTACCCCTAAGCCTAGGGCTGAGCCTTGGCTTACTAAGGTGGGGGTTGTGCCCTACCTTTAGGACCTACCGTCGTGACCAAGCTAGTCCAATTACGGTTGTTATAAACAACCGACATAGGGTGTACTTAGTCAGCGATTCTGGGTAGAGACTCTCCTCTCTCTGGCGCCGATGGACGTTTCTTATGTAGAATCTCTAGCCCTATGGAAAACACGTCCTGTTCACGAGACACGAAGTAACGGTTCGGCCGACACCCGGTTGAGTGACGTGGAAAAGCTCCTCCAAGGAGGCTGTGTGTCCCGCCCCCTAGACGCAGATGAATAATTCGGCCTCTCATCTGTAACAACCCGATGCGTCTTCCCAAGACCATGGAGCCCTCAACTGGACGTGGGCTTCACCCTGTCCGTCACGTGAACCCACATGTCAGACTGGATGTAGAGATTGTAGTTCACACTCTTCAACGGCGTAGCCGGATTGAGCAAACGAAAGTCAAAATTCCGCAGCAGCTTGTTGTCGCACGCAAAAAGTCAGTCAGCATCCGTTCCCCGGGGAAAGGCCAAGCAAGTGGAGAGAAGACAGATACCTCGAACAGAGCCTTGTGCAGCTCCATCAAGGCGACGGCCTTGCCCGCGCACTGCCAGCGCCCGTTGCCGAAGCACAGCTCCGTGGTGGCGCGCATCTCGGCGCGGCGCGCCGCGTCGGCCTCGAGCCACCGCTCCGGGCGGAACACCTCGGCGTCGTCGCCGAAGACGGCGGGCGACCGCGCCGTGCCGATGTAGTCCTGCGCCACGCGCGTGCCGGCCGGCACGAACACGCCGTGGATCGTGTCGCCGCCTGCCGGCACCTCCTTGTACGCCGTGCCGGTGAAGGGCGGGTGGATGCGCAGGGTCTCGAGGGCGACGGCCTGCGGGCGGGGGGGGGAAGGGTGAGCGTGGGGGTCTGGGTGGAAATGGTGGTGAGGGGAAGAGGGGGAGGAGGAGGAGGAGGAGGACTTGCCTTGAGGAGTGGGAGGGTGTCGATCTCGGCGATGGTAGGGGGTGTGGAGAGCCGCGGCGCGGAAGCGTCGATTTCTTGCTGCAGGGCGAGGTACGTTCGTGGACTGGACATCAGGTGAAGCACGCCCTGACACAGGGCGGTGGCGGTGGTGTCGGTGCCGGCGATGATCTGGAGGAGGGATTCGCTCTCGCATTGGTCTTGGGTCAGGCCCATGCGGACAAAGGCGCCCTGTTGAGGGGTTCAGTACAAGCCGAGGCTACTAGTAGTACCGGGTACTGTTTTGTCACCCAGGCGCTGGTCAAGTTAAGCACGCACCATCATGTCCGACTGGGGCTTGGCATCGGGAGCGAAACGGTCCTTGACAAGTTCATGGCCGATTCTGCCACACGTGCGTATGGTCAGAGATCAGCCGGTTTCCCACCCAGCGAAAAACGGGGGGGGCCGAGCTGGATGCTCCTCACTTCATCAACACCCCGAAGCCCCTCTTGTCGGTGATCTTGGGCCCAAACAGGTTCAGGAAGAAGGTGGAGCCAAAGAAAGACCCCAGAGCCGGGATGTCACTGGTGGCGGGCATGGTGGGCAACGTGGTGCGCATGGTCTTCAAGTATCCGTGGATGTCGTCCCCGCGGGCGAGGTATCCGAAGCTCTTGCCGTAGGCCACCTTGGAGATGGCGTCGAGGGTGAAGTAGGACGTGTAGGTGGCCAGGTCCAGGGGGCGGAAGGGGGCGGCGGCGTAGCGGTCGCGCACGCAGGCGACGAACTCGCGCACGACGCCGTCGATCTCGGCCTCCATCGACAGGTTGTCGCGGCCGCTGTAGCCGACCATGAGCTTGGCCTTGCGGCGGTCGTGCTCGGCCGTGTCCATGAGGTTGAACACCATGGGGTGGTACGGGTTCACGCGGGTGTCGCGGTACCAGACGGAGCGCTTGTAGGTGCCGCGTGCCCCCGTCGACCGCTTGATCTGGTCGATGTCGGAGACGAGGAGCTCGCGCGGGCCGATGCGCGTGACGGGGCCATATTTCTTGCTCATCTCGTGCCGGATGCGGCCGTTGTCACCGCTGATGTCGGCGCGGAGCAGCCATAGGTACGAGAAGGACGCGAGGAAGGGGCCGGGAAAGGAACGGAGCCGGTACCAGGTGAGGAAGGTGGACACGGCCAGGTAGGACAGGAACAGGGCGCCTATGCCCATGCCGATGGCGAGAGGCGTGACAGAGGTCGGCGACCCGAGGATCGAGTTGGATGCCATGTCGGTATTCAGACTTTGGGGGGAAGGTATCAGTGGATTCCGAGCCCTGGGGGGGTTTTTTTTAAAAAAAAAAAAAAAAAAAAAAAAAAAAAAACCAAAGTGCTGGAAAAGGATCGGCTCTCGCGAGGCAGCGAGGAAAGCTACCTAAATACGATAGAGTCACCACTACTATCACTACCACTACTCCTATTCCTGGTTCGGTCAAGACCGGCATCCGCACTCTGTACGCCCATGGGCACGCCATACACACGGTGGCACTTCGGCCGGCGAACGGCGAAACACGTAAGATGCACCCGAGAGGCAGAGACAGCCAGATCCGGTCCGTCATTTTCACACGCGTCTATACCTCTCTCCCGCGCATGGTGATGGTGCCTATGACTCTACCTTGACTTGCACGTGGCCACGGCACCATGGACCAGCACACCTTATTCTCATCGATGCAACGTGGAGACATGCATGTCAGCATGAGCAAGACCGGTAATTGGCATGTGTCCGGACCGAAATCGTCCAACCGCAGAGGTAGATAGAGACCAGGCACGTCAAGCGAAGGCTGTGCGGCTCCGTGTTGGCCGGCACATGATGCAGGCCTGTCGATCTTGCGCAAGACAGGAAATGCTTGCCGCCCGTGCTATGCAGTCGGAACCATTCTCCGCAACCGAATACCCTACAACGCACCAGTGAAGATGGGAAATTCGGACCCGAGTTTCGGACTACCTACCTACTCACCAGGACGTAGGAATGGTTCCGTGTCGTACAGCAGAACAGGTGCGACACGCCGACAGCATGACGCTGCCGTCGTCCTACCATACCCCCAACAGCTGACAAATCCAATGATGCAACAAGAGCTCCAAGTCGTCGACCCAATCGTGCAGCAGGCCGGCTCGGTGTAGCGACTCCTGCTGAATCATGCTTTCTGTTCATTCTTCCCGCTTCTCTAATCTCCCCCCTCCTTTCGTCCAAACAGACTGCCATTCAGGGTGGAGTGTCAATCAGCTTGAAGAGCAATCCCCGGTTCGAAACAACCTATCATGACCCCGTTCCCCCCCCCCCCCCCCCCGGGAGGCATCCACTCCCTTCCCAAGCCACACACGAGCACGGACAATGGCACGTCAACAGGCGGGGGAACTTGGTCGTGTGACAATGCGCGATCCCCAAGCAGCAACCAAGGTGAAGGTCGACGTCCAAAAACCTGGTGGCGAACGGCAGCAGCTTTCGGCTCGTGAGATCCCGCTTTGCCGCGCGCGCAACAATGGACCCGCTCACGGCGATCGGTCTCGCAGGCAACATCCTGGGCTTCCTCGATTTCGCTGGCAAGCTCCTCTCGTCGACCCGGGAAATCTACGGGTCCGCCACCGGCGACACCGAGGGTGACAAGTCGCTCGGCTCGGTCGCCCGCCACGTGCGCGACCTCGCCGCCGGGCTCGAGGCCAGCTGCTCGGCCGCCCAGGGTGGTGGTGGCGGCGGCGGCGGCGACCCGGACGCGCGGGCGCTCAAGGACCTCGCCGGGGAGTGCTCGGACCTCGCCGAGGACCTGGTGGAGATGCTGGAGAGCTTCCAGGCCCGCGAGAAGAAGTCGAAGCGGGAGGCCTTCCGGGCCGTCTGGAACCGCATGATGAAGGCCGAGGAGAAGAAGGAGCTGGAGCATCGGCTCTTTCAATGCTCGGCGGCGTTGCACTTGAGGCTGAATGCTTACACCGGGTACGTGTGGTGGAAGGCAAGCCGGTCGAGGTCGAGCCTTTTGTAAGCTTGGTTGGGGGATTTGTTGCTGAGACTACTCCACGACGGGCGTGCTTCTTCACGGGGCCAGGTCCAAGCTGCTTGGGAAGATGGAGCAAGTGATGCAGCAGCAAAAGACCGACGTTGCCTCTTTGCAGTCCCGCATCGACGCCATCCAGCAAGGCATCCCGGCGAGCTCTCTCTCGACCGAGGCCCTCGCCCAGATCCTGGACGCCTTACACCTGGGCACCGACGCGATTCTCAAGGCGAGGACGCGCGTCATCCTAGCCGGCTTGCGATTCGACAAGATGGACTATCGAGTGCAGGAGATCGAAGATGCACATGGCGACACCTTCCAATGGATGCTCAACTACGAGGGCACCACTCATGGCCCGGGAGGTGCCGACGACCCCGGCGACAAGGCTCGGCACGCGTTCCAACGCTGGTTAGACTCGTCGGTCGATGACCTCTTCTTCGTCCAAGGGAAGGCCGGGAGCGGCAAATCCACGCTGATGAAGTTCCTGAGCGAGCACCCGGTCACGCGACAGAAGCTCGAAGGCTCAGGATGGGCCCGGGGCAGCTCGGTTCTCATTGCCAGCCACTACTTCTGGAAGCCGGGCACGGACTTGCAGAGTTCCGTCTTCGGCATGTACCGGACCCTGCTGCACCACATTCTCCAAGCGCATCCCCAGCTCAGCCCGGCCGTCTTGCCTGAGCACTGGGACGACACGGCCAGCGTGGGCAGCGCGGCGCTCGTGCCCACCTTCAGCCAGAGCCAGGTCAGAACGGCGCTGCAGCGACTGATGACGGACCCAGCCGTGCTCGGCCAAGTCGACACCGTCCTGGTCCTGTTCATCGACGGCCTCGACGAGTTCAAAGCCCGCGGGGCCGCCGAGACGTACGAGGGACTCGCCTCGACGATCAAGGAGTGGGCCGGCCAGAGCCACCACAGGGTCAAGATCTGCGTGTCGAGCCGCGAATGGCCCGTCTTCCTGCATGGGTTCGACCAGTACCCCAAGCTGCGGCTTCAGGACCTCACCGAACCGGATATCCGCCAGTACGTCCAGGACTTTTTCCGCACCAACAGCTGCTTCCAGCGCTGGGAGTGCGGCAACGAGTTCCGGGACACGCTAGCCCGGGAGATCATCCGACGCTCGGCTGGGGTTTTCCTCTGGGTCACCGTCGTGCTGCGGAACCTCGCCGAGGGCATCAGCGACGGGGACACGGAGGCAGACATGCGTCAAACTCTCGAGTCTCTGCCGCTGGAGCTGGAAGAGCTCTACGCGGCCGTGTTGCGGAGCATCAAGACAGACCATCGAGAATCCGTCTTTTCCGTTCTCCGACTCGCTCAAGCCAGCGCCTCGTCCCATCTGCCCATGGACTTGCCCCTGGTTCGATACTACCTGTGCGACTTGATCACCGAAAACGCCCCCCGCGAGCTCGCCCACGCGCTCGCCCGGTTCTCCTCGCTTCCGGCCGACGACGGGCGCGCTCTCATGGACAAAGAAGTCGACGGTCTGGCCCGAAGGATATCAGCTCGGTGCCGCGGCCTGGTGGAAATCGTGTCTGCCCAAGACCGGCAGCCTACTACCACACAGGGATACCTGTACCATCGCCGTGTCGGTCTCTTCCATCGGACCATCCATGACTTTTTGGCGAGCAGCGAGGCCGAAAAGGTCTTGGACTACCAGGCCAAGGACCCGGAAACCATGGAGCTGTGGTCTCAATCCTTACAGGCTCATGTCCAACTCGTCATGGACTCGCCGCTCCCGCACTTTGGCTGGCTTCCGGACAAGGAAACCAAGGGGCCGGTGCCGGCCGAGTCACGAGTCCGCTTGTCCATCGGGATGCTGGAAATGGAGCTTCATGCCTTTTTTGGCTCGGCCGGAATCAGCCGGTCTCCGCGTCACCTGGGTAGGGACTTGCTCGCGAGCGTGGATCAAACGCTTCAACAATACCCGCATGTGTCAGGCATCGTGACATCGGAGGATTGCGCCCATATCTCCTGTTCCCCCTCATTCCTCCGAGGGCCATGTCTCGCTTGTCGCCAGTCCACCAGCCCTTCCATACACCATTTTGCCGTGGACGGATTCGGGATCCCGCACTCCCGGGAGTACCTCGAACGGAAATACAGAGACTTCGCCGCCTTTGCGAAAGCGCCAGCTCACCGGTACCTGCTCCGCCACAAGCAGCTCAACACGACCGTCGACACCATGGCATTCTTCTTCGGCATGGGCTTGTCGCCCAACTATCCGGTCTGCGCACCGCACAAGGTCCACACCCTCGGTCTCGCGGCGGAAACGGTCTGGCATCGTTGCGTGCTGTTCCACGCCGTCTATGCGCACACGGTCGAGGACCGGTTCGACCCTCGGTCCGTCTTCCAAGCCTACCTGGCGCGCGGCGCCAACGCCCAAGTCTGGTTCGTGTTGGGAGAGCTCCAGCGTTTGGATCGGCACTTGGACTTGTCGTTCTGGCGCGCGGGCGACTTCAAACCACGGCCAGACGACGACGAAGCTGAGGCTTTGGATCCGACCGAAGTGGCCTGGTATCCCGTGCAGGTATACCAGGGGGAGGGCTCGCAGGTACAGCCTATAGCACACTCGGCATTCTTCCTTCATCGGGAGTGGAGCTTACTTCGGGCCCTGCGATCTACAGGCTCGGGGACTGCCTATCTTCACTTTTCCGACTTGGTGTTCCTGCCGGCGGACCAGGATGTCCATCCGACCATCCAACGGGCCAGGGAGTGTCCTCCGGATGAATTTTCCTCCAGGCGCGTGGTGCCTGACGTCACGTGGAGCGATGACGAGACTTTCCACCCGTTGGAGTGGTCTAGCACTACCGTCATGGCCTTCCAAGAACCCTCTCCCAATAGGCAGTTTCCCAGGGGGTCACTGTGGGCGCAAGCCCTGGAGAAGAAGTTGACGTGAGCAGCCACATGGAGCAACAAACCCGGGGAAAAGTCCATGCTAGATACGAAGAAAAGGGCAGCAAAATACATGGTGGATGCTCCCAAGGGCCATGGGGGATGAATCGCTCTCTATAGAATCTTGCCATGACCGTGAACGCAAAGACAGACCCACAGGCCTACAGCACCAAAGCGGCAGCGAGGCCGAGCAAGCTCGTGACACCAAGCAGCCCAAACGGTGTGTCCAAGCCGGCGGCGGCCGACGGTCGGCCGCCGGGCACAACCCCGGTGCCCGGCGACCCTGACGTCCCCGGCGACCCCGGCGACCCTGACGTCCCTGACGGGCTCGGCGGCGTGGCCGAGCCCGGCGTGCCCGGCGTGCCCGATGTGCCTGTGGGAGGCGGCAGGCTCGGGCCCGTACCTCCCGTACCCGGACTTGCTGTACCCGGACTTGCTGTACCCGGACTGGTTGTACCCGGACTGGTTGTATCCGGACCTGGCAAACCTGGGCTGACGATGCCTGGGAGGTCAGTGCCTGGACTGCCGGTGCCCGGGGTGCCAGTGCCTGGGCCATCGGTGCCGGGGCCGTCGGTGCCTGGGCCGATGACGGTGCCGGGGCCGATGACGGTGCCGGGGCCTCCGGTGCCCGAACCCCCCGGGAGATTCGGCGTTGACGAGTCAGGCATCTGCCCCGCCACTCCCTGCCACGTCGCCGACACACCGGTCGAGTTGGTGCAATCGGGCGGGACCGGGGCCGCCGGACCATCGACGAACTTGACAGCCGCGCACTACCGCCGCCCACCACCCCCGAGCTTCAGCCACGGCATCTTCCTTCGCGCGGCGGGGGCAGGACAGTGACGTACCTGGTATAGCGCGCCGTCGACGGCCGTCTGCACGATCTGCACGACGGCGTCGCGGCCGACGAGCAGCTTGGGGGCCGGCACGGCCGCGAAGCACACGTGGCCGAGGCCGGACTGCGTCACGTTGGGCGCGAAGGCGGTCCAGGGCCCGGGCGCGGCGCCGGCGTCGGCGACGCGGAAGGTCCACGTCGCGGCCGGGTGCGTCGTCAGCAGGCTGACGGGGAAGCCGCCGACGGGCCAGGCGGTGACGTTGTCGCGGTTGGACGGATTGCCGCCGCCGCAGGGTGCTGTGGCCTCGGTGCTCTCGTCGAATTCGCCCACGGGGACGGGCTGGTTGAGGACCCAGTGGGCGAGGGCGGCGGTGGGGTAGAGGAGGAGGAGCGAGGGGAGGAGGTGGCGCGCCATGGTTTGCTGGTATGTTTTGAGTTGTGGGGGCGAAGGATAGAAACCGCAAGAGACGGTGGAGGGGGCGAGTCTAAAGATATCTTGAGTTGGCGCAGCGTCCGAGTGCAGATGTTCCGTTTTTACTATGCTTTCAACGACGTCGTTAGTGTTTCGCACGCACGGGATAAGTTTCGGTCTGGTGAAATACCCAAACAACCTGTCGGATCTCGAAGCCATCGCCGCGCCACAGTGTCACGCGCCTGGCAGATCATGGCATTGACACGTGGACAGGGGCAACGGACGAAGCCAGGTCACCGCTGCTACTCCACGGCGCGGAGCTGGCCATGGTCTGATCGAACAGAGGGGCCTCATGCGTTTTACCTCGTCTTGCCGGGAAAAGTCTATCTTGGCATGGGCAACCGGCGCAGCCAGCCCGGAGCCGCGCGGCCGCCCACGGGCCCGTCATCATCACTCATCCGTACACGCTGTCTTGGCTCTTTTATGCGCCGGGTGCCGATGGCCCTGGCAGTCGGGGAGAGGCGCGGGACTCCTGGGACGAGGGAAACACGCGCCCGTGAGATCTTGTCCGAACAGTCTAGAGTCTACTTTGTTGTTCTCCCTTGTGTGGATGCCATCCCTCGCCCGGCCCTGGTCCTCTGTGGCGAGCGTGTCACGCAACTGCTGGATACTCTCTCGGTGCATGCATAGTCAATGTGCTACGTGGCGGCAGGGGCCTTCCTAAAGAATGCCATTATGCTGGCCATGTCTTGCAGACATGATCTGGACTCTGATTCCAGGGGGGGGCGTGATTCATCGCATGCAAACCCAAAAACTCAATCAGACGACCAAACGTAGGTGGGCGGGCCGAAGCAGCGGTGAAACGAGCCCAAGAAGAACGTTCGTGGCCGAAACGTGGAGGGTTCACGGGCCCATGGAGCCTCGGCATGCTGGATCGTCGTCGGCTCTTCCTAAACGAATGAACAAGTCCGCACCAGGTGCCCCGGGGCGGCGGCGGCAGCGGCTATAGGCAGAGAGAGGAAAAAGGGTGTAACGCAGATGGAACCGCGCAGCTGCAGGGCCGAAGGTTCTGTCCCAGAGGGAGGGATCATGGGAGTAGATCGGGTGGAATAATCGTACTCTGGCAAACACTTGTGATGACGAGGACTGGAGGAGTATATACAGGACTGCCACCACCCTGTGCGCGAAGTGTCGAGATCTGCCTTCTGCACTACCCCTTACACATCATCATTGTTATTTGTTTTGGTGCTGCCGGCAGCTTCTACAACGTGCAACCTTCCGCCAGTATACCAAAGTAGACCCGACAGCCAGACACCAAGATATCCAGACGTAAACAGTCAAGTCATTTTCTCACCATGCATCTCCTCCCCCTCGCCCTCCTCGCCACTACGGCGACGGCCCACATCGTCCTCAACCTCCCCACGTCCTTCGGCTTCGACGATGACAAGGAGACCACGGGGCCGTGCGGGTCCTTCAACCCCATGAACCGCACGACGGTGACGCAGTGGCCCATCAACGGCGGCGCCGTCGCCGTCCTCCAGGCCGACAAGTCGGCCAACCTCACCTTCAACTTCCTCATGGCCGCCTCCACCTCCAATGTTATGATCGTGCCCGCCATGAAGATCAACGTGGCCGGCACCGGCGACGTGTGCATGCCGGTCGTTGCGCCGCCCGCCAGTATCACCTCCATGTCCGGCATGTCGACCGTTGGCATGCCCGCGGTGCTGCAGGTGGTGGGCGAGACGGACGACGGCAAGCTGTACCAGGTATGTGCCGCCGTTGGCCCAGGGCGACGTGGACAGGGGGAGAGACGAGATGACGGCTGACACGGATACGATGCTTGGTATAGTGTGCCGCTCTTGCTTTCGCGGCGGCGGCGACGACTCGGCCCGCGCCCCCGGCAGCCTGCAAGAACGCGACCGGAGTCAAAATCACCATGCTGCCCCTGCCGGCTTCCACGTCCGTGAATATGACCGGGGGCGGGATGACGGCGCCCCCTCCGTCGACGGGTCCGGCCAAGTCTGACGACAGATGAAGATAACGGGAGAGGTTTTTGTGGGGCATGATGTGGGGGGATCTTTTTTTTTTTTTTTTCCTTAATAAAGTCTCTCTTTCATGACTTCTGACCATGTATGGTTTCTGGTAATCGCGTAACAGAGTGCCCCAGCAAAGGCCAGTGAGTAGTCAAGGCCAGTTTGCCCCTCTTTCTGTCTTGCCAAGGATTTCTTTGATGCTTTCCTCGCCTTTGGCGACGACACTGGAACAAGACCTAGCAAGCCCGTCTGATGCACATTTTTCGTCCAAGAGGTACGGTCCACGCCGGTACCAGCCGGAGTTGCAGGTAGTCGCGAGCCCTGGGTGGCACAAGGTGACAACGCCAATGATCACCCGGACATCATCCGGGGATTCCCCGAGGCCGAGGGAGGGGGAGGCCGTCGGTGGCGCCGAACAAGCTCGGGACAATTCCAGGTAGGAAGAGGAGTAATGCTCGAGGGCAACCCCCTCGAAGCCAAGCAATCTCACCTTCTTCTCCATTCTCCCACCGACCAACACCCCTACCCCATGTCCATCATGTCCGACCCTGCCGGCACCGCGTCCGCGTCCGCCTCGGGCCCCATCTCCAATCTCCCCCCTCTCCACCGCTACATCACCGGGCACGACCCCGCCTCGGGCACAGCCATCGTCGTCTCCTCGACGCCCTTGGCCTGGCAGCCCCACGACGACAACCAGCTGGCCTTCAGCGTGGCCTACGCGACGACGGCGCTCCCGGCCGACCTCAACGACGACGCGGACCTGCGCGCGCACGCGGCCGTGGCCGCGCGCGTCGACGCCGGCACCATGGGCCTCGTGCAGCCGGGCGGCACGGTGCTGCGGGCCGTCGACTTCGCGCCGGGCTACGCGTGCGGCATGCACCGCACCCAGAGCCTCGACTACGGCATCGTGCTCGAGGGCGAGGTCGACATGGTGCTCGACTCGGGCGCCACCGCCTACAGGCTGCGCCGCGGCGACGTGGCCGTCCAGCGCGCCACCCAGCACCAGTGGGTCAACCGCAGCCGCACCGAGTGGGCCCGCATGATGTTTGTTCTGCAGCATGTGCCCCCCCTCGTCGTCGGCGGCAGGGAGATGAAGGAGGATCTGGGGACCGTGGAGGGGTCGGTGCCGCCGAGTGGAAATTGAGTCCCGGTGGAGCCGCACTTGTGGGGTGGGGGCGAGGGTGCGCATAAAAGTCTGCAGTGTGGCGCGTGCATTGTGGCGCGGCCTACAGTACATGCTGCCTCTTGACTCGATTGGCTGCCAGGAGATTTGCCATGTGTGATCTCTACAGGAGGGCGCATGAGGTGATCATCACATAACGCGCACTACCCCGTGTTTCCCTCTGGATACCATAGAAAGTGTACTTCATACGTGAAGTACCTACTCATACCCCCGCCACGTATAGACTGTCTACGTGAAACTCTCGCCATGCCTGACGATTCGGCGCGGAAAAACGGAAAAACGGACAAACGTACGAGCTGTTTGCCGCTCGCGTCGTTGGATGGGCGATCAACGGCAGAGATACACCCGGTCCATGGCCCTACCACACCCATTGTAGCCTTCCTGCCGCAGGCGCTACCCTCCGTCGCCGCCATGCTCCCCCGCCGGCGCCACATGTCCCAAGCTGATCCGGCCCGGCCAGACGGGCAGCACGGCCGCCGCCACCACCGACAGCCCGGCCAGGACCATGGCCAGGACCCACGAGGCGCGCAGGCCGTCGAGGAAGGCGCGGCGCACGCCCTGGAGCGCGGGCCCGCCGAAGTGCTCTTGCAGCTGCGCCGCGCCGACGGCGAGCACCGAGGACGCGTCGATACCGGCCACGTAGCGCGGCAGCCGCCCGAGGAGCAGGTTGTTGGTCAGCCCGGCCGAGGCGGCGAGCACACAGGCGCCGGCGTAGTACTGCGTGACTGGGTCCGGTGGCGCGCGACCATGTCAGTACGACATGGCGGTGCAAGACGGGGGGAGCGGCCGAATCGGGGGAGGGGCGGTTCGCTCACACAAGACCGCCGACAGCGCCAGCGGCTTCTCCTCCACCGGGCTGACCGCTCCGGCCACGATCATGGGCACTTGGAGGGAGATGCCGACGCCGACGCCGAAGAGGATCTGGTAGCCGATCTCGCTCCCGAGCTTGCTGCCGAGGCCGAGCGTGAGGATCCCGCCGGCCCCGAGGGTGGCGAGGGCGGCGCCGACGAGGAGGAAGGGCTGGTAGATGCCCGTGTGGCCGATGGCGACGGAGGACGCGAAGGAAGCGAGTGCTAGGTAGGGGGGGGGGGTTCAACCCTTGGATTAGTTGGGCCGTCCCAAAGTGGGACATGTCGTTCGGATCGTCTTCCCGAGGACTCACAAACGCAGAGGATGAGTGGGATGGCCCGGATTCCACTCTCGACCGGAGACAAGCCGGAGATGGCCTGGAAGTAGATGGGAATGTTGTAGATCAGGAGGAAGTATGCCGAGAAGGAGCTGAACCGACAACCCATTGCGAGTCAGCCCCGCCGCTGCCAGAACTCGGTTGGACATTGGAGAAAAAAGGTGGGAGAGGTTAAAGAAAAAACCCCCCCCCCCCCCCCCGAAAACCAAAAAAAAAAAAAAAAAAAAAAAAAAAAAAAAACTCACAAGAACTGAAAGCAACAGACGGCAAGAATGTGCCTGCGCCTGAGAATGCGTATCACGAGCAAAGCCCTCTCCCCCTGCCAATACTCGTTGATGGCAAAGGCCACGGTGAGCAGCACCCAGCCCAGCAGCAGTACGATGGACGAGGCATCGCCCCAGGACTGGCTGATGCCCGCCCGCTGGAACACCAAGAAGCAGCAGAGCAGCGCAGCAACGACGAGCACCAAGCCCACGGGGTCGAAGCCGAGCAGCCGCGCCGCCCAAGACAGCCCCGGCCGGCGACGACGGCCGTCCCCTGGCTCGGCCGAGGGACCCGGCGGGCGCAGAAACAGCAGGACCAGGGCGGCGGCGGCGCCGCCAACCGGCAGGTTGACGTAGAAGCACCAGCGCCAGCCGCCGGCCTGGGTGAAGGCGCCGCCGAGCAGCGGGCCGACGACGCCGCCGACGGCGAACACGCAGCCGACCAGGCCGACGACGGCCGGCACGCCCTCGGGCCGGGCCACGCGCGCCGCGAGCGCGTACGCGCCCAGGCTGACGCCCGCGCCGCCCGCGCCCTGCACCGCCCGCCCGGCCACCAGCCCGGCCGACCCGCGCGCGGCCCCGCAGAGCAGGCTGCCGGCCTCGAACACGGCCAGCGCCGCCGCGTAGGCCCGTCGCGGGTCGTGGCCCCCGGCCTCGGCCCGCGGGGCGTAGGCCCGGCCCCAGGCCGACTGCGACGCCGACAGCGCGAGGAAGAAGGCGGACCCGTACCAGCCCACGTCCGGGAGGGAGTTGAACTCGGTCGTGATGGAGGGGATCGCGGTGGCGAGGATGCTCTAAGAAGGAGGCCGTCGTCGTCGTCGTCGTGGGGAGAGGGGGTGTGTGAGTGAGGAACGGAGGCGTGGGAGTAGGTCGGGTGGCGCAGCGGGTGCTGGGTAGGGCTTACAATGTCGAGAGCGATCTGCACGAGACTTCTTGTGTGAGCATACGGCCATGGTACCGGAGGCGAGGGGGAGGGCCGGGCGCCTGGAGAGCCTACCACAAAGGTGCTGAGCAGCAGTCCGCACACGATCATGGCGCGGTGCGTGCCCGACGGATACACCGACGCAGGAGCCGGCGTGACCTCCGGGCGGATCTTGGTGCTCGCGGACTCGACGTCCGAGACCCGGGCTGAAACACGGCCGTGATCCATGGTGTGTGCTGGTGTGCTGGTGTGCTGGGGTGTGGTGACGCGCACCATGCCGAGTTCAACGGTATACACAAGAGACGCTAAGCAGCGGCATGGGAGGGGGGGAACAAGGAGCAACGGAGAAAAAAAAGGGTGATGGAGCCTGGGACGGAGTGACCGTGGTGGCTGACGTGGGCGACCAGCAGAACATAAGAGCCCAAGAGCCATGAGCCAGCAAGGAAGCCCAGCCAGCCTCGCGACGCGCGCACGCACACCGACACACATACACACACAAGGCTGTCGTGCCCTACCACAGCAAAGCAAAGCAAAGCAACAGAAACGGCCGAAACGAGACAGCCCATGGATTCCATGCCCCAGAAGCGAGCAGGCCGAACGGGGGGTAGCGACGCGAGCGAGTCTGCAGGCTGCCGTTTGCTGGAACCCTGCCTGCCCGCAGAATCGCCGCTTGTGCGAGGTCTCGATATCGTATCAGGCGGTAGTATGCATGTCGTGCGAGCACACGCACGTTCGTCGTTGCGTTGCGGGACGACGTCGATTCTGGGCCGAGGACCCAGTCAGTCAGCCAGTCCGTCAGGAAATTCCTTCAGCCGAGAGACAGAATGCCGGCACGCACACTCACACATACACACACACACACACACACACACAGCCGTGCTACGGTAGACTAGCTCTGTCCCATCTCGAGCCGAGTTGGAAGGGGAGGGGGTTGCCTTCGCCACAACCAGTGGCCGACGGTGACACCGGTGTGTTAGGCCGACTCGTGCAGTCCACGCGTCGCGGCCCGCGGCGTACCGAGTTGCACGAGATGGCCCAGGAGGAAGACCGAGATTCCACGAGACACGCGCCAGCAACGCTGCGGGTCGTCACATGCCGTGTTCGACTTGTTCGCGGACTCGTAGTTGTGGGCTGGTCGGTTGTGCAGCCTCTTGTGAACCGCTTCGCCTGTCCATCGGCCGTGTCATCTTGGACAGTAGTTAAAGCAGATGCATGTCTGGTGTCGGTCGGATACGCTCCTCATCAACATGGAAGTCGTCGCGTCGGCACGGCGGGAGCAGCAAGCGCCATAGGGTTGTATCATTACTTCCAAGTCCGCCACCCGAGCCCCCCTCCGCACAGAGGCAGAAGATGCAGCAAAGCGAAAGACGCCGCAGTATATCCCGAGTCCTATTACAACAAATCACGATCAACGCCAACAAAACCCGAAGACGTGGGGGCCCCAGTCAAGACCACACAACCACGGCCAAACGCTACCGCGCAACGGATCCATGCAGAAACAGTGCGTCATTCCACCCAGGCCAAGCGCTTCCGTACGGACGTAGGCATCCCGTGACCGAAAGCGCAGCCAGCCCCTCCTTCCCCTATAGCAGCATGACCGCCCAGCCCAGCAGGGCCGCGAGCGCCAGACCGCTCACGGCTTCGAGGGCACCCGCGCCGTTGCCGTGGTTCTGCTGGCTCGCGGCGGTGGCCGCGTCCTGCGTGCTGTTGCACAGATCGGTGCCGTTGACGAGCGTGCTCAGGGCGTAGACCTTGGGCTCGCCCTTGCCGAAATAGGCCGTGATGTTGCCGGTGCCGTCGGCCGTCGTGGTGGTGCAGCCGAGCACCTCAGTGACCTCGTCGCCGGGCGCGAAGCCGCCGAGGCTCATGGTGTACGACGGGCCCTTGCTGCTCTTGTTGTTGATGCAGAACATGATCTGGCCGCCGGTCGGGCCCTTGACCAGGCACAGGTGGCCAAGGTCGACAAAGAGCTGCGTCGACAGGCTCTGGACGTAGCCAGGCGCCGTGCTGATCACGTGGTTGCGCAGCTTGTTGAGCTTGGCCGTGAGCACGTACAGCGTGCTGTTCGTGTCATAGCCCGACGTCCAGATGGCCTCGCGGTTGGCCGGCGTAATGCTACCGTCGAAGTGCTGCTCCTGGCCTTGGTAGACTGTGCGAGACTAGGTCAGCTGGCCGTGGACATGATCAAGCGTGCGCGGGACGCGCGGCGGACACCTACCCAGGGGAATGCCATCGTTCAACAGCACGAAGGTCATGGCGTTCTTGGCGATGGCCATGTCCTGGTTGTAGCTGGCAAAGCGGGGCACGTCGTGGTTCTCGGCGAAGGTGCCGAGCGCCAACGTGTTGTTGCAGCCGGCCTGGACCGCCGTTCGGTTTCCAGCAATGTTCATCATGGAGCCCCCGTTGAAGGCATCAATGAGTGGGTAGTAGTCCAAGTAGTTGGGCATGCCCTCGAGCAAGCCGAGGGTCTGGTACCTGCACAGGTTGTCGATGCCACCGGACAAGACCTCCCCGAGCGCGAACACACCGGCCGCGTGGACGAAGGGAGGCAGGAAGGCGTCGTTCACGTGCTTGGCGGCATCGATCCGAATGCCGTCGATGCTGTAGTTGGCCACCAGCGCGCTGACCCAGGTCCCGAGGCCGTCGACAACCACGGGAGACTCCGTTTTGAGATCGGCCAGAGCCACACCGAGCGGGTAAAGCCAGCAGTTCTGGTAGTCGGTCGGATCACCCCAGTTCGTCACGTTGCAGTATGGGTGGTAGTCATCCGGGCTGTTGAACGGCATCATCTTGGAGTAGTCGATGGGCGGAGGCCATGTGTTGTTGAACGCCTGCGCCATGTTGTTCACCACGACATCGACCAGGATGAACATGCCTCGCTTGTGTAGGGCCGAGATCAGATTCTGGAGGTCCTCCTGGGTGCCGAAGTGGTCGTTGAGTTTGTACAGATCTTGAGACCAGTACCCGTGGTACGCGTCTCCCACGATCGTCTCGTTTTCGATGTTCTGGATGACGGGGCTGATTTGAACCGCCGTGAAGCCCATGCCTGCGACTGTTTAGCATTCTCGCCCTCGTACGTTTGGCCGCCCCATGACCTACCCTGGATGTAGTCGAGCTTGTTCGTCAGGCCAGCCCAGGTGCCATTGCAGTAGACTGACAGGTCCGTACACGGGGCCGTGGTCGATCCGTCCGTTCTTGCGAACCGGTCCGTCATGACCTGGTAGACGGACCGCGATTGCCACTCGGTCCTGTTCGCAGCGCTGGCAAGGTCGCCAAAGGCCGCCGTGGCCGCCAAAGCGTGTATCGCGCCGCGCATGATCGCTAGTATCGATGGATTGGGAGAGGAGGCAACGAGCTGCAAGGGCTGTTAGGCGTCATCGTGACTTGGGAACCAGACGTGACATCACAAGAGGTCGCGCCCAAGGACAGCATTATTCACACTTGACGCAGGCTTGGGAGGTTGCACAGCAGAGATCGGACGCTTTCCGCGAACGCAACATGGGCGGGGGGGGGGGGTCGTGTACGAAGTACGTACGTAGTACCCCAGGCGGATCGGACTGTCAAATGGAAGGGAGGCGGCTCACCGGTGAACAGGTAATCGACTTCATGCGATGGTCAGGATATGTCCCTTCCTGGATCCTGGGACCTGTTGCTGCCGGAAAATGTGCTGAAAGATTTTTCAGGCAGGCCAGGCCGTCTGGACAAAGCACGAGAGATGGTAAAAGAACCAAAATGGGATGAAAGCGAGGGGATGATGACGAGTCTGCCTCCAAGAAAATGGAAATGGACGGTCGATGGATAAGGGAAAGGAGGATGTTGCATCACAACACACAAGACCGTATTCGCACTCCGTATGCTTCCGTGTTCCGAAACTGGCCGGCCATCAGCCGTAGCACCGTGCACGCACTGCCTCCTCCCCCGGCGCGGACAAAACGGAAGGTGAGGCAGTTGGGAGAAGACCAGGGGTCCCCAGGCAGATCGGATCCGGTCTCCGCTGGGGCGAGTCATGGAAAGGCAGGGATCAGAACAAGTATAAGACATGACCTACCTCCTTACTTCGTACAAGGCCCTACCACGCAATCTTGGCCCCCTCCCGAGCCCTCCTCGTGCCCGGAGGCGTCTGGCAAGACTCTACATCCTGACCGGACGCGTCTCTCCCGACCACAGCCACGGCTGCGAACACGGTCGAGTGGCGGTTGTGTAGTCAAGCCAGGTGATGGTCGGCAAACCGCGCAACCGCCTCGAAAGGGAGGTTTCCCACTTTATGCCGCAGAAGCAAGCCAGCAGCGCCCAGCGCGCATCTCGGCTCTCTTTGGGGCCAAAGACCCTCCGTCCATCGTCGGCCGAGGTTTACCCAAGCGGCCGCCCGGCGCGGCACATGACAATCCGAGCCAATCAACGAGCGGCGACCGGTGGGTGGCGACTCAGTACGGCGCATGGGCTTACCGAGCAGTGAGCACAACCGCCGCTGGCCTAATGCGCTTCTGGAAGCACTGCATAAAAAGAGGGGCCCTTGGAGGCGCAGACCGTGACCTCGTGTTCCGTAGAGCAAGTATGGGGCTTTTCATCGTGTCAAGGTGAAATGCCAATCAACTGGGACCTCCCTGTCCATGTCGGTTCATCTCTTGTTGCGCATTAGTACTAGTCCAGGTGCCGCCTTTGTGGGAGTGTCTCACGTGTGCGGTGCGTCTGAAATCCGGATTCTAACGCTTCAGTTCATGACGGTCCGAAAAGAAACTGCGGAGGCCCTGTCCTTGTGTGCGTGAACGTGTGGCATGGGCCGTCACGCAGCATGGCCCGTGCTCTGTACCTGACAGGAGCCTGGGGTTTCCCGTGCACTAGTACGAAGCAAAGTACTCTTTACTTGGCAACAGCCCGTAGCCAGTACCTACATGGTAAGTACGGAGTACCCTGACCAGGTGAGTCTTTCGCAACGGCCAATCGCGCGCACTGCTGACAGCACCTGACAGCTGTCGGTTCTGGGCAGATGGCCTGACTGCCTGAAAGCCAAGGAATAGCCAGCTCAATTTCTGCGCCGACGAAATCTCCGACCCCGGCACTCGGTTCTCCGACCCTGGGGGCCGACGTACACGATGGGGTAGCAGTCAAAGGCCATGATCACCAGCACCATCCTAATGTCAGAGTAAATAGGTTTGGGGGGGGGGGGCATTGCGCGGCGGTTCGTGTATTTGGGGCGTTCCAAATCTCGCCAATTTCGCTCGGCGCTCAGCCTTGCTCAATCCCAGGCCAGCCAGCCAGCCAGGCAAGAATGTAAACATGCAAAAAAAAAAAAAAAAAAAAAAAAAAAAAAGGCAGGGCTGTCTGTGGGAGCCGGAGTGGGCCTTTCTTGTTCATAGTGCTGCTGCCTTGCTTTATCCACAGTGCCAGCACGGCGCTGCGCAGCTCACCGCAACGCAGCTCGCCGCACCACCGCACCGCCGCATCCGGCAAACAAGGATTTGGCAGGACGGAAACGGCCTTCTCTGGCACTTCTGGGTCTGCCCAGTCTGCCAGTGGATCTCGCACGCCCACCCACCCCTTTATAGCCATTGAGAGCATGGGTGTGATGCGTGTCGGGACTGGCCAGTAGTCGCCGCGCGCACTATGCTGTACTCGCTCTCGATCCATGTTCGTCACCTGCTTCTCGCAAAGCGACCTGTCCTCACTCCAGCGACATTCACTCTCCCCGCCGTTTGCCTGTGGTCTGTCCCCGTCGGTCCTGTCGTCGCGCCGCGTCGTCGCCACATCCATTCTTTCGTCTCGCCCGTTCGCTCGCCCGATGCGGTGAGCGGGTGCTGATGATGACTCGTCTCTCGTTGTTTTCCAGTCATCTTCTGCTTCCTCTCGTTACCTTGACGAGCACACTCGTTCACGCCCTCCGCTTCGACCCCGAACAGATAGAGCACAACCTCAATACTAATCGGACAGCCACCAACCCGCTCGACTACTGGGGCCAGCGCCCGGCCTCACATACATACTTCCCATCGCCAGCCAACTGGAGGGCACCCTATTACACCGTCTTCCTGGATCGCTTCGTCAATGGCGATCCATCAAACGACAACATCAATGGCACCCTATTCGAGACGGATTCTATGACCACGCAGCTCCGGAATGGCGGTGACCTGCAGGGTTTGATCGACTCGTTGGATTATATTGCTGGCATGGGCATCAAGGTGGGCGGCCCTCGTGGGATTCGGACCAAGGGGCCGAGAGAGATGTGCCAAGCTCACCGCGACCTGTACTCTAGGTCATCTACATTGCCGGTTCGCCCTTCATCAACCAACCGTGGGGGGCCGACGCTTATTCGGTACGACCCTGCTACACCCACCTGCGCGATGCTTGTCGTGCCCAAGACTAACCAATCACCACCTAGCCTCTCGACTTGACCCTGCTCGACGCGCACGCCGGCACCATCACGACATGGCAAAACGCCGTGGACGAGATACATAGCCGGGGCATGTACGTGCTGCTGGATAACACCATGGCAACGTCAGTACAACCAAAGCCAGCCCCCCGCCCCCCCTCTCCCCTCCCTCTCCCCTCCCTCTCCGTATCCCACCTCGCCGCTCAGGTCTGACCGCATGACAGACTTGGTGACCTGATCGGCTTCGAAGGCTACCTGAACACGAGCACCCCCTTCATGAATACGGAGCACAGGGTACAGTGGAAAACGGACCGGCGGTATATGGATTTTCAGTTTGGGAACAGCTACAACGCCACCTGCGATTACCCGCCGTTCTGGTATGAAGATGGCACGCGGATTACTCCGGACCTCAAGGGATGCTACAACAGCGACTTTGACCAGTACGGTGATATCGAGGCTTTTGGCGTTTTTCCCGACTGGCAGCGGCAGCTGGCCAAGTTCGCTTCCGTCCAGGATCGTCTGCGCGACTGGAAGCCAGACGTGCGATCTCGGCTCGAGCAATTTTCCTGCATCATCATTGCCATGCTGGATATCGATGGGTTCCGAATCGACAAGGCTGTCCAGGTGACCGTGGACGCCCAGGCCGCCTGGAGCCAAGCCATGCGTGAGTGTGCATCCCGCTTCGACAAGAAGAACTTCATGGTGGTGGGGGAAATCACGAGTGGGAACTTCCTCGGCTCCATCTATCTCGGTCGGGGCCGGACGCCAAACGTCACCGTCGACCTCTCGGGCACCAAGGCGCTCTCTTTGGACGTCAATGCGGCCGCGGACTCGCAGTATTTCATTCGCGACCATGGCAACAATGCTCTTGATGCAGGTGCCTTCCACTACTCCATCTATCGCTACATGACCCGATTCCTGGGCTTGAGCGGCAACTTGGAGGCCGGCTATGATTTGCCGACGGACTGGGTCGAGATCTGGAACAACATGATGACAACCAACGATCTGTACAACGCCTACAGCGGGGAATACGACCCCCGCCACCTCTACGGCGTTGCCAATCAGGACGTCTTTCGCTGGCCTGCCATCACGCAAGGCACAGAGCGTATGCTGCTTGGCTACTTCGTCACCACGCTCATGCTTCCTGGCTCGCCTCTGGTCTACTACGGCGAGGAGCAGGACTTTTATATCCTGGACAACACCGCCGACAATTACGTCTTCGGCCGACAGGCCTTCTCGCCGAGTCCTGCGTGGAAGATGCATGGCTGTTATTCGCTGAACAACTCGATTTACACGGGCTGGCCAGTCCAGAGGGCCTCGGACGGCTGCCACGACAGCACTGCTGCCCGGGACCATCGCGACCCTTCGGCGCCGATCCGCAACATCATGAAGCGCTTGTTCCAGCTGCGCGACGCCATCCCGGTCCTGGAGCGCGGCTGGCTTTTGCAGCAGCTGCAGAAGAACACGTCGTTCGAATTGCTGCCGGGCAGTACCACCAAGTCCGAATTCGGCATCTGGAGCCTGGCCCGGGGCTGGTACGCGTCGGTGCAGAACGACACGAGCACGCCCGTCTGGCTCGTCTACCACAACAAGAACAGGACGGAAACGTATCTGTCCGACTGCAACAACGCATCCCAGGCCTTCGTCGGCCCGTTCGACGCGGGCACACCGATCCGCGACTTGATGAGCCAGCAGCCGGCCGTCACCATCGGCCCTTCGGCCGTCCCGAACAACTTCACCGGGGCGAAGCTCAACATGGGGTGCTTGGCAACGGTCACACTTGCGCCCTTTGAGTTCCGCGCCTACGTGCCGGCCACGGCTTGGCCTGACGTGCAGCCCGCTGTCACCGGCTTCTCGCCCGGCCACGACGTCTCGGTCGACACCACGGGCTGGCCGGTCAATGCTCCCTACAATATCGCGCTTCGCTTCTCTACCGCCATGGATTGCAACTCGATCAATGCCAACGTATTTGCCACGCTGGTGACGTCGGGTGCGAACAACGGGACCAACCTCACGATTGCCAACGGACTGTGCTCCCCGATCCAGGATGATCAGCCTCTGCCCTACGTCGGCTATCTTCCGTCCGTCTTCCAGTGGAACGCAACGGTCCAGGGCGTCCAGGACGGCATCCTGAAGCTCACGCTCGTGAACGTGTCTTCGATCGCCCAGGTCCCGACGAACTCGATCGATCACTTCCTCGTCCGGTTCGGGAAGCCCGACAACCCCGTCGTGTGGCCGGAGAAGGCGAATTACTCCCGTACTCTCCTGACCTCGGTCGATAGCGCCTACCACCTGAATCTCCAGGCACCGGGAGCCACGCAGTGGCGCTACAGCACCAACTGGGGCTCGAGTTGGAGCAGCTGGCTGACGTACGCACCACTGAAGGACACGGCGGTGCCCTCGCTGCCCTGGAAAGGCACCGAGTTGCAATCCTGGCAAGGCTCGCACATCGTGGTGCAGTACTTCAGCCAGCCTCTGGGCTCCTCCGCCTTTGTTCAGCACGCCGACGCTCCAGGCTGGGGATACGGCCGCACCTTTCCCCACGTTCATCTTCACGGAGCCTTCAACAAGTGGGGCTTCGATGCCGGCTTGCCCGGCGCCATGGATCTGGTCAATGAACACACCTGGGAGCTGCACTTCATGGCCGAGTGGCCCACCAACTTCCAGCTCAACATCTGGGGTATCAATCCCGACAACCAGCCCGACGCGACCTTCATCTTTGGTGACATCGATGACGACGGCGTCTTGGACCGGCTGCCACCGAGCAGTCTGTCCAACAACGTGATCAACATCACAAGGCCGCCGCCGATGCCCTATCTGTCGTGGAATCTGCAGCTCAACGACGCAACGTACCGGATCGAGAAGATGGCCCACGGGAGTATCTGGATCCAGATCATCATCTTGCTCATCATGTTGATCGTGCCCGTCTTGACCGCCGTCGGCGCCGGCTGGGTCTATGTCCACAGCTTCTACCAGGTCAAGGTGAACAAATCGGGCTTACAGGACAAGGGCTGGCTGCCGCTCAAGCTGGGGACCATGTCCAAGCATGATCTCCGCAACCCCGGTGGCCGTGGGGGCATGGAGATGAGCGCCATCACGCCCACGGCCGGCTTCGGGCCCCTGGCCGGAGACCGCGACAAGCGGACGGTCCTGATCGCGACCATGGAGTACAACATGGACGACTTCAAGATCAAGATCAAGATTGGCGGCTTGGGTGTGATGGCCCAGCTGATGGCCACGGCGCTGGCGCACTTGAACTTGATCTGGGTCGTGCCTGTGGTCGGGGATGTCGAGTACCCCTTCGAGATGATGCAGGCGGCCGAGTCCATGTTCGTCAACGTCATGGAACAGCCTTACGAGATCCACGTGTACTACTACCAGTCCAAGAACATCACCTACGTCGTTCTCGATGCGCCCATTTTCCGCAAGCAGACAAAGGCCGATCCGTACATTGCCCGTATGGACGACATCGAGAGCGCGATTCTGTACGCGGCGTGGAACTCGTGCATTGCCGAGACGATCCGCCGGTTTCCCATCGACATCTACCACATCAACGACTACCACGGCGCGGCTGCGCCCCTCTACCTGCTGCCGCAGACGATTCCCGTCTGCATGTCGCTGCACAATGCCGAATTCCAGGGAATGTGGCCGATGCGGACGCCGGAAGAGGCCAAGGAGGTCTGTGACGTCTTCGGCCTGCCACCCGAGGTCGTCAAGGACTACGTGCAGTACGGCTCCGTGTTCAACCTGTTGCACGCCGGTGCCAGCTACCTCCGCGTCCATCAGCGTGGCTTTGGTGCCGTGGGCGTCTCCCGGAAGTACGGCGATCGGTCTCTGGCCCGGTACCCGATCTTCTGGAGTCTCAAGCAGATCGGCCAGCTCCCGAACCCTGACCCGTCCGATACGGCCGCATGGGACCCGAAGCAGGATGCGATGGCCGTGGCCAAGGCGCAAAACGTCGGCGTGGACCAGACCTTTGAGGAGAAGAGGGCGGATCTGCGCAGGCAGGCCCAGGAGTGGGCCGGGCTCGACGTCGACCCCACGGCCGAGCTGTTCGTCTTCGTCGGGCGCTGGAGTCTGCAGAAGGGCGTGGACCTCATCGCCGACATCTTCCCCAGCATCCTGGAGAAGTACCCAAAGACGCAGCTGGTCTGTATTGGTCCGGTCATCGATCTCTACGGACGCTTCGCGGCACTGAAGCTCGACAAGCTCATGAAGATGTACCCCCGTCGTGTGTACAGCAAGCCCGAGTTCACGCAGCTCCCGCCCTACATCTTTAGCGGGGCCGAATTCGCGCTCATCCCTTCGCGTGACGAGCCCTTTGGGCTGGTGGCTGTCGAGTTCGGTCGGAAGGGGGCCCTGGGCGTGGGTGCCAGAGTCGGAGGTCTTGGTCAGATGCCCGGCTTCTGGTACACCATCGAGTCGATGAGCCCGTCGCATCTGCTGCAGCAATTCCGACAAGCGATCGTCTCCGCCCTGGAGTGCAAGTAAGTCCCGACTCGGCCCCTCCTTTTCCCCCCCTTCTCTCGGTCCCGGCGGCGCTGACCTCGGGTAGGACGCACAAGCGCGCCGTCATGCGCGCTTGGAGCGCGAAGCAGCGTTTCCCTGTCGCGCAGTGGGTCAAGCAGCTGGACGAGCTCCACGCCCGATCGATCCGCATCCACACCAAGGAGGCCAAGAAGAAGAAGAACATCGAAGTGCTGGGCGGTGGCACGCACCTCAACCTCACCCGGCCGTCGTCCCGGGGCAGCACGTACACATACGTCGACCCCTCGGGAACTCCAGCCACCGCGTCGGGTTCTGGTCCCGGTCCCGCCGTCCTTTCTCCTCTCGGGTCGGCTCCTCTCGGGTCGGCGCACGCACGCGTGATCAGCCCGCTCATGGGCCGGCCACTGTCGCCTGGTGCGCCCATGTCGCCTGGCGGACTCCCCACGCCGGGTGCGCCCTGGGCATCCGGGCTGGGCACTCCCTCGCCGCGCGACTCCATCGCCAGCTCCATCGGCGGCGCCTCGCGCATGAGCACCATTAGCGTGGACAGCTTTGCCATACGCGCGCAGAACGGTGGCTATGAGCAACCCCAGGACGCCTTGCAGTTCCAGGTGCCCACCACCCCCTTTGCCGGACTAGGTGTGCCACAGCCCAGCTTCGGCAGCCTCGGCTCTCACCGCAACAGCAGCATGCTCAGTCTGCCCGACGTGGTGGGCGACCGTCACGATCTCAAGCTGCAGCAGGTCGACCAGTTCTTCAACGACACCAACGGCGAGTTCTACGCCGAGTTCGACGAGATGCTGGAAGCCCTGACGGCGAAGAACTCGGCCTCGGACCTGTGCATCGAGACCTTCCTGAAGAAGTCGGAGAAGGAGTGGTTCGCTCGGTACCACGACGCGAAGCTCGGCAGGCATCATCGCGACGCAAGTCGCAACCGCAGCTCGAGCAGGCCGCCGTCGCCGGGCGGTAGCAAGGACAGGAGGAACGAGTCGGTCGTCAGCCGCGGCAGGCAACGGTACCGGAGCAGGACACCGAGCGGGCTGCGTTCCGAGTTCGAGTCGGACTCGCCCACGATGCATTCGGCGGTCGACGACGAGTTCCTGCTGGGTGATGGCTACCAGGCACCCAGGGGCTTGAGGAAGTGAGTGTTCCAAGTGCCCGTCTCCTCCCCCGCTCTGCCCTTTCCCCCCCCCCCCCCCCCCGGAATTTGGGTTAACCAAGAATGTGTGCAGAATGCTTTCCATCCGCATTGGAGACTGGCCGATATACTCCTTCTTCCTGGCCATACAACAAGTCATCTCCATCAACTCGTACGAGCTCGTCCTGCTGACGGGAGAGACGTCCCAGACGCCGGCGAAGCTGTACATCATCTCGGGCTCGTACCTGGCAGCCTCCATAGTGTGGTATATCCTGGTGCGGCACTACCCCTCGGTGTACGCGCTCTCGGGGCCATGGCTCTTCTTCGGCATCGGCTTCCTTCTGCTCGGCATCGCTCCCCTGACAAGCAAATGGGTCAAGTCGGCCATCATCACGAACATGGCATCTGCCATGTACAGCGCTGGCGCGAGCAGTGGGGCCTTGTCATTCGCGCTCAACTTTGGCGACGAAGGTAACGTGCCAGTTCTCTCGCCTTTGCCCCCCCCCCCCTTCACCGTGGCTGTGGGACGGGAAGCTGATGGTGATTGTTCCTCTAGGTGGATCGCCCACTCGGCAGTGGATCTTTCGTGCCCTCATCGTCGCCGGTTTCCAGCAGCTCTACTCCCTGATGCTGTGGTACTGGGGCTCGCTCGTGTCCGACCAGATCGCCATACCCAGCGCCTTTCTCGGCAACTCGCCGGTGCCGCTCGTGCTCGTGATCTGCATTCCCGTGGCGCTGCTTCTCTGGGCCATCGGCATCGTCCTCTTCCTGGGCCTTCCCGACTTTTACCGGCAATCGCCCGTGTCGATCCCGGGCTTCTACATCTCGCTCTACCGCCGCAAGATCGTGCCGTGGTTCTTCTTCATGATCATCGTGCAGAACTTTTGGCTCTCGGCGCCGCTCGGCCGGTCGTGGCAGTTTCTGTTCGCGTCGCAGTTCATCCCCACCTGGGGCGTCGTGCTGCTCTCGCTCGGCTTCTTCCTCGGCCTGTGGAGCCTGATCCTGTGGGGCTTCTCGTACTTCTCCGACAAGCACACGTGGCTGCTGCCCATCTTCGCCATTGGGCTGTGCGCGCCGCGCTGGGCGCAGGAGCTGTGGGCCACGAGCGGCATCGGCGCCTACCTGCCGTGGGCCGGGTCGCCGGTCATGTCGGCGCTGCTGTCGCGCTGCGTCTGGCTGTGGCTCGGCCTGCTCGACAACATCCAGGGCGTGGGGCTCGGCATGATGCTGCTGGCGACGCTGACGCGGCAGCACGTGCTCGCCGTGCTGGTCGGCGCGCAGATCATCGGCAGCGGCTTCACCATGCTCGCGCGCGCCGTCAGCCCCAACGCCCTCAGTCCCAACACCACCTTCCCCGACTTCAGCCAGGGCATGATGCCCGGCATCGCGAGCAAGTGGTTCTGGATCTGCCTGCTGTTCCAGCTCGTCATCCCCCTCGGCTTCTTCAAGTTCTTCCGCAAGGAGCAGGTGTCGAAGCCGTGAGGCCCGGCCGGCGCCCCTCTGCCTCGGCTATTTTTCGAGATTCCTTACTGTTGTGTGGACAGGCAAAACGAGCGCAACCCGGGGGGGGGGGGGGGGGGGAGACAGGAACGCCGTGTGTTTCCAAGCCTGGCGCAAGCATTGTCCTTGTTTTTGTTTTTTCATCCTGGCGCAGCGAGCGAGGTGAAAGGGGGAAATAAAAGTTTTCCCCCATGATGGGCTGGGTTGTCTGTCTCTTCTGGTCCACCATGCGTATGGTATATACCACTGCGGCACATCTTTGTCCAAACTGCACGACCTGCTTGATGTCTTTGTTGCATGTTGGACCCTGCACGTTTCTGTTTTCATTTAAGCTCCGCACATATGGGATTCGGCTACATTACAGGCTTGTACGGGTGTTTGTACGTATGTGTGTCTGTGTGTGTCTGGGGTGGACATCTGTCTCTCATACCGACCGGATGGTGTTCTCATGATTCCCTGCCTGGTTTTACCGGCCGGTGTTTACGCATACTTGGGGGCTTCATGCTCTTGCTCTGCTGCTACTCTGTTCTTCTAACCCCCCAGCCCACTGTCGTTTGCTGCTCTGTTTTTCTGCCTGGGTGTTTGTGCGGGGAGCGGATGGGCTGTAGATTGATGAAGGTAGATTGATGAAGGATGCGTTGAGAATCCCCGAACCTCGTCGTTGGCCGTATTGTTCATGACATGGTGATACACACACATCTTGATCTTGATCCAAGCGCTTGACCCGTGTGAACCGAGTCGGTGATGATATCGATGAGTAGGCTACGGCCGACTCCCTGGGCAGCCGACGAGGGCGGCTACTCGTACGGCCGACGCTGGGACGAGAACTTTGGGCCGGACAAGGGGGCACACGGCGGTTACCAAGACCAATGGTATACCTGCAATAGCATCCGAGGACCCTGTTTGCCGGGGCAGGCAAGATGCGTGCGCGGACGGGACGAAAGCTCCGGTGGCGACGTGGGGAGAAAAGGGGTTAAACAATAAGACCAGACGAGGCCAGGACAGGCGTGCACACATGTCCTTGTCACCCAACCGCCACGGGCCCACTTGGGCCGACGTCGGCCGAGTTTAGCCGCTGATGGACCCGAAGCGCGCTGCTCGCTCGGCTCCGCTGCAGTAACTCTACAGCACCTGCTTCCTGCTTCGCAGCTTCGCAGACTTGATGGCATTGGCGGCGTCTGCCACGGACGTCCGGCACCGTGCGTGGCAACGCCCACCGGCTCTCGCTGTGATCGTACGTTGAATGCAGCTTCTAGCGCCGTATGCTTGTTTGATGCGGGCACGATGGAGATATGCAGCTTCCACGACCGAGCGCGAGCACGCGAATGAGAAGCGCCCAGTCATCCCAGCTCTCCGATTGGCCCGATGCCCGCGGCAGGTACCCGCAGTGTCTCCGTTTGCTGCATTTCTCCGTACTCCACAGATGCATGGCCGAATCTCCCCTCCTCCCGACATAATTTCAGCTTCAGACCAAGACGGCTCGCTCGCGGCCCCCTCGTCGACCCAACTTCAGCCGCAACTCGCAGCCCGGCGGCGTCGCGTCCCTCGACGTGGCACGTTTGCATCCTTCACGTGTCATTGGGGGCCCCGTCCGACGGTGCGGACGTAACGCGGCACGGCAGTTGGCACGTCAAAACGCCACAGACACCAAAGACAGACGGTTTGGTGCGGTACAGGGTACAGTTGACAACGGACGAGGGTCCTCCTTCGCCATGACCTTCGGCCCTGCAGTGCCGTACGTGCGCTGCTTCTAGCGCCACGCGCACTAGCAAACAATCTTCGGCCCGGGCCCTCACCACGGGAAGCTTCCAGGCCCCCAGGCCCCCCCCCCCCAACGACGCAGACAGGGTACAGGACGGGTCTGTGGAATGACAACAAGCTCTCTCCGACGTGGTTTCGTGCGCTGTCAACAATGGGCCTCGATATATCCGAGTCCTGCAAGACGGTGTGGCTCCCTCCCTACAGGGCGCGAGGTCGGGAGATTGCTGCGTGCTGCACATGCACGGCCCTCGACCATCTCGCACTCGGACCTCAGTCATATAGGTCAACGGCTTCTGGCTCGCCATCGTTTCGCCTGCCCAGCTTCTGCTCTACACCTTGTCACTCTGCCCTCGTCCTCCGGTCGCCCTGCACGCCGGAGCCAACATCGTCACCATGGGCCTGTTCAGGTCCGCTTCCAAGACCAATTCCAAACCTCCCTCGACGACAGACACACAGTCCAATGAGACGAGCATGATGGCCGACGAGGCCCTCAGGGCCGACGCCGCCGAGTGGAAACCGTCGACGCACGAGATGCTGATCATGATCACGCTGTCCGTCATCTCCCTGATGACCGCCCTGGACGCCTGCATCATCATCACGTCTCTCAGTGTACTAGATCCCAACCCCCCTTTCCGGCCTCGGGTTCCCGATACGAGGACGTTGGACTGACGATTCGGCTTCCAGGCTATGGTTGTAGATCTCCAAATCGACGCGACACAGGGCTTCTGGATCGGCACGTCTTACCTGTTGGCCTGTGGCGTGTTTATGCCTTTTATTGCCTCGTTGAGCAACATCTTCGGCCGGCCCGTCTGCCTGTGGACATGTATGGTCTTCTTCACCGTTGGCTCCATCGTCTGCAGCGTTGCCCACAACATCGCCACCATGCTGGTCGGCCGGTGCGTCCAGGGCATGGGCGGCGGCGGCGTCGTCGTTTTGAGCCTGGTCATCTTCACCGACATTGTGCCTCTGCGATACCGGCCCAAATACTACGGCATCGTGTACGTCCAGCCTGCCTCCCCTGCTGTCCATTTTCGACAGGGCTGACAATAGGTCGACGGTGCAGCCAAGGTGCATGGGCGTTGGGAAACTGCATAGGTCCCGTTCTTGGGGGGGCCATTGTTGAGCGGACGACGTGGAGATGGGTGTTTTACATCATGGTGCGCCCCGCTTCGACGCCCGTGGCCACGGTTTGGCACCAGACTGACGCCATCTAGCTCCCCTTCTGCGCTTTCGGGCTCGTGGCCATCCCCTTGCTCCTGACCATCAAGCCGCGTACTGCCACGATGGGCGAAAAACTGGCCCGGGTCGACTGGCTCGGCAGCTTCATCTTCATCGCGTCCATGACGCTTTTCCTCGTGGCCATCTGCTGGGGCGGTTCCCAGTACGCATGGAGCGACGCGCACACCATTGTGCCCCTCATCCTCGGCTGTGCCGGGCTGGTTGCCACCGCCTTGTACGAGAGCTTTGTGGCCACTGAGCCGTTCATCCGCAGGAGCTTATTCAGGAACCGCACGGCGACCATTGTCTACATCGGCGGGGGACTCCAGGGCCTGGTCGTACGTGGCAACCCCGGGACCATCCGTTTCCCCACAGATGCCCCCCCCCCCAGCGCTAACATGGTTTTCCCGGCTCAGCTCTACAGCATGCTCTACTACATCCCCTTCTTCTTCCTCTCCGTCCTCGGCTACTCCCCCCTCGTGACCGGTCTCGCGCTCTTCCCGACGATGCTGACCTTTGTGCCCTCGTCGGTCGCCACCGGCGCCATCATCACACGGCTCAACACGTACCGACCTTCCATCTGGCTCGGCTGGGCCGGTTGCACCCTGGGCATCGGCCTGCTGGCCTTTCTGGCCGGGCCCACCATGTCGCTAGCCGCATGGGTCGTGCCGCTGGTTCTCGTCGGTCTCGGCCACGGCCAAGTGCTGACGGCGCAGAACTTTGCCTCGCAGGCCGCGTGCGGGCCGGGCGACGAAGCCGCGGCGGCCGCCTTGTACGCGCTCTCGCGCCAGCTCGGCATGGCCATCGGCGTGGGCGTGGGCGGTGCCACCTTCCAGAACGTCATGGCGCTGAAGCTGGGCTGGGAGGGGCTGGACGCATCCATTGCCCGCGAGGCCGTGTCGGTGGCGGAGCAGCTGCGCGGCGGCAACGCCGACGACGCGGCGCTCCGGGGACAGGTTGTGGACGCGTTCGTGTACGGCTTCCGTGGCGTGTTCGCCCTGCTGATGGCGGTTGGATGCTTGGCGCTTGTGTTGAGCTTCGCCGTGCGGCATTACAGCCTGGACAGAGAGATTGTATCGGAGCATACCCTGGTGGATAATCGGCTGTCCAGGATGATGCAGCGGAGGAGGGGGGGGGATGGCGGCGGAGGTGTCATGGTGATGGACCCTTTGGAAGAGGTGCCTTCGGCTGGCAAGGCCGGCAGTCCATCTGTGGAAGTTCACAAGTCGCGGCCAGGCCTGGCGGTGGGTGAAGTCTTGCGGCCGGACGCGCAGCTCGAGAGGTAGAAAACGCGAACCGCGACGGTGGGGAGGGAAATCAGGGTCATACACGGCCGACGAAAGGGGGCCCGGGATCCTGGGGGGGGGGGGGGAAATGGTGCGGGATGAGGCGGCGGGGACGGCCTAGAAACCGGCGTGAAGGCCATGGTCGGCCGTGGTCCTTGTCTTGCGACTCCTGTTCCTGCCGACAGGCGGTCTTGCCGCATGCTGAGCGAAACGCGGGAGTTCTTGGAGTCCGGAATTGGGTTAGATAGGCATGCATCTTGGAGTCTGCAGTGCACACTATACAATGTTGATCCGACGGTCAGTCTTCACCCACCCAGGTCGGGACAGATCTGATGTCATGTGCACTTGCTTGGTCTCCCTTCCCACCTTGTGGCCTCTACGACTAGATAGCCCGTGACCAGCTGTCACGTTGCGGGGAAGGAAGCCGGCGATTGGTCCTGTCTCCTTGCTGTGGGTGTCTGTGGCTGGTGGCTGGTGGCTGCTTTCGGGAGCGACGACTGTTGCTGGCATGGCTTGGGGGAGGTGTGTGCACCATGTACGGGGTGGAAAAGATGACAGTTGTTGTCTTTTATGCACGTATCCCACTAGGTAAGCAATCACGGTCCTGTCTGGTCAAGACGACTCTCTGCCCAGTTCCTGGTGAGGGCTCGCACCCCGTTCCTTTCCGCTTCATGGATCCTCGGCCGTCGGACTTTCTCCCTCGTCTTCCTGCACGATGCGTGGCTGCCGCAGGTTCTCGGACACGCGGCCGGCCCAGTTGACGATGTTGCCCTCGCGGCCCTCCCGCATGTCAAACGTCACCAGCGAGCCCGCCTGCTGGGACAGCCGACTGCCCCGGAGCATCTTGGCGAGGAAGGCCTCGGCCGCCTTGTTGTGGGACTCGTGCATGAAGCCGATGATCTCCTCGAGCTCGTCGCCGGGCTCCTTGTCCGGCACTGCGGCCGCGTTAGCATGTAGCCGTAGGCATGCGGGGACGCCAGTCCGGTCCGGTCCACGCGGGGGAAACGAGAAAGACGGGACGAGAGAAGGAAAAATGGCGAGAGGAAAGGAGAGGAAAAGGGTGAAGGAACAGAAAACACACCAATGGGCGGAAACAGCTGGTGCCTCTGCAGCGCCCGCGGCAGCTCCCACCAGGCGCCGACCACGGCCTCCCAGAACTCGGAGCCCAGGCCCTGGCGCCAGAACTCGCGGGCGAGCAGGAACTCGGCCTCGGGCCAGCCGGCGCGGCCCATCTCGACCAGGTTGGGGATGCCGCCCTCGCCGACGAGCTGGCCGGAGGCGCGCAGGAAGGCGCCAAAGTACCAGTGGCCCTCGTCGTCGGCGGCCAGGCGGTCGAGGAAGGCGGCGGACTCGGCGCGGTCGCGGTCGACGCGGCCGCGCGTCGGGCTGGGGTCCTGCGTCTCGGGCCGCGCCCGCAGGGCGGCGAAGGCGTCCAGGTCGGTCGCCGCCCGCAGCGGCCGCACCACCAGCCGGGCCGTGGTGTAGTGGCGGGCCGCGGCCGGCGGCAGCGGCCGCGCCGGCAGCAGCACGCGGAAGTACAGCCACGGCATCGTCGTCGCCGACTCCCACGCCTCCTTGTCGAAGTTGAGGCGGAAGACGGACTTGGACGCTGCCGGGGCGCTGCTGCTGCTGCTGCTGCTGCTGCTGCTGCTGCCCGGTCCGGGCGGGGCGGTGCTGGAGGACATGTTCGGTTGTGCGGTAATGGTGCGGACTTGCGTTGCAGTGTGTACGGCGAGTGGACGAGGGCACGAGCGGAGGATGAGCGGACGGGTGGAATCGGATATGACTAGCTATGCGACTTGATTGGATTAATAAGGTTGCTTCAGGGACATCTGAGTTTGCCGGGTATTCCCTAGGAGTATCCCTATACTCGTATACTAGAGAGTTGCAGGGGTTGTTCATCACGGTTGCTTCTTCGTATTGGTCGACTCTTTCGCAACGATACCTACTACGTAGCAACGCCCTCGTTTCGTCGAATGGTCATAACTTTGCAAGAACTCCTTTTCAAACTCCATAATCATACACATTGGCAACCAACCAGAGAGACACCATAGCAAATGGCTACTAGTATCAAATGGCTACTAGTATATTGTATACAAGTCATGAGCCCCCCCCCCCCCCCCCCCCCCCCTAACCCCTCTCTCTCTCTTCCTTTTGACACTTTTGTATCCACTAGCTTAATTATCATATACTGCCCAGAACACGTGCTGATAACATCCACAGCGTACCCGTCGTGCCGCGCGGCCGGATTGCGGCTCTTGTCGGACTAGAATCCCCGGGTACCTGACTTTCTTTTTCTTCTACCTTCCTCTCATGCTCTCTCTCTCTCTTTCTTTTCCTCTGCCTTTCTCTCCCTCCCTTCTCTTTTTCAAAACAGAATGCTGGTTGTCTCGGTAGGGTTTCCCGTGGGATCACCCTGGGTATTCCTACCCCGTCCCGATATTGCCTCATCGGGTTCCTCGTATCGGCGTATCGGCGAGTGGACACCAAAGTTCATTATAAATGACTCTAGTTACCCAAGCTTTGAGGAGAGCGCGTTCCATAGGCGGCATCCTGGAGATTGCCGACACGCCTACACCGTCCTCGACGAAACGTGGGCCCCACGTGATGTCACCCTGCACGTTGTAAGGCGGCAATTCGAGGAGGCAAGGGAAGAAGGAAAAAAAAAAAATAGAGGGTGGCGGGGGATGGACGAGGAGCGGAGTGTGTAGAGGAGGGGATAACCCAGCCACGAAGCCCGCGTCTCGTCTAGCTGACACCAACACCTCATACCGAGCAACCCGGGGGCTGGACTGAGCGAGGCCTGTGATTTGAGTGGTCATGGCTTTGCGCGTCCTGTGTTTCCGTTTTCTCTTCCAAGGAGTGGACCCGAGCCCGAGCGTACCAGGATAAAGGGTTCACAGAGGTGGTAAACCGTCAAAGCGATTCTCCATGGGGAGTCGTATGGAAAAAGGTTTCTCATGAGGTTTCTTTGTCTGCTTCTCGTCGTTCCTTGGCAACTAGCTTATAGATTCATACCTTGTGCGACCTTTCTCCTGGCTTGAGCCTCATTGCTTATCGTACCCGAGGAGAGGTAGGCTGACTCCTTTCCGATGGGCACCCAACCTCGACTTTCCTCCCTTCCTTTTGGTTACCAGCCAGACGGCGAGACCGAGGACGCGGCCGTCGTGGAGCGTAGTGGTACAAGTTTTTGAGCACCGGCGGCGGGGACTTGAACGCTGGCGCATAAGAAACACTTGGGTGGGGGGCCAGGAGGGCGGAGGCGCGGACTCGGGCCGAGACGCGGCCGTGTGAAGAGTAGGTATGGATATGGGCGAGGAACGGGAGCAGGACGGGAGGGACGAGGGTCGTATCCCAGACCTTGGCACCGTCGACGTGGATAGGGACGGGCAGGTAACGGCTGACTGATTACGTAATCAATACTCATGGATGACGACAAACCTCTGCACGAGCCCGAAAACCCCGGGCATCATGCTTCGCTGCTCCCCCATGGGAAAATCATGATAAATCGGGTCTGCACCGGCGGCCTCGCGTCAGCCTTTCGGGACCGAGAGGTCACGACTCGCAGCGGACCTTGGTGGGGAAAGACGGGCCAAGGCTGAAAAGTGAGGTGGAAGCGCCGGCGCCTATCCAAGATGGAACTTTGGAACCAAGCTTACAAAGGCCGGGCGGTTGGATCGGCCATGTCGCAGTGCCGGGCTGCAAGCATCGATCGGTTCCCTTCACGCATGATGACCTTTTCTGCCGAGTCTTCCCGACCCCGATTCCTTCTCCGACATGACACGCCCCCGGGGACGTTGGGGAGGAGACATGGGGGCCTTTCGCCCTTCGGACCCGGTGAGCCGGGACCCGGGACCGGGGACGGGGACGGGACACAGACAGAACCTGCCTCTTTTCTTGGACCTTGTTTGGCCGACCCGAGCGGAACCGGGCGAGCGGGGCCGGCGGGCCGTCGTCCTTCTTGTTGCTTGCGACCGCTAGACCGCTACGGGTAACTGGACTGCTACGCACGACTGCCCGTCCTGGGGTCGTCACATCCACGATGCTACCTCCCTAGTTCTGGCACATTGCGTGCCCCTCCCCCCCGACAGTCTCGAGTACTAGAGTACCGATTCCCACGTCTTTTTTTCTTTTCTTTTTTTTTTCTTTTTTTTTCTTCTTTCTTCTTCTTCTTTGTTCCCTTTTTTTTTTCTTTTTTACCCAATCTCGAGCCCGCATGAGCACCAGCCCTTCCACTCGTGTTTCTTCCTTCGCCTCTGATCTCTCCACCACACTCGAGCCATGATGGACTCGGACAAGGAAAAGGAGCTGGGAGCAGCTGGACCTCCGGGTCAACCAATCATCACGTCACACCAGGCAGCCGACGCGACGACAGAAGGTGGCCGTCCAGAAACCTACGTCTCATCGACCATGTCCCTGCGACGAGAGGTCGTCTTCGTCCTCACCGTGTGCAGCGCGCAGCTGACGACGCAGGCCGGCATGGCCCAGGCCGCCGGCACGATGCACATCATCGGCGACTGGTACGGGCTGAGCAGCCCCGGCGACCTGGCCTGGTTCATGGCCGCCTACAGCTTGTCCGTCGGCACCTTCATCCTGGTGTCTGGCCGCTTTGGGGACTTGTTCGGCCACAAGAAGATGGTCGTCATCGGCTATGTCTGGTTCGCGCTTTGGTCTCTGGTGGCCGGATGCGCGGCCTTTACGAGTCACTTTCTGTTCAACGTTGCGCGTATGTTGCCGTTATCCATAGGTCCTCCTCTACCCGTCCTGGCCTGGACGTGCTGACATGGCAACCCAACGACCGTAGGAGCGCTCCAGGGCATCGGCCCCGCCATCCTGCTGCCCAATGCGCTCGCCATCCTCGGGTCCAGCTACCCTCCCGGCACGCGCAAGAACATGGTCTTCGCCATCTTCGGCGCCATGGCCCCAAGCGGCGGCTGCCTGGGCCACACCTTTGGCGTCCTCTTCGCCCTGGCCTGGTGGCCGTGGGCCTACTGGGCCCTGGCCCTCCTGCTCGTCGGGCTCGCCGTCCTGTCCGCCGTCGTGGTGCCCAGCCAGCCTGTCGAGGCGCCGGTGCGGCTCGACTTCCGCGCCAAGGTCCGGGAGCTCGACCTCGCCGGCGCCGTCGTGGGCATCACGGCGCTGGTGCTGATCAACGTGGCGTGGAACCAGGCGCCCAGCGCCGGCTGGTCGACGCCGCACGTCTACCTGCTCCTCCTCCTCGGCCTGCTGCTCCTGCCCGTCTTCTTCTACGTCGAGCTGCGCCTGGCGCCCAAGCCGCTGCTGCCCCTGCAGGCGCTGCGCTCGCCCGAGCTCGGCTTCGTGCTCGGCTGCATCGCCTGCGGCTGGAGCTGCTTCGGCATCTGGTACTACTACCTCTGGCAGTTCTACCTGACGGTGCGCCAGGTGCCGCCGCTCCTGGGCGCCGCCTATTTCGCCCCGGCGCCCGTGGCCGGCGCGCTGGCCTCGCTGGCGACCGGCCGCATGCTGGGCCGCGTCGGCCCCGCCTGGACCATGGTGTGCGCGCTGACGGCCTTCCTGGCCGGCATCTGCCTCGAGGCCACCCTGCCGGCGCAGCAGACGTACTGGGCCAACGGCTTCCTGACGGCCGTGGTCATGCCGTTCGGCATGGACATGAGCTTCCCGGCCGCGACGGTCCTGCTGAGCAACGCGGTGCCGCGCCGCCACCAGGGCATCGCCGCCAGCCTGGTCAACACCGTCGTCAACTACAGCATCTCGCTGGCGCTGGGCTGCGCGGGCACGGCCGAGGCGTACGTCGCCGCCGGCCGGGACGCCACCCCCGAGGACCGCCTGCGCGGCTACCGCGCCGCCTGGTATGTCGGCATCGGCATCGCGGGGCTGGGCTGGGCCCTGAGCCTCGTCTTCGTCCTGTACAGGTCCCGGGCCCGGACGCGGTCGAGGAAGGCGGTGGCGGCGGCGGCGGAGGCTGCGGAGGGCTCGGATTCGAGCAAGTGATGCATTGCATGTCGGGGGAGGTCGTCAACGCCAGTCCGGCCTTCTCACAAAGTGAAGCCATCAGTCAACCTTGACCCGTCTCAGCCACATTGTCGAAATAGTCGGTCTCAGTCCTTCCACCCTGTTTCCCTTCCCCCCATCCCCCATCCTCGCGAGTCCCTAGTCCACCACCACCGTGGGTGTACAAAACCCATGGTTCTTTCCACCTAGCCCTCAGGTTCAGGACGAATAAAGGTCACTTCACTTGGTGATCATTGTGGTTGAAATCATACGAAGCGAGGTTTGTCGGAATTGAATTCATATGTACAACTACGTATGGGTGGCGGACCTTCCTTTACTTCGTCTCATCTACCTACAAACCCGTCAAAATTCATCCATCCGTGCCCTTCGGATCAGTAGGCACCATGATTCCTATGCAAGATTGACTCTGATGAAATGGGTGCTTTCTCTTGATCATGACTTCCTGTACCTGGAAACCATGGACCTTTGTGGAAAAAAAAGTGTTGCTTCCATCCAATAATGTGTCGAGAAAAACCCAAGATGCCGAACCGGGCAAGCACAGAAGCACAAGAGTAGTAGATGGCCTTATGGGCTACGGCTGTCGCGACCCAAGTCTGCCCAAGTCTGCCGCGAGTCGTAGAACTTGACAGGCCTGAGTCCATGACTCATGCCGAACATTAGTACAAAGGTGAAATGTGTGTTGTGGCAGGCCCAGGGTTCGGGTTATGCTCGGCTAAGCCGAACTTTCTCTGCTCGACTTCGCTACACTTGGATTTGATCTTCGACTTCCCAGTCTTCCCCTCTGCCATCTTGGATTTGGTGTTCATTCGTTAGACTCCCCGATCCTGCATTTCCTGGCATACCGTAGTCTTACTTGTCACGACATACTCTACGACGACGTAACCCCGTCGCCGCCAAGATGGACGATCAGTTCAACGGGCGCACCGACGACGACCTGTTTGCCGACGACTTCGAGCCCGCGCCCGAGTCCGCCGTCGAGGTCGTCGACGACGTCCAGCCGTCTGCGAAAGCCCAGTCCGACCCGACCGGTGCGGCAGCCCCGTACCCGAAGCCCGTGGGCCAGCAAGCTGCGCCCGCGAGCCCCGCGCACACCGCCGCCGCCGCCGCCCCGCCGCCCAACGCGCCGTCCGGCCCCAAGGGTCTCGCACATTCCCGCCATAATAAGCCAGCAGCCGGAGCGCCACGGCCGCCTCGGCAGCATGTATTACAGGGTGGCGGTGGCGGCGGCGGCGGCCCCAAGCCGAAGAATGCGTCCTCGAGCCCCGCCGCGACCACGAGCTCGACCGACGCAGCCGTAGCAGACAAAGCCGCAGCCCCGTCCTCGACGGCCGCCACCCACGGCAAAGGAAAAGCAAAGGCCGACGCAGCCGGTACCCAGCCCGAAACATCCCCCTCGCGCCCCAACGGCCTCGCCGCGGCCCCTTCCACCACCATGACCACCCACACCCCAGCCACCCCCGCAGCGGGCGGCTCCGCGCGCCTCGGCTCGGGCGCCAACCCGCGCACGAAGCCGACGGACGAAGAGCTGGCGGCCAAGATGGCACGCATGCGGGTGCTCGCGGCGGAGCAGACGCGGCGGTTCGAGCAGGCGCAGCGCGACGAGACGGCGCACGCGGCGGCGTACGCGCGCGGCATGGAGGAGGCGCAGCGGCGGCGGCGGGCGGCCGACGAGGAGCGCCGCCGGCGCGAGGCGCACGAGCAGGAGAGTCAGGCTCGCATCGACAGCGAGCGCGAGAAGAACCGCGAGCGCAAGCTGCGGGCGTTTGCGGCGCGCCAGGCCGGCACGTGGGACGACGGCAAGGAGGAGAGGATGCGGGCCGAGGAGGAGAGAGGCTTCCGCGGGGCGAACGGCGGCGTGCGCGGCGTCAAGGGCGAGGGGCTGGCCGGCAGTCGGTTCGCGCGCGACGGGCCCAAGGAGGGGGAGGCGAGGGGCCATCATGCCGGTGGTAGCGACGGAGACGGACGAGGCCGTGGTCGCGCACGAGGTGGCCGTGGCCGAGGAAGCCGTGGCGGTAGGTACGACGACGGGTACGCCGAGGGCAGCGGCCATGGTCGCCACCAGAACGGAGACGGCCGACCGGCTCCGCATCAGGCCGGCCAGACGGTGCCAGCCCGCGACGACTTTCCCGCTCTCCCGCAGGCTCACGCCAAGAATGTCGACACACCACCGCCCCCTGCAACGCTCCCCGAGATCCCGCTCTCTCCCCCGGTTGGCAAGTGGGACGAAGAGGTGGCTGCTTCCGACGCGCTGGCGAGGAGTTAGGTACTCCCAGCTCGGATGCAGCACGCGTTTCTCTGGACCCCTTCGGGAAACGGCACACTCAGCCCCGGCCCCGGCCCCGGCCCCGGCCTCGGCCCCGGCTCCATGCCCACGCCGGACCACCAGGGCTTCGTGCATAAGAAGGCCGCATGGAGGATGAAGATGCCGGACGGGTTCCAGACGAAGAGCTGGTCATCGCTTAACCAATGGCTGCAGCAGTTGCCGGAGCCGGGCAAAGCCACGGGGATTGTGGCCCGGCACCAAGCCACGCACGCGTGGGACTAGGTGTACGCGTGGATGGAGGGCCACAACGCCCTGGAGACGGACACGGCGTCTTGGACCACGGGGGATGCCGGGGACCCGAGCTCCGGGGATCCGAGCTCCGGGACCCCAACCTCTGTGCAGCACCGGATCGGCTACAGCTGGGCGCAGCGCAATTGGTGGTGGACAGCATCCTGGAATGGCGATGCGCGGGGCTGGGATCGTTTCATGTCGGACAGGTTGCCGGGGCCGGACGCGACTCGGGCGCACGCGGTAGAATACAAAGAAGGGTCAGCGTTGTCTTGAAGGACGGTGCGGTTTGTACCGACCATGGAATAGCTAGATCACAGCGCAGTCATGATGAGCATTGATTGGCATTTCCAGCAAGCACACCGACCATACGCCTCGCGCCGCCCAATGCAGAGGGAGTTTCGGCTCCATGTCACAGTATCCGAAGTCAGGGGTACACATCGTGTTCCTACCAGCCGCCTCTGTATCCCCTGCCCCTTCCACCGCGGAACCCACCACCACCACCACCACCACCACCACCACCGCCACAGCCACCACCAGCGCCGCCGCCGCCGCCGACACCCCTTGGCCCCCTCGGCCCCCTACCGAATCCATCGCCATAGCCCCCTCCTCCCATGGACCCGCCGCCCATATCCTCGTCACCGCCGCCGCCGCCGCCCATGGACTGCATCGGCGGTCTCTGGCGGCCCCTCATCTCCTTGGGGAACGATTCGTACATCTTGCGCATCTGGGCGTAGCCGAGGTGCATCTTTCCGTAGAAGTGGTCGGCCAGGCGGCGGTCGTTGTCCAGGCGGCTCAGGTAGGCGCCGCACACGTCGCACACCTGTAGTTTCTGGTGGCCGCTGGGGCCGCTCGTGTCGCTGAGGGCGCGCAGCTCGCGCTCGCGGTCGGCCTTGGCGGCCTGGGCGGCGCGCACGCGGGCCATCTCGTCGGCGGCGCGGGCGACCTCGGCCATCTCGCCGAGGACCTCGACCTCGAGCAGGCCGGCGGCGGCGCTGGCGGCCGCGTCGGCGATCTGGCGCAGCAGCACGTTGGTCTGGCGGATCTCGTCGGGCGTCTTCTCCAGCCGCCGCTGCGCCAGCTCGATGCGCCGGTTGCAGTCGTCGATGTACTTGGCCAGGTCGCGCATGTAGTCGTGCTCGAACCCGTGCCGGCGCCGCTCCGCCTCGCCCAGGCCCTCCCACTCGGCCTTGAGCGCGTCCGAGTGCACCCGCGCGCATGGGCCCAGGTCCTGCTTGGTGTTGGTGAAGAGGTCGTGCGGGCAGGTGCCGACCAGGTAGGACCGGCAGACCTTGGGGTCGGTGAGAGACATTTGCGCGCTGCGGGCGGCGACGCCGCCGCCCATGAGCTGCTCTGGTGGGCGGGCGAATGAGCGGGCGGGTTGCGCGGTGGGGAGAGGAAGGGGGGGGGGGAAAGCGCACGTACCGAGCAGCTTTCTCTGCTCTGCTGCCATGTTGGGGGCTGGTTCGACGCCAGGAGGACTTTTTTTTTTTTTTTTTTTTTGTTTGGTGTTTTGGCCACTCGCGATGCCGAAGCGGCATGGAAGGCGGGGCTGGAAAGAGTGGGGCTACCTACCTCACAACCCTTACCCTTGCCGAAGATTAGACTAACCTCTACGTACCTCTACACCATACAACACGATGGGTACCAAGCAATGGACGCAGAGCGGCAACCATGACCATGCGTAGATTCTTCTTCTTCCTCCTCCTCCTTCTCCTCCAGCCCCCCTTCTTGTCGGCCGCCGACTACCATGAGCAGCTGGTGCTGAGGCCGCTGCCGCTGTCGGCGCTGCTCGCGAGCTTCACATTCCGCTCCAACACGTCGCTTGCCGACTTTGAGGCGCACAACTACCGCTTCTTCCCGCGCTCGTTGGGCCAGATCCTGCAGTACGCCGGCACGCGTGAGCTACACCTGCGCTTCAGCCTGGGCCGCTGGGATGCCGAGAGCTGGGGCGCCCGGCCTTGGGACGGGAGACGCGAGGGCGGCACCGGCGTGGAGCTGTGGGCCTGGCTCGAGGCCGAGGCCGACGAGGAGTAGGTCGATTCTCTCTGTCTCTCTCTCTCTCTCTCTCTCTCTCTCTCTCTCTCTCTCTCTCTCTCTCTCTCTCCCCCCCTCTCTCCCTTTCTCTCTCTCTCAAAAAAAAAAAAAAAAAAAAAAAAAAAAAAAAAGACAGACAGATGGATGGGCAGCTCCGACTGACATTCGCACCCCTCCTGCACAGGGCCGACATCAAGTGGCTGACGCTCACCAACGCGCTCTCGGGCCTGTTCTGCGCGTCGCTGAACTTCATCGATGGCACGCGCACCACCCGGCCGGTCATGTCGTTCCGCCCCGAAGGCAACCATCCGAACTCGAGCTTGGCCAACACGCAGTTGCTGTATGGCGTCTTGCCGCGCGAGGTCGTCTGCACCGAGAACCTGACGCCCTTCCTCAAGCTGCTGCCGTGCAAGGGCAAGGCGGGCATTGCCAGTCTCCTCGACGGACACAAGCTGTTCGACGCCTCGTGGCAAAGCATGGCCATCGACGTCCGGCCCATCTGTGTCGAGGGGCAAGAGTGTGTGTTACAGATCGAACAGAGCATCGACATGGTGCTGGACATTGCTCGGTCCAAGCGACCCCGGGGTTGGTGCCTCGGCTCTTGTTTACCAACCATGTGCCATCTGTCATACGCCTGACTGACCTTTTGTTCCCAGACAACCCCATTCCCAGGCCGGCTCCAGCCCACGAGCTCACGTGCAACACCACGAAACCGTACCACGCAGACGACACGTGCTTTCCCATTGACCACAGCAGCCGCAGCCAGGAGTGGTCGCTGTCGCAGATCTTCGGCAGGCAGATGCGGGGCACCTGTCCGCTGACGGACCCGGCCGTGCCGCCCATCTGCCTCGACGTGCCCGACAGCCGCACCGTCTGGGTCACCGAGGGCGTCGCCGAGACGAAGAAGCCAGACGGCCGGTCGCGGTGCTTTGCCGTGCGCGCCGACGCCGACTGCGAGCTGCTCCTGCCCCGGGCGGAGCAGGACGAAGCCGTCGACGACGTCATCGCCCCCGCCACGCCCCCTCTCTACGCCGAGCGCAGCTTCACCGGCCACGGCCAGGAGCACGGCGGCGTGCAGACCATCCTGACCAACCCCAGCCCCGACGCCGCCGTCGAGTTCATCTACATGGAGACGCTGCCGTGGTTCATGCGCATCTACCTGCACACGCTGTCGGCCCGGCTGGTCGCCGACGACGACGAGGCGAGGAACTCGATCCCGTCGGCCTCTTCCGCCTCGGCCCGGGCCCGGAACCACACGGCGGCGGCGGCAGGAGGCGTCATCCAGGAGGTCTACTACCGTCCGGCACAGGACCGCGCGCGCGGCACGCAGCTCGAGGTGCGGCTGCGCATCCCGCCGGCCGCGACCGTGTGTCTGAGCTACGGCTTCGAAAAGGCCATCCTGCGCTACACCGAGTACCCGCCCGACGCGAACCGCGGCTTCGACGTGGCGGCCGCCATGCTGACCATCCTGGCCGGGCCCGACGGCGGCGCGGCCGCGTCGAACCTGCGCACCACGTCGCTGCTGCTGAGCCTGCCGACGCCCGACTTCAGCATGCCGTACAACGTCATCATCTTTACCTCGACGGCCGTGGCGCTGGCGTTTGGGGGCATGTTCAACATCCTGGTGCGGCGCTTCGTCGGCGCCGAGGAGAGCCCGCCGCCGGGGCTGGGGGCCGTGGTGGCGACCTTGCGAGGACGCTTGACGCGGTGGCTCGGAGGAGCGCTACGCAGGGAGAAGAGGGTGAAGGTGGACTGACCAGAGCGGGCTTTTCATGTCGGTCTCGGTAGGGGATATGCTGCTGCCCACGAGATGGCCAACAGGCTTGCCACCTTGCCGGCACTGTTCTTCTGCAGAGACTGCCCTCCCCTCTCCCAGCTCATTTTCTGCCTCGGGATGGTAGGCAATTCTTACCCGCTGAGCGGGCGGCGGGGGATACCATGTGGGCATCGAGTTTGTAGGCATGCAGCACAATGCGCGCGGATCGACAGCCAGACGAGACCAGCCATGCACACACACACACAGACACACACACACACACCGGTTACATTTTCCCAACACATTTCACGGTGCGTGAACATGATACACGGGCACGATGGCCCGCGCGGAAGAACAAGCACCTGCCGAGGACAGGAATGTATGGAGGCGGCCAAGACGGCCGTCCAGGATGGATTCCGCTTTGTGGCATGGTCTATTCTGCTGTTCTATCTTGTACACGCTTCCCTTGAGAAGAGGAAAGGTCCGCGTCTTGCATGGATGGACCTGCGGTGTGCTCGTCGACTGCCACGTGTGAGAGAAGGGTTAGGACGCTGCGCCCTGCGAGTTGTGAGGCGATGGGTGGGTGGTGTGCGTCAACGCGGGTGGTGATGGTGGTGGTGGTGCTACAGAGATTAGGATCTTGGGCATGATAGGCGCTGTGTGTCTTGAAGTGATGGTGGTGATACAAGAGTGGTGTCGAGACGGCTGGTGATCAGGCACGAACCGATACCGGGGCCGAGTGCGTCCGTTGGCCGGCCCGGAACCCATCAGTCCTCCATGCCGCCCACACGATGCACCATCGGCGGCCTCCGGGCCCGGAGCCCAAAGAACCGGCACCACGCCGGCACGGAGGAGCTCTTGGTGACGACGGCGGCCGGTTTGGCGGCCGCCATCCGCGCCGCCGCCACGACGAGGACGGCCTTCCTCTCCTCCGCTCCTGCTGCTGCACCGGCGCGTGTCAGCATGGTACCACCGCGGACGGGCGGGGCCCATGACGCACCAGCCTGCACGGCGACAGCCTCGGCCGGGTCCTTCTTCGCCCCGACCACCGCGGCCGGCGGCGGGTGGACGTGGAGGCTGTCGAGCTCCTCGGGCGGGTCCACGCCGGCGGCGGCCTGTACGATCCAGGAGACGAGGGCGACGAGGAGGAACATGGTCAGCTCGGGGCTGAGGAACGGCTCCATCGTGGCGCCTCCGGCGGGACCGGACCGGATTTCACGGGGGTGCGTGGGCGTGTGTGTGTGTGTGTGTGTGTGTCTGGGAACGGCGCCGTGGCCGACGGTCTCCCTTCCCTCCCGGATCGGGTCCGGACCTCGCGCGAGCCCGTGTTGGTTCGACGGGACGACGACGATAAGACCTGAATCGTCGATCTACGCCGGCGGGTGTGAAAAAAGGGCTGGGCGGGGGGGGGGGTGGCACAGCGTCGGCTGCAGGCGCAACAACAGAAAGGAATTCGAAGAGGTCGACGGGGAAACTGGCCGCTGGGAAGGGAAAAGAAAGGGGGGAGGGGGAGGTTTGGGGCGCGCGGGCGGCGGGCGGTATATGATAGGGCCCACGACGCAAGCGATGACGCATGCTTTGGTGGCCTACCCACACCGGCGCTCCTAGTTGGTACCCGTCCAGAAGCCCCAGGGGACCAGGCTGGATCGGCGGCGGTGGGGACCGGGCCTTGGCTGTTGTTCCGTCGTACTGCCCGCCGTGGGCAGCAGCAGGGTGGCGCCTCCAAGGTTCAGAAAATTCAGGGCCGGCGGTGGCGCCGGCGCGTGGCGACGACGCTTGTCGCTCTCATGAAACTCGGCGCTCCGAAGAAGCCAACGGTCCACGTCAAGTCGGGGGTCGAGACGGCCAGGGACGGTTCCTGGTCTAACGGGCGGCGCTTCTGCGCTTGGGGGGGGGGGAACCTCTAGCGCGCGCCCGATTCTTCCGGTAGAGGACCCCTCGTATGCGGCAGATTGGGGTCACGGCTGGCCGGGTTCTAGCGCGCCGGCCACGAGCTCGTTGACGGAGTGGTTGGCAATAGTACGACATCTACGCCCTTTCCACATGAAGAATCCGGCCCATGTTTGATTTTAGTATAATTGAGTAACCATACTCTTTACCTCCACACCTTTCTTCCTTGTCAATGACTTGCCAAAAGTCCACGACAAGGCGCCTGGTTTTCTTGTCACCATCGCCGGGGTGAAGGTCAGGAAGAGGAAGGTGGACCCAGCATGGAAGGTCATTGTCAAGACAGAGATGTGGAGAGCTGTGCACAAGGAGGCGGAGCAGGAAGCCGCCCACAAAGACGTCGGCTGCCATGGTCTTCGCCGAGCGGTCGCCCTTGAAGAGTCGCGGGGAATCGCAAGGGACAAAGGTGGCGTACATGTGACCGGCTCGGTCTTGCAACGATTTGATACATATCCATGATCCAACAGCTACGTTACCGAGAGGACATGGGAGAGTATGTGGAGAGAAACTGGATCGGGTTGGGCAATGAGTAGATGGCGGCTGCCTCCCTGATTGTGATCGGAAGGTTATAAGACAATAATGTTTGTCCTTGACTCCAGCGTAGAAATCTCATACTACGCCGGGAACGCCCATTACGAAGAGGCGTCGCGATTTGGACTTCGATAAATAAAACGCAATAGGGACTCCAGGGTCGGTACACGAAAATTTATCTTGGGGGGGGGGGCAGATTATAAGAGTATTTTGATTCTAGGAGCGACTAAGTAACCAAATGATCAATTGATCAGATAATCAATTGATTATATGGTAAGCCGACTTCACAGGTAGCTGACTAAGTGGTTAGCTAACGCGTAGAGTAATAGATAGGGACGATAGGTTGGTGGTGGGAGGAGGAGACCACAACTTGACAATTACCATTCTACCATGATGATACCACCCCTACCACCTCGCATTTTGGTCAATGGGAGAGTTTGTGCGAGGCATTGGCTGTTGTAAGAGTCACGAAACGACTACCCCCATACCTCCCTCCGGGAGACCAGCCCATCTCATTGCTAGTAGGACCACTCGGATCAGTTCATGAAGAACATCTACCTAGGAAGGTTGAATATAAACTTGGCGGACAAGCCAGTTCACAGCATCTACAACATGCGCAACGACCGTGGAAGAGGACGACACCGATGATGTGGCGCATAATGCGGCGAAGACTTGATCGTAGTCTGTATTGATACAGCCCTCGATCGCTTTCCATGGTCAACAGAGGTTCCCGTCGCCAGCCTCACAGAAACCAACAAAGCATCATGACCATGTCCAGTCAACCGATCGATCGCCGCACCCACCACACACCACCGACTCCAGTCTCCCGCCCGCCCTTCCACACACCCACGCCTCGCCAGCCCCGCCCCCCTCCGCTCCATCCCCCCTCATCTCGTCTGGGCAACCCTCACCCCGGCCCCCATCTTCACCCCCTGCTGGCCCCCTCCCCCCCCCCCCCGGCGCGACCCCTCGGCCCCGGCGCCGAAGTACAGCATCTCGCGCGGCCGCGGCCTGCTCTCGTACACGTGGCGCGTCACGTCCTCGCCCCGCGGCCGCTGCGGCAGGCTCATGCCGCGCTTGCGCAGCCCCGTCTTGGGCTTGCGCTCCGCCGGCGCAGCGCCTCCGCCGGCCTGCGCCTGCTGCTGGTGGGAAGGGGAGCACGAGGCCGGCTGCGCCGCCACCCAGGGCGGCAGCCGGTCGTGGGCCGCCGGCCGCGGGGCGGAGGGGTCGGCCGAGGAGGGGGCCGGCGTCTTGGCTTGGCGCCCGAAGCACCAGAGGCCGGGCATGGTCCGTCGTCGGTGGGGTGGGGACTACGAGTACGGGGCACTGCGTGGCGGCGATATCTGTTGTCGTTGTCGGGGAGTGAGTGGGTGCGGACCGATGTGAGCCGCTGGAGAGGCTTGTTTTTTTTTTTTTTTTTTTTTTTGGGGGGGGGGGCGGGGCGCTCGATCAATACGGACGGAAAGAAGCAGTACTAGGTCGCGTAGAGCTGGGCCGCAGAGCTGGGGGTTGAGTCGCGCGCGAGCCACTTGCAGGCAGAGACTGAGAGAGATGAAAGACGACAGCTCATCTGGAGGTCTCGCTTCTGTCGGCCGGTCGCTCCGTTTCGCTTGGCCCCCGGGGACACACCCATGCATGTTACAGGCGGGCTTGGCTCAGCAGGGGCATCCGGGTTCATCATGTCTGAGACGCGGTGAAACGAGGGTCCGATTGATGGCTCAAGGGAAAGCTGCTTTTTTTTTTTTTTTTTTTGGGCATCTGTCAAACTACCCCGCCGCAGGCACCTGCACCGGACTCCCGGCACCATGCAAGATCCAATATCGGACGGAAACGACGGATGGCATATGTGCGTCTGTGAGGTGTTCGGACGAATCTTGCCGTCGTGACCTCAACACGAGGTACGTGGTGATTGACCGGAATCATGCCGGACAGTGGATCAAGGTACAAGAGTATATGGACCTGGTATGGATAAGTTGGGGATAGAAAAGTGTTGTGGCCGTTGCAACCGTCTCAAACCTCCGACTAGGCTCGATGAGTGTGGATATGAACTGCAAATTGGCTTGGCGGGGCAATTCAATTCACGTCTACGTAATCAATGTAACGTCAACACGGGCTTTGGGGAGTGGCAAGTCCATCGAGCGGGCGAATCGGCCGAGTCCCGGGAGGTGCCCGTGGTTCCCCGGTGATGCCAGTGGTGGAGGAGCCCGGGATGTTTTCGTGTGTACCTAGGAATAGAGTAGTAGTAGTAGTAGTAATAGTAGTAGTAGTAGTAGTAGTAGTAGTAGTAGTAGTACTTACTAAGAGGGCTGCTGTGTACAGGAAAATATCATCCAGCAGAGGATATGCCCGTGTAATCAGTATCGACAGTTAAAAAGCCAATTCGTATGTACGCGTCCCAACGCCGTCAAGTGCCACGACACCACAATCCCAGCCCAGCCGCGATACTATGCTCCCGCTCCCTTCTCTGCCCCACCCCCCAGTTCCACCGCACTGTACCACGCGGCGCCCCCGAGCGCGATCAGCATGCCCAAGCCGTTGAGGCGGCCGACGCGCACGCCGAACAGCGCGATGCCCAGCAGCACCGTCAGGCACTGCTTGACGTTGGCGCACACCGTCATGGTCAGGGCGCCAGCGTGCCGGTTGGTGCCGAAGGACGCCATGTTGAGCACGAAGGCCAGCAGGCCGTTGCCCGCCAGCACGAGGCACAGCTGCCGCGGCGGGCCCGCCGGGTACAAGGTCTGGAAGGCGTCCAGCTCGCCCGTCGCCCATGCGCACGCGAGGGCCTGCGCGCACGCGAGCGGGGACAGCCGCATCAGGGTTTCGAGGGGGTCGAGGGAGAGGGGCCCGGTCATGATGCGGTTGGTGGCGATGGTCTGGGAGAGAGAGAGAGGGGGGGGGGGGGGGGGGGTGCGAGGACGTGTTAGCGCGGCGTTTGTGTAATAAGTTGGGAAAAGGGGGGAAGGGGGAGGCGTGAGAATTGTAGTCGTTTCCCACCTTAACAACGGCCAAGGTAACCCCCAGCAACGTCAACACAAAGCCCGTCGGCGTGAAATAGTAGTCCCCACATGTGGCCAGGCCGACGCCCAGCACGACGGGCACGAGCGACAGGTAGGTGGCGTGGGGATAGCGACGGCGGTAGCGCAGGCGGTAGACGAGCACGGTGAAGACGGGACAGATGGAGCGCATGATCTGGTGAAAGGGCACCGAGACGAGGGCGAGCGAGATGTTGGACACGGCGATGTTGACGGTGAAGAGCACCGAGAAGGCCACCACGACCCACTCATGCCGCACGCTGAGTCGCGAGAGCGCAAAGCTCCCACGCAGGAAGAGCAGGTAGCACCCGAGCGAGGCGGCGCCGGTATGACAGGCGGTCAGGAGCCAGGGGTAGTGGAACTGCAGCGGGGGGGGGGGGGAGAGAAACGTGGACGCGGTCAGCTAGAGCCGTTGCCCAAAGTATCGGAGCGCGAGGGCAGCGCAGACTCACCTGGCCCAGGACCAGCTTGTTGTAGATGGTGAGGGCGACGTTGCATAGGAAGTAGACGGCCAGGTGCGAGAACTTGGTAGCCGTCGACACGGCGGACTCGACGTCGACGGGCGCCGGCGATGACATGCCGAGCAGCTTATGCTGGGCCTCGATGTCGGCCGGCCCGTCCCCATCCTCGGTCGTCCTGTCCGTTTCGCTCATGACTTCGGGCGACGGGCTGGACGTGTAGGGGCGCCAGGCATCTGGGTCCTTGACCTGAACTACGCTGCTATAGTAGCTGGGGGGAGGTCCGAGCGACGGGACGAGCGGAGGCTGTTCGTTGGACATTCGGAGGATAAGCTCGAGCAGAGCTGCAATTCGGTGATTCGGTAGCTCGGTTGGCGACCGTGTCCGTCACGTGGCACCCCGAAGCCCTGGCTTTTCACCAGCCTGGCGCACGCAGACGGTCCTGTGCTTGGATGATGGCGTGAGGAAGCCGGGTTGAAGATGTTGGTAGGGCTTCTGCACGGGCACCAAAATGGATCGAGGGTGAGTGTGTCTGTCTGGGTTGAGCTCTGGGTACACGGAATCTCGGGGCGGGACGGGACGATGAGATGAAAAGGGCGGCCGTATGAAATGTGTGTCGAATGACTCGGTCAACCGGGGACGGAATTGCAAGAAGAGGTGGGTGGATATGCGGGCATGGGCGTGCTGTGATGGGACTGACTCGCGAGCATTTCATACCATTTCCTTACAAGGTAGAACTTGGCTAACAAGTCTTGTAAATTGCCATTATGCGTCATGCCCCACCGGCCGCGCCGCCTCGCCCGGGCGGACTTTGGGAGCCTGCTGTGGCTGCTGTGCCTGCTGCTCGGGGTTGTCTTGCCCCTGAACTACCCGGCCTCTCCTTCTACCCGTCCATCTACACCTCCTTCTGCTGCCTGCGCTGCGCCGCCGGCTGGAACTTCTCTCGGGCCTGGATCCGGGCCGTCGCCCACTTCTCGGCGATGCGTTCCCAAAACATGCGCGTCTCCTCCCGCAGCATCTCCTGCGTCGTCGCGTTGGCCCACTCGGGCAACATGGCCTCGGCGCGTTCGGTCCAGGGCCCGATCCAGGAGTCGCGCACGTCGCGGCCGGGCTGCCGGCTGGCGGCCGAGGTGCCGGCAAAGTGCACGACCATGTCGCCACGCATGACCTTCCACGGCTGCACGACGGGCGGATGGCCGTCATCGTAGACGTCGTCGGTGCCCTGGTCAAAACTCGACGACGTCATGGGTTCGCTGATGAGCCACTTGCCCTCTTTGCTGAACGCGTTGTTGAACGGCAGCGCGTTGAACCAGCGCATGGGCACCTCGGCCCAGCGGTCGCGCGCGAAAAAGGGGCTGTTGCGCGCCAGCGGCGACGACTCTACGTCCACCAGCAACCACTGAAAGGCCGACTGGTCGCGGAACTTGTCCTGCCTCTGCCGCTTCAGCTCGTAGATCGGGTACGCGAGCACGGCCGAGAGCAGCGAGACGGACCACGGATCCACCCGCAGGCCAAAGACGCCCGAGTTGAGCCCGTCCCAGTTGGATCCGATGACCAGGCAGATGCTGCCGAGCTCGTGCTTCGACCGCGACGGAAGGAAAAGCTCGAGCGGGGTGTAGGGGTTGAGGACGACGGTGTCGGCATCGAACCAGCTGAGAATAGAACCGGTCAGCGAGGGCTTCGGCCGCCCAAGAGGCCAAGAGACCGGGGTGATCCTGTGTATTCGTAGACGTACAACACCCACTCCAGCCTCGCCTCCTCGGCCTTTTGCAGCTCGGCGACGATGATGGACAGCAGATAGGCAGGCTTGGTCCATGCGCCCGCCGCTCGGTGTTTGGTGTCGTGCTCAATGGCTCTGCTCACCGCCTGCCTCTCGCCGACGAAGAAGTTGTAGCCGTGCATGTCATTCTGCCGGCGGTGCGTGTCGAGCGCGCGGTGGATGGCGGAGTCGACGAGGGCATTCGTCGCCAGTGTGACCTTTGCGATCTTGGACCGAGGCGAGGCGGGCAGTGGAGCGGCCGTGTGCGCCTCAGCCTTGTCGGCGTCGGCATCGACGTGCAGGGACTGTTGCTGCCGCCGTGTTGCCACCTCGGGTGGGTAGAAGTACCATGTCGCCACAAACAGGAAGGCAACCACCAGAGTGGTGATGCGCGCGGGCCGGTGGGCGGCGGGGATCATGCCGGCGTCGCCTTGGCGGGGATATGCCTGGAATGCCTCTCTTGACACGGGGATGACCGCAGGTCCAAATAACTGCGAGAAAAAAAAAGAAAAAAAAAAAAAAAAAAAAAAAAAAGAAAAAAATACCAGGGTACTTCGTACGGCGGTTTCAACGCTCGCGTAGGCTGCTGTCGTGCCGCGTAATACTGACGGACCCAACCCGAGATGATGAACAGTAGGAAATGAAAAAGTGGATACTGCATACAGGACCCTTCCAGTCTCATTCGCATGTGCCATACGTGCCATGTGTGCCATGTGTAGCCACGGCCGCGTCCGCGTCTTGACCGCGCTGCATGACGAGCAACGGTCTGTGCTGCATTTCTAGAGAGACGGAGTCGCTGCGACGCGTCGCAGCGACAGGGGGGCATGACGAGAGCTAGGTAGAGCTAGGTAGCCAATCGCAACACCCGCGTGCCGCAAGTGTCGTCAATGAATACCAATCAAGTAGATGCCGATCAGCCGGGGCCGCGCCAGCTCCTTTGATTGACTGCATGGTACCCGTGGATGGCGGAGAATTTCTGATCACTAGGGTGGGTGGTCCAGCAAAAGCTCAGTCAGCTCCGCCATCCACAGGTAGAGGTAGGTAACGAGGGTGAACGATGGGAGCAAATCTGAGATATAGGGGGCCTGCTTGTCTCGCTATGGAGCACTTGGCCCAGGCAGGTGACCCAGGTGCCCGTGCCGTCAGCCCCAAAAGCATTCGAAATGAAGCCTCAAGCAGGAGAAAGATTCGCCAAGGTGCGCCAAGCCACCGTGATATGACTGTCGTGAAAGAGAAACTCGGCGGGCTGCGCGAAAAAAGCAAAGCAATGTAGTGTGACAGGAGTCACGTGATGCGTCATATGACAGGAACTTCTGTCGATGTCGTCTTCTTGCTGAGGTAAGCAGTGAGATGGCGGGCAATCCGTTCGGATGAAGCTTCCATGTTGAGGACCGTTCTTGTCCTCGTCCTCGTCCTCGTCCTCGTTCGTTTGGTACCATTCCGACTGCCACGGGTGTAATAGAGTCACCATCTCCGCTGTCCGATTGAAGCCCGACCGCCGCAGCAATGGCCGAGATCCCGACGACAAAGGCGCTGCGCGCCGTCACTATCGCGACCTTGATTCCCGCGTTCCCCCTCTGCATCGTGCACGGCGCGCTCTCGAACCGGCCCGTGCCCGCCGTCGGCCTCGTGCCGCTTTTCTTCTCCGCCGGTACGTCGCTGTTCCTCCTCGCGCGCCACGCGAAGCACCAGCGAGAACAAACCGCGTCTGGACGCCCCGCCGGCGCCGACGGCGGGGAGGACGGCGAGTCAGAGCCAGAGCGGGAGCAGGAGCGGGAGCAGGAGCAGGAGCGGGATCGGGATCGGGATCGTGAGCACGAAGGAGCTTCAGCGCCCCCCGACGATGATGCCAAGGGCTGGCCCATCCTGGTGTTCTTCTGGGATCTTGTCCTGGCCGCGGCGCTGATGACAGTCCTGACGTTCACCTGGCTGTGCACAAGGTATGAAGGAGACGCATCGTTGAGCATGCTGGCTGCCTACGCGACGCTGCCGCTCCTCGTGAACTTGTGAGCTCCACAGACACCAATCCCGCCCGGTGCAAGTCATCCATGACCCACCCGCTGACCATTCCCGCGCAACAGCCTGATCCACCTCTACCTCGCTGTACGCGCCCTCTCCGCCGGGCTCGCGCTCCAGACTCTGATGCAATGGCTGGCCTGGCAGGCCGTCCCCCCCGCGTGCCCGAGCTGCAACCACCGGCTACGGCCGGCGCGCGCCCCGCACGCGCCCTGGCTGCAGCGCCTGCCGTCCGTCGCTGCCGTGCGCGCCCGCGCCCGGTCATCCCTCCGGATCCCCGAGCTCAAGACGCCCGCGTGGCTGAGGAAGCCAGGCGCGGATGGTCAGGTCCGCTACGCCTACGCGCCGCTGCTGGCCCGGCAGGATGACGACGAGGAGGCCGAGCGCGAGGAGGCTCGCTATCGGGACGAGCCGAGTCGGCGCGGGGGGACGGGCGAGGCGTCTGGGCAGGCCGAGACGCTGGAGCCTAGACCGCTTGAGGCGGTCGAGGTGGTGAGGAGCAAGAAGGCGAAAACTGCGCCGTTGCTGCAAGATGATGGCCCTGCCGATTGGCGCTCTTGAAGGTGCTGCGTTTTCTCTGCCCGCCCCGGCGCCCCCAGACGGTCCCCGGATTGCGCGCCGCCTAGGCCAGTGCGAGCTTGGCGGCCTGAGGTCATCACCCGTCTTCATTCTGTTTTCGAGGCCACTTTCCCTTCTTCGGCGCCGAGATGGTCGGGATGCTTCAGGCCGACGTCTACGTGCGCTCGAGATATAGACTTGCCTGACAGACGTTTCTTTCCCGAACGGGAACCCAAACTGAAGGACATGGTCAAGAAATACTGTGGGGAAAGAGACTGGACATGGGTGCCCGAGCCGCATCGGGCGTTCTCTGCGATCCGCACCCCAGTATCTAAGGACTATCTCCCCAGTGAGGCCTTGGCCAGCCACCTTGTGCCGCATCACAGCCTGGACTGGCGTCTGCCGGTCCGAGTGGGCTCGACGTCGGAAGCCCTCCCCGAATGCACCATGCACGCGTCCACGACCTGCGTGTGGGTTTCCTTTTTCGCTTCTGCCTGGCTTCCTGGTGCGCTCTCGCTTCTGGCCTCCCGGGAGACGTCACACATAAAGCCACAGTCACAAGCTGCTTGCCCCTTGGTGTACTTTGGGTTCGTTTCTACCAGGCTATAGCTATTATAAGGATGGCCCTCACACTACTGTAGTTAGTAGCCCATAACCGATCATTCGGCGTATGCAACCCGGCATGTCCTCCCGTATCATGCCCTCGGCCATAAGGGCGTCGAATTTCTTCTTGTTCATGAGCACGAGTTGGTACCCTATAAAGGCATCGACTGTCTAGGTATATGTCTATAGGATGTGGTGTTTTTGGTGTAGCCGATATAGTCGGCCCTTGGTTTGCTCTAGCAAGGGATCGTTCCAGCCCTACTGTTGCCACGGCATAAACGTGTCCAGTGTAACGTCGCAGTTCCACTCGACGAACCGGGGGGCATTAGGGCGGTAGAGGTGGCCGTACGTCTGGTCGCAGTTCGAAAAGTTCCACGGCAGCGGCATCATGACGCCGTTTGCACAGCGCTCGTGCAGGTTCAGCCCTGCCGTCGTCAACGCCATGTTCAGTACCACAACCTGAATCATGGACGCCAGGTCGTTGCAAGACTGCACAAGTAGGGTAATATACACCCGTCCGCGTATCGGTAGTTAGCCCCGCCTTGGAGGTATCCATGTGTGCCTCGGTCCCGTCGCTCTGGCTCATGGCACGGCTGTGCGACCAAGACGGAAATTTCCACATTTCGGACGATGAGGCGTGAGGCCCATCTGAAAGAAAATAAGTTGGGATGGATGCGAACTGTACAGTGCCGCGGAGCATGGCATGGAGAAGTTCATATACTCTTGAGTTGTTTGGCAACTGGCAAGGAGATGGGAAATTTGAATTGCGGTACAAACACCATCAGGTCCCGATTTGCTTTGTCGTGCTCATCTAGTCATCTGTACATGGTGTCATACTATCCGACGGAGCCCAATCCAACCTGCCTCCCTGTGATGGACTGCGGTGCAAGGCAGGGCACTCGGTGACGTTGAGCGACGGGCGTGATAGGGTTGTGTCGCGGTATAAAAAGGTTCCTGGCTGGCCGGCCGTTGCACGTAGAAAGTCTTGTCGGGCCCCATGGGCTTCTGTCGCATCCTATGTATATCCATGTTCAGATTCCAGAAACACCTGAGATGACAGTCATCGTGACAGTCTGCCCGTTGAAAAGTGCCTCGCCTTTTTCTCCCGGAAATCTCGCTGTCCACTTTCAACCGGCGCCCGGACGTACGAGTCCAGTGGCAATTCAAACCATTTCAACGCTCATTTCCGGCTCTTCTTTCTGTCGACCCATACTCGCATGCCAAAGATTTCCTCGACAATGGATGAAGAAGGCTGTTGCTCCTCTTTCAGACAGCCGTCGTCCATGATCGATCTCTTTGGACTCCAAATGTCCTTCCCTTGTTTGTGCGCCCAGCCTGCAAACTTATCGGCTTGAGCATGTGCGGTCACCGAATTGCGCGGCATCCATCGTAGTTCGATACGCACGCCCGCCGGAAAGGCCGCCATTTCGTCGTACATCTGGTCGCGAATTTTCCTGGCCTTGCCTTCGTTCGCGATTGGCCTGAGCCACTTGTTCTTGACCCTGGGGTCCAACAGCCGGAGCGCGGCCACGGAGTCGCTGAAGAAGACCACCTTCTCGACGACCGGTGGGCCCTCCGCCGTGGCCTCGGCCACGCCGTTCAGACGGTCCCTGGCCGTGCGCAGAGCCTGCGCCAGCCCCAGCATCTCGCCACACAGGATGTCGGCCGGGTAGTCGCAGTACCACGCGCTGCAGTCGAATGTGTTCCCGTCCGGCGCCACCGACACCACAGAGTAGCCCCCCACGCTGGTCTCGTGCATGACCGAGGCGTCGCTCTAGAACGCGAGGGTGGCAGGCCGCGTGTTTCGGGGCACCATCTGCTCGTCGAGCACCTTCTGTGCGTGCTGCCGGGCCTGGGAGAAGATGGCGAATGTCTTCTTGTCCTTGCGGCGGATGTGCGCGATCGGGCCTGTGATGCGGCGCGACTTGTTGATGTTCAGCCTGGTCGTCGCTTGGAAGGCCTTCTCAACCTCGAGAATCTGGTCCCACCACGACTCGTCGGGCACTTCGTCGAGGAAGACCTTGTACCGGACAAGCGGCGCCGGCTGCGTCACACAAGTGTCCCAGGTAGCGGCAGCGACACCACGGGCGGCCGGGAGGGAGGGGACGGCGGGACGGTGGAGGCGCGGGCGCTTGACAAGAATGATCTCCGACGACTGGCCCGCCGGGGACCTCTCACGCTTTCGAGACATGGCAACGCAGACGGAGAAAACGCCGAGCTAATGCGTGTGGAAGGCTGGGGAAATGTGCGGAAGGGGGACTACAGCTTGCGGCTGAAAATGATGTTAAGAGACGGCGGGCCAAAGGAGAAATATTGTGGCGTGGGGTGAAGACAGGAGGCAGTAAACAAGGACTGCGAGACGCGTGACGAGATGAAATTATTGGTCTCGGGCCATTGACCTGCCCGTCTGCCGAGGACCACGGCAGTCACTTGATAAGTGCAAATTTGGACCTCATTGCCTATATAGTCCAGTGGGTACTGTCCATAGCTACGTTGTCTAGCAGCTGTCCGCGGGGTACATTGCTTCGGGGTTCAATCCCCTTGATAGACTGAACATTGAAGATTTTTGTCTTCTTTTCTTTTCTGCTTTGTCGGTCGCCTTCCTACCACCCACTGCCTTCCGTCTTTACACCTGATGCTTGCCTGGTTTCTATGCATGTTCGGCAACTGGAAAAGATTGAATTCATGGATATTGTGCTCTAAAAGTACCTGTAGTAAGATCGGTATAGCCTCCAAAGCAACCCGCATGTGAATGAAAACAAAGGTGGAAAATTGCACTTGGCTGGTACTAGAATGGAAAAACTTTGGAAAACCTCGACTGTATGAGCCCGAAGGTAATGAATCTAACGATGTTTATTCATAACCCGAACTAAACCCCAGCATTCTCAGTATGATCGGTTGTCGTGGCGAGTAGGACAAACAGTAGAATAAGTAAACGGGAAAATTGATGCAAAAATCACCACAGATACGAGCGCGCTTCTCGAAATGTAAAGGCGACGAAAAACGTACTGCCAGCTCCCTCGAAGAAAACTCCGTAATAACCAGTACACGCGGCCTGACGCGGGCACCCTCAACAGTCCTCTCTTTCCATCACGCGTCCCGCTGGTAGGTACCGAGGGTGAGAAAGGCTCGGTGCGTCACGTGCGCATGCAAGCAGTACCTTGGCTTGCGGTGCTCAGGTTTTCCCGCACTTTCTCCGGGGCCCAAGGTCCCCCCCACTTTCGGCAAGCTTCGTCTGACTGCAACTCATCAACGTCAGGGGCAACGGGGGCGTTGAAGACGGGGAGGCAACCACAACCAGGTCCCCCCCCCACGTTGCTGGGATCATGGCATACACATTCTCCCTGTCTTCCACCTGGGACCTCTTCCGGAATGCGCGGCTTGACATGCTCGAGCAGTCGGCCAACTCGCCGGTGCAGGGTCCAGGGCCGTCGCCGCCCAAGCTCATGGACGCGCCAGCGTCGATGCCCAGGGTGACTGTTTGTCGAGGCGGTGCAGCGGGGCATCAGGGACGTGGTGAGCGCCGACCGGCTGATTGGTTTTCCGATACCCGATACCCCAACCCAGCCGCCGCCATGGACGGCAGAGGCAAGAAGACGCGTACCGGGAAGATCTGTCTGGGCCCATGTGGCCGGGGTTCATATACAACAGCTGGTTAGGGGCGGCGTGTTGGTTCCCGAGGCTGGCCCCCCGTGACTCCAAACCCAGATCCAAACCGTACTCTGGGCGACTGACTGGTGGCCTACCTGCCGCCGGCCCCACGGACATTGCCATCGTCCGCGGAACCATGCGCGATGGAGCGGGGACATGTGCAAAGCAAAAAGACCATGTAGACGCGAACGAGGACGCATATCTATCTCCTACGCGAGTGGGGCAGGACCCCAAGACCCCAAAAGGCCGCATGCTCGTCGTACAGTCCGGACGGATGGGGGGAGAGTAGTAGCAATCATCCTCCCACCAGCCTCTCTACTACGCCCGCCTCTCGGCCGCGCCCAAAGATGGACTGGACCATCTCGCCGCCCCGGGTCGCCAGTACCGAGAGCAGCGTATCGCTCAGCTGCAAAGCGCCTGTCAGCCATGACGCACAAACGCGCGAGGACACACACACACACGCACACAAGCCGCCGAGGAAGAAAAGAAAGAAGAGGAAAGGGATGAGAGACTCACGCCGTGCGTGCCCTCGCAGCAGCCCTGCAGCCAAATGCCCGACCCGGGCGCGACCGTGCCCGGCGCAAACCGCACCGCGTAGTCCCTGCCCACCTCCAGCACGCGCCGCTCCGGCCCTCCCTCCTCGCCCTGCATCTGCACCACCCAGCGATCCCTCCCCTGCGGCTCCAGCGGCCGGCTCGCCCCCTCGGCCGGCAACAGGCCCCAGGCCCCGCGCAGCATGTCCACGTGCGCCGTGTGCCGGTACCCTGTCGCGGCAACCACCAGATCGACATCCAGCACCTCGGCGGCCTCCCCCCCGTCGGCGCCCCCCTCGGCCGTGGCGTCGCCGCCGGCGGCGGGGGGGACGGTGGGCGCGAGGTGCAGGCGCAGGCGCGGGCGGGCGGCGGAGCCGGGGCCGTCCTCGACGCGGGCGACGCGGCGCCCCGCCATGATGCGGTGCGGCCAGGCGGCCTCGTCGTGGCCCAGCACGCGGCGCTGCTCGTAGAGCAGGCCGAAGAGGTGCTCGATCAGCTCGAGGCGCACGACGCCGTAGTTGGTGGCGCGGGCGTCGGCGAGGAGGTGGGCGCGGTGCGCGCTGGACTTGGGGTAGAGGGCGTCGACGAAGGCGGGGTTGAAGATGGAGTTGACGCTGTGCGCCCGCCCCCCTCCCGGCCGCGCGTCCCGCGCCAGTCAGTCAGTCAGCCACTCCCTCCCTCGCGCAGGCAGGCAGGCAGGCAGGCAGGCAGGCAGGGTAAGAGGGGAGGCGGGACAGACGCCAACGTACAAGGGAGAGTCGTCGCTCGGCCTGAGGAAGGCGGACTTGATGACCATCCACGTCTTGCTGTTGGGGTACAGCGTGTTGATGTTGCTGAAGATCTCGGCGGCGCTCTGGCCGGCGCCGACGACGGCCACGCGCACGGGCGCCGTCTTGTCGGGCAGCATCTGCGGCACCAGGGTGGCGTACTGCGACGAGTGGACGACGCGCGGGTGGTGGGCCGGGATGACCTTGGGGATGGCGGGCTGGCCGCCGAGGGCGAGGATGACGTTGCGGGCGCGCCAGGTGGCGACGGCGCCTGTCTTGGTGTCCCGGGCCGTCACGGCGAAGAGGGACTGCGGGGCCGACGACAGGTCGTGCTCGGCCGGGGCGACGGCGACCACGTCCTGGCGGTACCGGACCACGTCGTCGAAGTGGGCGGCGCACCAGCGCAGGTAGTCCTCGTACTCGGCGCGGGCGGGCAGGAAGGTGCCCAGGTTGGTGAAGTCGACGAGCCGGCCGTGGCGGTGCAGGTAGTTGAGGAAGGTGAAGTTGGAGCGCGGGTCGCGCAGCGAGGCCAGGTCTTTGATGAAGGAGATCTGCATCTTGGCGCCGGGCAGCAGCATGCCGGCGTGCCAGGCGAAGCGGGGCTGCCGCTCGAGGAACAGCACCTTGGGCGCCGGGGCCGCCGGCAGCCGGCCGGCCTCGAGCGCGTCGTGCAGGGCGACGGCGATGGCCAGGCTGGCGGGGCCGAAGCCGACGCAGATGAGGTCGTGGACGGAGTCGGAGTCAGAGTCGGTGTCGTCGTCGTCGGCGGCGGCGGCGGCGGCGGCGGCGGCGGGGGTGGGGGCCGGTGTGACGAAGCAGCTGCGCGGCGGGAGGGGGTCGGTGGTGGTGGTGGTGGTGCTGTATGGTGCCATGGTTGTTGGTTGAGAGTGCCAACATCCTTTGTGGCTTCTGTCCCTGCCCTGGCCGTGCCCTGGCACCAACCACGTGAGACGGTGGATGACAAAGAAAGAGCAAATTTGCAGGCAGGTACGTTACGGCATCTGTGGTTCGGCCTTGCCTCCATGCCCGGATACACGATGCGGTGAAACCTCGGAGCTCTCGGCCCCTATCTCCAGATCTGATAAGATGATACCTGCCTACTATGCAAGTATGGGTACCACAGCACCCCGTCGCATTGTCGCCACCCCCCCAGAAAGTATCCATCGCTCATCCCTCTGTCCTCGCGGCAGCCTCGTCCACGGCCAGCTGGCTCTGCAGTCCCTTCTTCCCCACCTGCATCGCCTTCTGCACCTCCCTCTCCTCGTCCCGCAGCCGCAACCTCGCGGCCTCGGCTCTCTTCTCCTCCTGCGCCCGCCCCTCCGCCACCGCCCGCTCCCGCTCCCGCAGCGCCCGCTCCCGCCTCGCCCTCTCCTCCCTCGCCCTGCTCGCGGCCGGGTCCTCCTCCGATGTCCTCTCCCCTTCCTCCGGCGCCGGCGGCAGACCCTGGATATAGCCCGTCACAAACTCGTCTCTCGTCTTCGCGTCCAGCGTGATCCAGCGCACGTCGGCCCTCACCTCGGCCGGCACCTCCTCCGGCGCGGTCCCGCGGTGCAGCTTCCCCCGTGGCACGCCCCCCAGCAGCGCCTTCAGGTCCGCCCGGGCCTGCGCCACCGGCAGCGCCAGCCGCTTGACGTGCTCGCGGTACAGCCGCTCGCGGTCGCGGTCCGGCAGCCCCCGGTCGCGCATGGCCGCCTCGCCGCGGTACTTGCGCTTGAACTCAGGCCAGAACAGCTTGGGCGTCGCGCGCGCCTGCAGCAGCGCCAGGTAGCCGATGCGGGGGTCCTTCTTCTCCTCGCGCGCCCGCGCCGCCTGGTGCGCGGCGATGCGCGTGCGCGCCCACGACTCGAACACGGCCCGGCGCGCCCGTGTCGTCGGCAGCGCCGTGTACCGCGGGTCCGTGTCGGCCGCCAGCCGGCCCTGCTCCAGGAGAGTGTCCCACGAGGCGTACGGGCTGATGCGCAGGTCGTCGAGCAGGTCGGCGAAGAGGAGGCGCGCGTCGGCGTCGGACAGGGGGAGGCCCGGATCCGCGTCGTTGTCGTTGAGGGCCAGGGCGTCGGCTTCGAGGGCGGCGAGCTGCGCCGCCATGTCGGCTTCGGTGAACTCGAGGGGGCCGGTGGTTGTGTCTTGGGAGTCGTCGGCGGCCCAGAGGTCGGTGTCGTCGGTGCGCGGACGCTTGCGGGGATGGTTGGCGTCGTTGCCCTCACCCTCGCCCTCGCCCTCGCCTTCCGAGTCGGTCACTTCGACCTCTTCGTACTCGGAACTGTCGAAGTCGGGCCCATCTCCTCCCTCCCGATTCGCACTTTCTCCCGCCGCCCGTGTCCCCTCCCCCGGATTCTCCCGTCCTCCCAGCGCCTTCTCTCTGATCCTCGCCGTATCGAGCTCCAGGATCCCCTTGGTCAGCTTCTCCGGAATGCGCCAGTAGCTCGCCTTCTTCTCCGGGTTATACGCGAACCGCCGGCCGTACTTGGTCGTGACCAGCATCCACGGCGCGCAGCCCGGGATGGCCGTCTGCGCCATCGGCCGGTCGCGTGGCTGTGGTCGCGGCCGCTGCTGCTGCTTCTGCGGCTGAAGGGAGTCGACGCGGCGCGGTGGCAACGGTGCGTGCGCTGCCATGAAGGCGTTGGCGACGCCCGGGTCCGAGAGGTTGATGGTGGGCAGGGCGGGCGCCGGCGAAGGCTGGGCCACAGGACGGGTGTAGGTCGATTCGCCCGTCGCGCCGTTGTAATAATACGTGTGGCCGGTCGGGGCCTTGTGTTCGGTCCAGCCGGGCGCTAGGGGCTGCAGAGCGCCCGGCGAGGGCTGGTAGGTGGACTTGAGCATCCTGGCTGGTCGGTTGGGTGGTGCCTCGCGTGCCTCGTCGTCCATGTCACTACGTGGGGAAACCAAAGCCGGCAAGAGGTCTGACGGGCGGGCGACAGCTGTCGGCGGGCCTGTGGGTCTTCTGCCAGCTGGGCTCGGTGCTTTTGACAGCTGGCACCTCACGGCATCCAAGCGCACCACGGCCAACACACGTAGCCAAGGTACAGTCCGTTGTGTAAGCCCTCCCTGAGCTCGTCCATTATGTCATGTCTAACAGTGGCCCACACGTAAAGTGGTGAACACAACAAAACGAACGTCATGGCGCAAGACGATGAGCCAAAAGTTCGTTTCAACGTCCCATCGACCTTGAACGTGATATCCATCATCGACCTTCGACCATGGAGCATTTCTTTCACCGACAAAACCGTTTTGCAAAGAGTCTCCTGTTCATCCCTGACGGAGGGAATAAATCATAGTGCTACCCCGCGACGGGTAGCCAGGACCAAAGACGACGCCAATCCCGTTTTCAAAAGAGCTCTCCGAGTAGGCCACAAACCTCCCAGTACAAGCAAGATAGACACCGGCCTAGCAATGCCTGGGCGCGAGATAACCTCGTCACGACCATGAATCTCCTCATTGCCATGTAATCTTGAACAGTTCATACCCGGACTCGTCCGCCCTGCCCACACCCTTGCGCTTATCCACCTTGTCCATGGCGACGACGCGAAGACGTCTCCCATCATCCCCGCGCAGGCCATCATCCTGCGCAAACACGGCCCGCACCGCACCGCTCAGCCCGCCGAACCGGCCGTTTGGGCGCACCGACGCCATCAACCAGAAGACCCCGTCCGGGGCCAGCATCCGGGCCGCGCAATCTCTCAGCCACACGGCGTGCTCGGGGGCGTAGACCACATCCGCCGCGACGAGCAGGTCGGCCGGCACGTCGAGCGGCGGCTCGAGCGCGGGCGCCGCCCAGTCGAGCCGGCACGCGCGGACGTGCGGCGCCCGGTTGGCAGCCAGGTTGCGGCGCAGGTTGGCGAGCACGGCGGGGTGGAAGTCGGTGGCGACGATGGTCGCGGGCGCCGCCGCGCGCAGGCGCGCCAGGAGCGCCGCCACCGCCAGGCTCAGCAGTCCCGTGCCCGCCCCGAGCTCGACCACGCGCGGCCCTCGCTCCGCCCCGAGGAGCCCGAACCGCGCCGGATCCGCGCACAGCATCTCGGCCAGCACGACCGACGCGCCCCACGTCTGCAGCCCCACGTCCGTGTGGTCGCTGCCCGCGTGGGCGGGGCCATCATGCAGCACCACACCGAGCCGGGTCGCGGGCACGTCCCCTGCTGGCCCTGGGGCCCGCGCCTCGCGGCACACGGTGAAGGTGAAGGACCGCTCGATCCAGCCTTCGTCGTCGCTCCCAGGCACGACCTCGTCGCTCAGTGCCGCCAGCACCGTGCACGCCTCGTCGACAAGCGCCTGCCGCGCGTCGTCGTCTGCGTCGGCGAGCTCGGCGGCCTCGGCCCGCGCCACGAACCCTGTCAGCCACCGCGTGGCGAAGGCGCGCTCGTACGGGTCTGCGCGCAGGGCATCGAGGCGATCCGCGTTGGTTGGCGTGCGCAGGGGCGCGCCGTCGCCGTGGTGGTTGTCATGATCGGCCTCGGAGCCGTAGCCCGAATCCAGGGATGTGAGCGGGAGTGCAGGGGGGAGACCATGGTTTTGCCATGGTTGACTGTTGAGCCCGATGTTGAGCTGGAAGTCGGCGAGCTTGGGCAGCGGGCAGTAGAGGGTCTGCAGGTTCTTGAGCGCGGCAGTGATGTCTGCGCGGGACAGGGCAGCGAGAGAGCGCAGGGGCGGAAGACTGCTGGTGGGTGGTGAAGGGTGCGCCACTACGCTCATCGGAGGAAATCCAAGCCGGTCTTCGCTGCGATGGCGAAAACGTTTTGGACTTGAGGTAGCCACAAGAACTTACCTAGGGTTACTGAGGGTTGTGATGAGATCAGATAAGAAAACCTTAATCTCGGATAGGGGTGAATACACCGCGCCCGTCAGCCAATCACGTCCGCCCAACTGCGCCAATGTCAACAATGTCTTTCAGTCGGCCGACGACGGGACGATTGAGGCACATACCTACCTCGAGTTGCCATGGCGTGGACCATGGCTGTCTCGAAATTGACGCGTTGGGGCAGACATGGTTGCTTCATATGTGCTCTATCGCGGCACAGACTCAGTCGAATCTCATTCCGAATCCCATTCCAGATACAGTACATAGTGCACAACACAAGGCTGCCAGCAGAGCGAGCAGAGCTTCAAGAACAACGAGAACCTCGACCTCAAGTCTTGATATCAACCGCCTCAGTTTCTCTCGTTCCAGGGCCTCGTCGCGCCGAAGGGCTCGCAGCTCGCCCTTGAAACGATTGTCCATCATGTTCAGCATCCTGTCTATCCTGTCCGTCATGCTGTAAACGACATCGCGCAAGTCGTTTGTCTCCACCTGTACGGCCTTGACTTCGCGCTCATTACGGTCGATTCGTAGCTTGTGTGTCGCCATCTGGATGGGCACATTTTTCATGCCCTAAAAGGAAGAAAGGTAAGACGTCAGCAGGGGAAAGCCACTGAGTAAGTCGTCATCTCTCTCGAATTCTCCGTGTGTAGACTCTCGCCCAGTGCGTATCACCGATCCCCGCCAGCCTGACAATCATGGCAGTACCCCTTGAGCAATGCAGGCGACAGAGTGTCGGAAACGACTCTGAACCCGCGGCGCGGAGCTCCAAGTGCTCCGTCCGCGGTGCGTGGCGTCGCAGCGGCCAGGGCTGAGTAATAGGCCACGCCCCAGATCTACGCCATCCGTCCGCAGACAGACTATTCGATGGGGTTGCCTCAATCCACAAAGCAGTCCCCGACTGAACCAGTGAGGGTGCCGGGCTACCAAGGCCAGAAAGTGCCGACGGGGGGTGGCAAGCAACTCCCAAACAGACAACTCGGTCGGGAGAACCCACGACGAAGGATGAGCGCCCCCCTTTCCCCAGCTCACCTCCCCGACCGCGAGTGTGATGCCCCCAAGCAGAGTAGCTGGGTTTGAGCAGAATGTCTCTGGCGCCTCACTGGTGCTCGCGTCCGGGAACAATGAAGAAGTGGAAAGAGCTCATGGGGTGCGCAGTTCTTAGGTCTGCAGGGAGGGCATCCGGCGAGAGCGACGGGGGGTGGGTGGGAATCCGAGAAATAGACTTACGGCAAATCGCACTGAATGAGAAAGACGCTCTTGTGGAGTGGGTGTGTCGAAGCTTTCAGTCTTGTCGCCCTCGTTAAGGTAAATAGCTGTGGGAGGCGATGTCTGATCAACACTCTGGAAAGAAGGAATGATTGTGTGCAGAGCGCTGAATGAACTTACCCGCTTGCAGGTCATGTTCGGCCTTGCGCTCGGTATCGTGATCAGCCATGAAGATCAATTTCTGACTTTGGCAGGATAATAGAGATGATTCCCACGGAGATGGTGAATCTGCCAGGTCTTGGTATACTCTCTTGCTCAGTGTGATGGCATGCAGAAAGAAAGCGTGGTGGTGAATAAAGATGGAGGGCAATATAATTGCTGGTGGTGGTCAAAGTCGAAAGATTTGCTGGGGAATGGAAAAAGTTTCGAGGGAAAGATTGTGGGCTGCTGATTGTAGGTCCGGCAGCGGCTTGTGCAGGTAGGTGAGGCCGGGCAGAAAGCAAACGGAGTAATAGTTGCCTGCAAACAAAAAGCCAGATCTCTCATTGGTTAGGAACAAGAAAAAAACGAAAGAACGAGAAACGGAAGCAGTGACTACGGCAACTCAAGAACGGGATAACTCGTAACAGTCAACGGGGCCAGTAAACACTCACACGGCGTGGCATGGCAGCGGTAAGGGCAATAGTCTACACGAGGAACAGGGCACAGGAGATGCTTGATCTCTTCGCATTGAATTCGTGTACTCATATCTTGCAGAAGAGTGGCAAGCTTGTATGATGTAGCGCATAACCTCTGGTCAGAAACTCAGAAGAAAGGAGTGATAGTAGCAGGGGCAGGATTTGCGGCTCAGAATCATTCTCCTAGGTGAACACAAAATCAAAAATCAAACACCGAGTTTTTGGTAAAGACTGACACCGGGCTTTATTTCCGTCCTCGCCCTAGGCCGGATCTAGGCTCTGGAAACACGAGGAAGAAAAAGTGAGAGAAAAAGGGGCTCTGTTACCTACCCATTTCGCTGTCGAGTTAGAGCACCTCCATGAAAAGCTGGGCGTGACAAAGTGGCACGGATTTTCAAGAGGTGTCATAACCACGACGGCCATAAAGATGTTGTCGTTCGGGTAGGCACGGCATCAGTCACATGACTTCGTCGGAGCCCAGCCCATGCGCTTGCCCCGTTCTGGCTAGTACGTCATCGTCCGAACGCCCAGAGGCAAAGAATTTGCTCGCCATCGTCGCCGGCAGCCAAAGAGTAGCACGGAATCGTCGCCGCCTGGAATACCAAAGTTCGCCTTCTCACCCGAAAATTTGACACGCAGATATCGTCAAAATGGGCTGGTTCTGGTCCGACGGTCCGCTGCCATCGGCAACCTCGCAGACCGCCTCCAGATCTTCTGTTGGTCGCCGACAACCGTTCGGGGGCGCGTGTCTCCCTTCCTCGCCGACACTGCTGACCCATCCCAGCCTGGTTGCCGCATGTCCAAAGAGACTGTCGAGCCGTCCTCTTGTCCCGTCCCGCACAACCAACGATCCGCCGCCGCCCTCGCAACCTCGTGCCCCGTTCCCCCAAGCGCCTCCGCCGGCGCCACCGACTCCCCGGCGCCGCCGTCGCTCCTTTCCAAGCTCAATCCGCTCAACTACATGTTCCACACCATATCGCAGAAGCCGGCGCCGAACCAGACGCAGCCGCTGCCGACGGAGCGCGAGGCGTCCAGCATCCCCAAGGGCTCGCGCGACGGCAACTGGGAGTACCCGTCGCCGCAGCAGATGTACAACGCGCTGCTGCGCAAGGGCTATACCGACACGGACGTGACGGCCGTCGAGAGCATGGTGGCCGTGCACAACTTTCTCAACGAGGGCGCCTGGGCCGAGATCGTCGAGTGGGAGCGCCGCTTCGGCAGGGGCCTGCGTCGCGGCTGGGAAGTCAGCCGCCGCGGCGAGGCCAACGCCGAGATGGCGCTGCGGAGGCTGGAGGCGCGGGAACGTGCCGAGGCCGGCGGGGGCGGGGCCGCCGCGGCTGCGGTGGGTGCCGAGCCGACGCTGCTGAGGTTTCAGGGGAGGCCGAAGGATATGACGCCTCGGGCGGCCATGTTGCAGATGATGGGGCGATTGTACCCGGACAAATATGGGTGAGTGACTGTGGAATGCGGTGGGCGCGGTGACGGGCCGAAGCTGAGTGCGATCGCGCCCATTTTTTCCCTTCAGGACCGAACCTCCATTTGACCGCCACGATTGGTACGTCTCGAGGAATTTCGACGGCAAGCAGACCGAGGTCCGATACGTCATCGACTACTACTCCGCTCCGCCCGAGCCAACGGGCGAGCCTGTCTTTTATCTCGACGTTCGACCCGCTGTGACGGTGACGGGCGCTTGCGAACGGCTCATACGCTGGGGCGGAGACGTCTGGTGGCGGGCATCCGGCGCCGAGGTTCGCGAGGCCAAGAAGGCACAAAAGCAATAATAATCAGGGTAGAGAGGTGCAGTTCATCCCCCTGCCGTCCATTCTCCTCTCTTCCATGGTGTATGTGTAAATGTGTGTACACTTGTATGTAGGTAGCGGTAGTGTAAACGAGCCCGCCTTTGTTGTCGCCTGCTGATCAACCACTCTCTTCCTCCATCGTGTCACCTACCTGTCTGTCGCCCATCCCTCCGGTCACGCATCGGCCGGACGAAAACAAGGCGGGCCAACGGTGGGGGATGGCGCAATGATGCATTCCGCGACGGCCCTTGGTGGTGAATATTTCATTGTGCAGGTGGCCTGTACCGGAGGCAAGTCATGGTTATGGTTGGCTTCATCGTATCGAGGCAGACAATTCTTTTATCCATGTCTACTCCTTCGTCCAGCATGTCTAGGTCTTGACCACTGCCGGCCAGGCTCGGCGCCTATCTATGGCAGGCCACTCGTGCTACCAGTCTCTTCCAACACCGCCTCTCCTTCTTGGGCCTTTTCCCCCTCGCCTCCCCCCTCATCACGGCCACCGTCTCCGCATCGACCCACCCCCACTCCAGGCGGCTCCTGGATCCAGCCATCTCCAGCTGCAGCTGCTCGTGGGAGGACACGGGCGGTGCCGCCCTCCCCGTGCGCCGTGGAGGGCGCTCGTCGCACGCCCCGTCGTCGCTGAGGATGGCATGGTAGCTCCCGGGCGTCGGCGGGGGGATGTCGGGGACGCGGACCTTGATGTCCCACGGGTAGATGAAGATGTCGGGCCAGCGCCCGGTGTCGCCGTGGTCGAGGCTCCACCAGTGTCGGGGGAACCACAGGAGGTCGTCATCGTCGTCGCCGTCGGCCGGCGTGGCCGCCGGCGGCGTCGGCGCGCCGCAGCAGTCCAGCTCCCTCGTGACCTTCCTGGCCGTCTGCTTCGTCTCGGCCCAGCACTCCCTGGTGCGGTCCTGCAGCGCGCGCGCCCGCCGCGCCGCGCGGACGTGCTAGATCCGCGCGCGCCGCTCCGCCTCGAGCCGCACGCGTCGCGCCTCCTCGGCGGCGGCCTCGGCGGCCGCCACGTCGGCGGCCGTGGGCTCGCCGAAGCCCAGGCGGCGTGCGAGGCCGACGGCCTCGGCCACGGTCACGGCCACGGGGCCGGGGGGCTGCCGGAAGAGGCGCGGCACGAGCTCGCGGAAGATGTCCATGTTGGTGCGGAAGGGCCGCCGGGGCGCCGTGTCGCCCCAGCCCCACTCGTTGGCCTCGGCGTTGCTCTTGGGGAAGGGGAAGCCGATGTACATGGTGAAGGGCGTCGTCCAGGTGCGCCAGCCGGCCAGGCGGCCGTCGGGGCCGGCGTACATCTCGTTGCACTCGCCGAAGCAGCGGTGCCTGTTGTGCTCGGCGTAATACTCCTTCTGGCGTTCGAGGATGCTTTTGACGGGCGGCGACGGCGCGGCTCTGTTCTCGTCGCCGCCGCGGTGCTGGCTGTGGTCGACCAGGGGCTTGCCGTCCTCGCCGACCCGGACGGCGGTCATGACGGACTTGTCATCGTCGGAATCGTGACCGGTGGCTTCGGCGGTGGCTTGCATTCTTCGGAAGGCCTCGAGCTTCGGGTAGATACCGTGGACGTTGAGGACGTAGGGATTCGCGCCGTGGTCCATGGCATCCTGCGTGACCGTCCTCGTGCCGTCGTCCTCGTGATCGTGATCGTCTTCGGCCTCGGGAGGATAGCCCACGTCGTCGGAGCCGCGGCGCGGTCCGTACTTCTCTTCGATGCGCTGACGGACGGGGGCGGCGGCCTCCAGATCGCTGCGACTGATCTGGCGTCGCAAGGAAACATCGCTGTAAGGAACATCCCACTAGGCCTGACTCAGGTGTTCCTCGTTGTACTGCTGCCGGTACCAAAGGATGTTGTCCTCGCGGCTGGCCTGCGAGCCATAGAAGACGGGGGGTGACGGGTTGTAGACCTTGCCGCGGATGAGGAGGTCCTCGAGCCGTGGAGGGCTGTTCGGGGCTTCGTTGGACATTGAGGTTCTGCGGCTGGAAGATCGGGTGACTGTCATGAAGGCTTCCGGGTGCTTGTAGTCGGGATGCTTGCAGTATCCGATGCGTTTTTGGTAAGTGGGCATGTTTCTGGGCTTCGTCGTGCTGCAAACACAGAAGTTGAAGACAGACAGGTAGATGGGATGAGATCCTCCCTGGACACAGGCGAGGCCCTCTTCGCCGTCGTCGAGTCCAGTGTCAAGCGCACGGCCAGAGTGCGGACCTGCTTCGTCCAAGAAGCATTGCTAGGATGAATCCATTGGGGCGAGCATAAGACCTGTTTTGCAGTAAGGGTCCAAAGAAGTGAGATGATGGCGACATTGTCGAAGGGTCGGGGATGGAGTAGGGCAGGGGGGGGGGGGGGAAGAACAGAAGGGAGAACTGTGAAAAGGTTTCCAGAAATTTGAACAAGTACACCTGTACTTCTAGCCACTTGAAGCCAAGGGCAGGCGGGGGATAAGACTCAGTGCTCTTTCCCGTGGCTGTCTTGAGAACCTGGAAGGCAAGGCTGGGTTGGGTGTAAAGTAAATACGAGAAAAAAAAAGGGGGAGGGGGAGCTTCCAGTGTCGGCCAGCTGCCAGAATCCGAATTTTATCCGAGAGGGGGTTAAAATAGCAAAATAGTGAAAGAACGAATTTTCATGCTGTGCCGCCTCCGCCGTCGCCGAAACATGGGGCCACAGAGAATCGTCCAAGTCGTATCGTAGTCAGTCCTGCCGTGCGTAGCGAAAAGCCTCCGCGTCTTCTTACCATGCGAACGATGCCCATTGCCGCCTCGACCAATCGAACCACCACCACCCTCACGATAGCCGCCGCCGCCGCCGATCCGGGCTACACCAGATTGTACGTCGCCCCCCTCGATCCGGACCTGCTGGACGTGGTGTTGCCGGCCTCGGTGCGTCCTCACGCGCGCAACGTGTCGTTTTCGGCGCTCGCGACCTTCCCGGAGAAGCGCTACGGCTTCGTCAACCTGCCGCGCGAGGAGGCGGAGAAGCTGCGGCGCAGGCTGCACGGCGCGGTGCTGCGGAGCGTCAAGATGCGGGTGGAGAAGGCGCGACCGGAAAAGAGGCTGATGGCGCCGTTGGGCGACGCGGCGTTTGCTGATGGTTGTGGCAGCGAGGATGCCGGCGCGGGGGACAAGGTTGCGAAGAAGGAGAGAAATGGCGAGGGGGATGGGAAGAACGGGTCCAGGAAGCGGAAGCGCAACGGGCAGGACGCCGAGGTACTGATGGGCGTCGAACTCCCCGAGGGCAGAAAGGTCAAGAGAGGCTGGACTGTGAGTGCCGACGAGGTCAGGTCGAAGAAGGAGAAAGAGAAGAGAGAGACGAGAGACAAGTCCGGCGGAGTGAGGGACAAGGACGACAAAGCATTCAAGAAAAGCAAGAAAGAGTCCAAGTCAAAGTACACGGACCACCCGGAATGTCTTGTCAAGACGGTCTTGCCACCCCAGGCCGCTGCCGCTGCGACAGAGAAGGACGGCGTTGGCAAGAAGCGCAAGAAGGGCAAATCGTCTCGCGAGGTTGTAGTCCATGAGTTTGAGAAGACAACCAAGTTCCCAACCTTCTTGAAGACGTCCGCCCCGCCAGCGGCCGCGAAGAAGCCAGCAACCGAGTTCGTCGACGGCCAGGGCTGGGTTGATGAGGATGGAAACGTCGTCGAGGCCATCACGACGCGCAAACCCGGCACCGTGGCCGAGCCCAAGCCGTCTCCACAGCAGGCTGCGAGCAGAGCCGATGCAGAGCCGAGTTCCGATGACAGCAGCAGCGACAGCGACGACGAGTCCGCGGGCGGGGATCAGCCAGACGGCGGCGGCGGCGGCGGCGGCGGCGGCGAGGCCGTTGCTGCTTCTTCCTCGTCGCGCGGCATCCTCGTGTCATCACGCCGCCCGGCATCCGTGCAAACATCTCTGGGCACACCCCTGTCCCCAGCCTCGGGCTCCGCCAGGCCCAAGTCCGCCAGCTCGATGAAGGGCTTGGCCATCCAGATCCCCGCCGCCGCGCCCGAGCTCGCCAAGATGCACCCGCTGGAGGCTCTGTACAAACGTCCCGCGGCCACGGATCAGGGCCCCTCGCAGCTACAGCAGCCCGAAAAAACAGCCCCTTTCACCTTTGGCCTCGGCGGCGGCGGCGGCGACGTCGAAGAAGAGAAAGAGGAAGAGACAGGTGCGCCGCCCGGGAGCCTTGTGCCCATGACGCCCTTCACCCAGCAGGATTTCGAGTGGCGCGGCGTCCGCAGCGCGGCGCCCACGCCGGACACGGCGCACCCGGCGCGATTCCGGCCCTGGTCTGGAGACGACGAGGCCGACATCGAGGAGGGGAAGGAGGGGAAGGAGGAGGAGGAGGAGGAGGAGGAGGAGGAAGAGGAGGATGTGGGCATGCATGACGCCGGCGGCGGGTCGGCTGCCGGGGACGGACGGCCTTGCAGCGAGTTTGTAAAGTGGTTTCACGAGCACAAGAAAGACCTGAGGAAGTCGTGGCGGGTGCGGAGACGGACGGCGGCCAAGGAGAAGAGGTACAGGGATAACAAGGCGCGGGCTGAGCGTGCCATTTGAAGCGGCGAAGTCTCCCTTGCGGTCTTTGTCTTGCGTGTCGCGTACTACAGCATAGCGAGGTCTTTTCACGAGACCGCGAGGTTCCCACTTTGGTGATGGAACACATGTGGATGGTATCATTCTCTTTGTCTCCCTTCTTCGTTGCGCCCGTCCGCAATTTTTACTGCTTTTACTTTCAGCCAGTCCTTGGTTTTTTTTTTTTTTTTTTTTTTTTTTTTTTTCCCTAGGTCTGCGCGGTAGTCGTCAACTGGCAGCTGCTCCCGTAGATATCTGTTCACCACTCACTTCCCTACCACGTGCTGACTCTACGGACATCCCTCACTCCTGCTGTGTGAACACCGAGCCGCGCATGGCTGTCCTTCCAATCATGGCCAGGAGGAGACAAACCGGGCTGCTGTCGAGCCTATAGGCGTGCCCCTTACGCGTGCTTTCGTATCACAGTGGCTTGGAAGAGCCCGAAGGCGGTCCGAGTACTGAAGGGCCTCTCGGCGGCGGCGGCGGCGGACACAGCGGTGAAGAGAGCCGCGCGTCAGCAGCATAGACATATATGAATGTGCGCTCACCCCACGCCTCACCGCAGAACCTAAGCCGCCGCGGCCGGCCTCTTCTCTCAGGCTCGTCGGCTCCCACGGGTGGCTTGACCTGTTCGTTGCTCATTTATCCCACATGCGGCGGACCATGGGGCGGGGACCGGAGCCTACTACGCCTGCAGTCGATCACGGGTGCGTCCATATTCACTACTACGACCCCGTCGCACGCCTACGATGCTTTGCAGCTGTGGCTGTCGCGATATTATTATCCTGCACTGGACACCAACGGCCCCGCCACATTGTCGATGACGGGCCCGGGCCCTTTTTCTCGACGTAGCACACACACACATACACACCATTACGAGCCACCCGCTTCACTTCATTTCCGAGGACCGAGTTATTCCCCGACGCAGCCGGCCGACTATCGAAGGAGTCATAAATATTGGAGGGGGGGGGGGGGGGCCCGCTCGGCTGACAAGGGCCGAAACTCCAGGCGCGAAATGTGAGGCACGAAAAGGGCAGGTTGCAGGGCACTTTGACGCCCGAGGGCCTGGAGGATGCAACCACCTCCCTCCCGGCCTGGAGGGCATACCACCGTACCAGCCCGGGCCCGAGCCGCAGCGCACATGGCTGGCTGTCAGCCCGTCAGCTGCAGGAACTGGTGGGACAAAGCGATCACCTGGACACAGGACAAGCCTGTCGGAACCTCTCGGGTGGGCGTCCTTTGCGTTTCGCGTCTGCTTGGACTCTGATCAACAAGTGAAGTATCGCCTGCGTCAGATTCGTCATATTTCGGATCGGCGGACAAGTCGGAGTCTTTGAGCGGGTTCACGGCTGACTGGCTGGCTGGCTTACTGTGTCGGCCATGCCGGCGATCGGGACAAGCATGAGCAGTCCCGAGAGAAGGAGAGAGAGGAAGAGGAAAAAAAAAAGAGAGGAAGAGAAAAAAAAAAGAGGAAGGGAGAGGGAGCCCTCGCAAGCGAGGGCATTCATGGGCCTGGCCCGGCCTGGCCTGGCCTTGAAGAGCGGTCAGGCCGGAGGACCGAGTACGAGGCGGCGCAGGCGAGAAGATGGAAAACTATGAGTGACCCTGCCGTACCGTTGGCCTCCCCGGTCTCGGCGATTCGCGGTCGGGTCGCTGCCTCATCGCTCATGTTTACCCGGAACGCATCGCCACGACCGAGGCAAAAGGCACAAACGGGCCGACTATCCTACCCAGAGCTGTCTCCGGTCAGGCCATGCGGGAAAGGCGCAAGCGTACCGAATGCCGAGACAAAGGCCACACACAGACACAGAGACAGACACACACACACACACACACGACCGACGCGGCGACGAGAATGCCCGTCGAATGGACGGAGCTGGATCGATGCAGGGATGGAACAAGCAGCAGGGGCCGGGGGGAACTCGACATGGCTGCGTGCTCGCAGAAGCATGGGCTCCACAGCAAAATAGCCGTAATCTCTGTCCGTCCCTCTTTATTGAAAGCCGGGCCCCAAGAAGCCCCTGCCATGATCTGCATGTTGCTTACCGGAGCACAGGGCTCGAAAAGCGCCATGCGTGGAAGCATGTATCAGCATCCATTCTCATCCATTTTGGGGGAATTCTACCACTTTTTTTCCTCCATCACGACCCAGGTCGTCCCGGAGTGGGCTGATCTCTATGCCTGCCTGCCTGCCTACCTACCTACCCACTCCATACCAGCCGCACGTCGGGTTACACGGAAGATAGGCAAGGAGGAGACGCAGGGTATCAATACTTCGGAGGAGCAGGTCCAATCCGAGCATCGGCTGATGTACTCAGGTCGCGTGCGTGCCCAGACCGCGGCCCGCCGATACCACGGGTTTAGGGGACGTTTTAGGAATTCTATCCTAAAGACCTGACTCGTGATTTCGGCTTTGGCCTGTACCCGGCCGTGCGTCGCTCGGCGGAGAGGCGCAGGCTGGCACAAGATCGATTCGGCCCCGCCACGTTGAGCCGTGCCGGCAAGAGGAGGAGGAGGAGGAGGAAGAGGAGGAAGAGGAGGAAGAGGAGGAGAAGAGGCCAGAGTAGGTATGGAGGGCCCTGACGCTGCTTGAATCTACTCTTGGTATCATCATTGTGATGCATACTGCCGCTGCGTTCGTTCCCGAAGTAGCCAAACGGCACACATCGTTTTCTGTTCGTGCGCCGTGTTATTTTCTCTTTATCCGTTTTCGTGACTTGCTGCCGCCGGCTTCCCCTTTCTTGCCCCCGAGCATGTCGGGATTGGAAGCCGAGCCGTGAATTCCTCGACTCTGACGGGAGATTTCGCCGCGTGACGGCCTCGCGATGGCCATCTTGCCCCCTTTGGCCCTTTGGGCCCTTTTGGGAAATAGGACGATCCTGAGTCAAGCGGCTCCCCAGTTCGATTTACCCGACCCCGAGGTCTGAGCGGAGACTTCCGGGGGTGGGAAGAAGATCCCAAGGCTGAGACAGTGTTGGATCGACTCGGAGGAAATTCATGACGACTTGCCTCTTGTCTCTTCCCCTCTCACCACCACCACCACCAACAAGAACCACGCTCGATCGAGGTCCAGGGACAGGGGGACATGGGGCTGATCAGTCCACGCCTGGCGTCGAAAGAAGCCGCCCGTGGGAGGTGGCGTACACACACAGCCCGGGTTGCGGTGGGTCGGTCGCCTGGGTGACAAAAAAATCGAGGTATTATTAGGATCTCGCATCCACAATCGATCCGCCACCGCATCCCGCACACGTGATGCTTACTCTCTCTACCCACATGTCCCGGGCCGCCTCTCCCTCAACGCCAGGATGAGCGCAGGATGAGCGCATGCCTCCACAGCCTTGTCGATGAGGCCCAGGAAGGGAAATTGCTCCGGTCGGCAGACAGAGACACATGCTTGGCTTCGGTCGTCGATCGATAGTCCATGGCCCGGTCCTCTCTCGCCACAGCGTCCTCGAGGGCGAAAGGTCCCGGACGCGTCCAACGGCCGGGTACAAAGAGTTGGTCGCCGGCTGCCATGAGGTGGTGACCTGAGAAGCGAAACCCATCTCCTCTCTCTCTCTCTCTCCCGGTCCACCGACAACATCTTTCTTCTCCCCCCTTGTCAACCTTCCCCGACCGACATCTTTCTCTCTCTTCTGTCACTCGAAGCCATGGCCCTGCGAGCTCTCGCCGCCGGCCTCGTCTGCTTGGCGTCCTTGTCCTCCTATGCTGCCGCGGCCCCGTCCGTCTCCGTCCCAGGGCGGAATCCCGAGCCGCGCGATGCCAGCTGCAACACGCCGTCCGACCGCAGCTGCTGGACCGAAGCCTTCACCATCCACACCGACTATGAGCTTAGCACGCCCGGCGGGAGCAAGGATCCCAAGAAGGTAAAGCCCATCCTGAGTGATGGATAGTCCACCCCCAAGCTTGACTTGAGAGCCTGGCCCATACTGACGACGCGGTATATTCTCTAGTTCACTCTGGTCATTACCGAGGTGTCCAACTGGGTGGGCCCCGATGGCGTGGAAAAGGAAGTTGCCATGCTCGTCAACGGCATGTCCCCGGGTCCCCCGATCACGGCTGGTAGGTTCTCACGCCCCGTCGAAGCTGGAAACCGACGAGGTCCGGCGAGTCCATGCTGACTGACATGGCACCACCACCACAGACTGGGGCGATACCGTCGAGATCACCGTCGTGAACAAGCTGAAGACAAACGGGTGAGTGAGCCCCCCCCCTCTGACACTGCTGCTGCTGCTGCTGCCGCTACTACTACTACTACTACTACTACTACTACTACTACTACTACTACTACTACTACTACTACTACTACTACTACTACTACTACTACTACTACTACTACTACTATGGGGTACTGACTGACTGACCCGCGTCAAGAACATCCATCCACTGGCACGGCGTCCGCCAACTCAACTCCAATCACGAGGACGGCGTGAACGGCATCACCGAGTGCCCGATCCCCCCCGGGGCGTCCAAGACCTACACCTTCCTCCTCACCCAGTACGGCACGTCCTGGTACCACTCCCACTTCGCCGAGCAGCTCGGCAACGGCGTCATCGGACCCATCCAGATCAACGGACCGGCCTCGGCCAACTACGACATCGACCTCGGCACCTTCCCCATCCACGACTGGTACTACAAGGGCGCCGACGACCTCTTCGCCACCATCAACGACCCGACCAACCTCGCCGCGGGCGCCCCGCCGCCGTCGGACAACATCTTCTTCAACGGCACCAACATCAACCCGGCCGGGCCCGGCGGCGCCTACGCCCGGGTCGTCTTGGAGCCCGGCAAGAGCCACCGGCTGCGGCTGCTCAACCCCAGCGTCGAGAACCACTTCAGCGTCTCCATCGTCGGCCACTCCATGACCGTCATCGCGACCGACCTCGTGCCCGTGGCCCCGACCGTCGTCACGTCCGTCTTCCTCGCCATCGGGCAGCGCTACGACGTCATCGTCGACGCCAGCGCCGCCCCGGGCCACTACTGGATCAACGCCACCCTCTCGGGCACCGGCCTCTGCGGCGCCTCCAACAACAAGTTCCCGGCCGCCATCATGTCGTACAGCAACGCGCCGCTGCCCAACGCCCTGCCGACGAACCCGGGCACCGCGCCCCCGGACTCGCTGTGCCAGGACCGCACCGACTGGCAGCCCGTCGTGACCCGCACCGTGCCGTCGCACATGCCGCAGCCGGACGAGGCCGTGAGCATCAGCTTCCTCAACAGCCAGGCCGCCAGCACCGTCGCCTGGCTGGTCAACGACAGCGCCATCGACGTGATCTGGGAGAAGCCGACGCTCGAGTTTGTGCTGCAGAACGACACGTCGGGGCTGCCGGCCCACGAGAACGTCGTTCCCATCCCGGACAGCTCGGCCGTAGGTTCCATCCCCAAACCCTTTTCGTGTCTTGTGGCCATGACCGAGCCGACTGACCGGACAGCGCAGTGGACCTACTTCGTGATCAACAACGCCTTCGGCGTGCCGCACCCGGCGCACCTGCACGGCCACGACTTCATGATCCTGGGCCACTCGGCCGCATCGGCGAACCCGTTCGCCGGCGTGCCGACGCCCTTTGACGCGGCGACGGACAGCGGCGCGCTGGACTTCACCAACCCGACGCGCCGCGACGTGACCATGATCCCGGGCAACGGCTGGCTCGTCATCGGCTTCCGGAACGACAACCCGGGCGCCTGGCTGCTGCACTGCCACATCGCCTGGCACGTGGCCCAGGGCCTGGCCGTGCAGTTCCTCGAGCGCGCCGACCAGATCGTCTCCACCACCGGCCTGGCCGCCTCGTCCCTCGAGCCCAACTGCGACGCCTGGCGGACGTACGAGCCGACGGACCCGTTCCACAAGTCGGGGAGCGGGCTGAGGCTCTAGGTGAGGGGCCGCCTTTCTTTTACTCTCTTTGATAAATCCATTTTTTTATTTTTATTTTTAATTTTTGGGGTTGGGGTCGGGGTTCTGCTTCTTTTTTTTTGTCTGGGCGGATGCAACGATTGGGGGTGTATGGGCGTTAGGGGCGGTGCATCTTTTTGGTATCATCAGCCATAATTTCTGCACAAGGGTTGTTTCCTTTGTCTACCATGTTAGAGCCGGTACTTGACTGCTGGGGTCAATGATCTCGAGAGACTGCATGATCCAGTGACTATATAGAGTCATGGCAGATGTACAAGATGCTGGTGAGTTGATGGCGTGGTCATTCGAGCCAAGCACCTCTTCAGTTCTTCTTGACCTCAACCTGGAACCGGGCCGCCCAGTCCGTGAACTCGTCCCTCTCGCCACGCCACGGCGCGCTCAGCAAGTGCGCCACCGCATAGGCATCGAACCAGCACTGGTCCATCAGCCGGTCGATCTCGGCCGCGTCCAGGTCGTAAAATGCCAGCGCGAGGGCCCCGAAGCTGTCGGGGAGCCTCCGCAGCAGCGGCAGGACCTCGTCCAGACGCGAGGGCGCCGTGGACGGCGACGCGACGGCTGGGGGCAGCGGCCTCGCCGCTTTGATGCGCCGCTTGATCACGGCCGTGTAGAGGAGCGTCGTCAGACGTAGGCGGCGGAGGCAGGACTCGAGGCGCGGCCGGATCTGCTCGGGGTCGTCGGGGGGAATGCGGGAGTGTGTGTTCATGAGGTCGTCCAGCAGGGCCTGCGAGTCCGAGATGTGCGCAGCCTGCATGGTTTCCGCCAGGCCGTCCACGTCGTTGTCGTTTTCGTCGTCGTCGTCGTCGTCGTCGTCGTCATCTCCGCCTCGTGTCTCCCCAGCGCCCGTGGCCCCGTCTTCTTTGTCCTCGTTCCCCCCTTCTCGCTCGGCCGCCCGATCACTCTCCTCCAACCACTCCTTCAATTCCTCCATCACATCCCTCAACGTATCGCGAAACTGCTCCGCCTTCTCGACCAACAAGCCGACCGCCCCCGCCGCCGCCAGCACGCTCACCTCGTCGCACGCCGCCCACAATGTCCCCGTGCTCGCCAGGCTGCCGCGTCCGCGGCCACCGCCGCCGTGCTTGGCCGCCTCGGGCAGCGGCCGCCCGTCGCGCGGCACGGCGCCCGCCAGCGCCCGAAGCAACCGAAGCACCCGCGCACAGCGCCGCGCCAGCTCGGCCTGCAGCGCGCGCGTGTACCGTGCGGGCGCGCACTGTGGCGCGGCGGCGGCCAGGGCGGGCAGCGGGCCGGTCTGCAGCTGGCGCAGGACCGACGTCAGGGCCGTGGGCGTGAAGGGCGCCGTGGTCATCAGCAGGGAGAGCTTGGTCGCCTGGGCTCTGATCAGGGCGGCCGAGTCGGCGGCGAGGGCGAGGGGGTCGAGTACCGGCAGGGGCGCGGATGAAGAGGAGGGGGAGGGATCGGACCCGGCGTCGCACTGGGCGAGGGAGGTGAGGGCGTCTTCTAGTTGGGTGGCGAGAGAGATGGTGTCGTTCACGGCCGAGTCGAGCCCCTCAATGTCTGTAGGTGAAGTCGCCATGATGCGGCTGGTGGTTCACGAATTCCGAGGGAGGCTGGTTAAAATTCCTAGTGGGGTTACGAGGTTGAAAGTGTGAGTGCAAAACTTTCTACAGTGCGGGGTACATGGACAAGGAAAGGTAGGTACGGAGGCTATCCCGAACCCAGCGTAATTCCTTCTACTCAACACACACGGCGCTAAGACGAACAAGGAGGTCGTGATCCATTGTAGAAGAAAGATAGGGAGGCCTGGCGGACACTGACCCGGCCAAGGTTCTGGTGGCTTGTCACCAAGATCAGCTGATTCAAGATGAGTTTGTCGCCAACTTAGGTCCAACGTTGCGCTGTGCACTCGTCCGCGTCACCAACAGGTACGTAGTAGAATAGGTTGGGCCATGGAAAACTAGCCATGTCAACGATGGCTCTCCTCAGCCGCTACCACCACCTGCGTTCCTCTGATGTTGGATCAGACACACGCCCATTCATCGCCCCCCGAATCCCGTCCACGATCACAAGCTGATCTCCCCACGTTAGCTACTCAGCTTGACCTCCGTCATCCTAACCATTTTCTCATCATAGTACATGAGGAGATCATCAACCGGGGCGCGAGCCATGTGAGGAGCAGGCTTGCCCCTGTACCAAGAGCATTGCCCGCACTTTCTTGTGGTTTTTTTCTCTGCTTGTATTCTGTGGGTTGTGGCAGAGGTGGGCCATGCGACGCCAATAACACGACGCAAGAGGGGAGATGTGATGTCCAAAGCCTTGGGAGCATATCCCGTTGCCTCTTGCTACACATGCTCTTGTTCCTCTCTCTCTCTCTCTCTCTCTGGCTCTGCTCCTACCCCACGCTAGGTGGGTATGAAGCCTCGGGGTTTCGCACTCTTACCAGCATCTCCCCAGAGAGGCACCTATGGCATACTCTCGGTGCTGGCCTCCTTATATGGTCTGCCCGCAGGGTCTGTTGGTTTAACCCTCTATCTTGTTCACGAGCCGTTTTTGCAAGTCTGGGGCTGGCACCAGCAGGCTTGGAATGGTCGACTTGATTTCGGCAAGAAATACATCTTCTACATGATTTTCATTGTTGCCGTCATCACTGTCTTCGCCGCTGCCCAAGACAGCTATATCGGTCGCCAATGTGGGAGACTGATCTACAGTATGTTTGTTCAACTTACCGCGTTCGTCGGCTTTCTGAATCTGGGCTCACGACATCTTTGCATTATGCCAGCTCCCGCCCAAGACGCCATGGTTTGGCACAAGACAACGTTTCACGCCGGGTTGAACGACACGACGAGGTACACCTGGGTTCCAAGCTCCGAGGTTGAAGGGGCCTGGGACGAGATATTGAGCGGTAGGAGACACGAGCAGTCTTTGCAAACGAAGGTTGAGAGCTGAATTCAGAAGGGCCAGCAATCAACGTCCGCGTCGACAAAGACTGGTTCACGCGGATGGTCCGAAACACAAGCAGAGCCGTGCAAATCAACGACGGCAAGGGCGGTTACGCAGGCATGCTCGACGTCTTTCATCATCTGCGCTGTCTGGTAAGGCTATTCACGACCAGAAAGATGAGGTCAACACCTGATAATCGCACTGATTCGGCTGCCTGCGCTACCGTTCCCCGATGGCATGCTGTGATCTGGATCCAACACAAAAGCGTGATAGCTCTGGGTGACTATCCGCATGGGCCAAGAAAAGCACATCGCTGCCTGATGGACCGTTGGCGTTAGTGCAAGCTTCGCTCTGCTGTGCTCTGGCTAGAGTCGACGTTGCTTTCGACGTTCGAGAGCCACCCCTGTGGGCGTAGGCCGGGCCGGAGGCCGAGCAGAGTAGAAAACCTACCCGTAGGTGGCGGAGCTACTTTGCTGAGCCACCCACCCTGGTCAACCCCAACTTAAACCATACTAAAGCGGCAAAGCCTACTCCCAGCTGCTGAAAAGCCACTAGGATGAATGTCCAGAATGCTTGTTTGATCTCACCGCTCCCTTCTAGATTTTATTTTCTCCGTTCGCTTACCAACTCTATCGTGGTGTCGAGCTGCTGGAACTCCAGGGGGCTTGTGGTCCAGGCAGGCAAGTCGAACACGACTACTCTAGCCCTGCCAACATGGTCTGGGACTTGCACTTCGTACTAGTAGGGTGACCCCAACAAAGACTTGCAGAATCTCGGAGCAAAGACTTGGAGAATCTTGGCCATGGATCTACCGAGAACCTGAGCCGTTCTTTTGGGCGTCAAGCCAGGTGTCTGGGCCCTAGCACTGCCATCTTGCGGCAATTACACAGCTTCTGTGCTGATTTTCACTGCATCTCTGCCGGCCGAGATCTTTCCAGATCTCCTGCCGACGCCTCCATCCCAAAGAACCGGACCGTCCCTTGCTCTGGACCTCGACACGGCTTGCTTTTGTCAAGTTGCTATCTTCATCTCCTGTGCCGAAATGCCCGACGGACCTGGCAACATGAGTCAACTTGCCAAGTTAGTCGCGACTGTTAGAGGCTTGCAGTCTACGGCAGCAGACGAGACCAGCTACCACATGCTCCTCTCGCAGCAGCCAGCCCAAGACAACGATGCCGGCCCCGGAGCTGAGGACGCGAATTCCAACACGAGCGAATGGCACGCAAAGCGTGAGTACGAAGCCTGGGGCAGTCCTCATGACATACAGCAACGCCAGCGCCGTCCCTGGCGCCGTGCCCTCCGCCTCCTAGGCATCGCAACCGTCGTCGTCCTCGCCATTGCCGGGGCCGTCGACCTCGTCAGCCGTACAGTCCAAGTGGTGAAGAAGCACCTGATCGCCCACGACGAGCTCCAGACGGTGCACGACTGCTTACGCTCGTGCTCGCATGGCGAGAAACATGGCGAGAAACAAGTCCGAGTTGGCATTGCTGCGGCTTGCCCCAGTTCAACCTCTCCCTCACACCGACCACATCATCGTCCTCAACGAAGAAGGCCGCATCCGTCGTCCAGCAAGAAAGTTTCGACGAGCTCAACGGGAGCGAGGGCTACATCACCGGGCTCGGCTTGACGAGGCCGGCAGTGCAACAGGAAGAAGCGGCCGTGCCGGGAGGGTGGATCATGGTTTCTTCGGGCAAGGAGAAATTCATGGAACAGCGCAGCAGACGGGCTCTCCTTCGCGAGGTCGACGCCATGCCGATGCCCTCTATTCTCGTACATCATGAGGACCATGGGGCCGCTGGTCGTGCCGTTCAGCCTCATGACTGTCTGCAGCATCGGCTTCCGCACTGCTCAGCGTGAGTCGATTTGGAGGCTGGGATCATACGAATTCGAATTGACGGTGTGGGAGCCAACCAAGGCCGCGATGAACCCACATAGCCGGCCGCCGCACGTGATGGGGCCCCTGCCATCCCTGCTAGCGTGAGGCATGTCTCGGGACACGGCCGAAGCTGTTTTCAACACGCTAGCTGTCTCGACCGGGTCTTCACCTTCTTCCCTTACCTCTCTAACGCTGACACGATGCGGCGAACGAAGTGCTTTCTTCTGGCTTGGGGGACAATTGGGCAGGCCAGCCTGCCGGTGGCACCAAGTACTCCAAGAGGCGTCGGTCCCGACTGTAAGTGCTGCTGCCATGTCTACAGCGGCTGCTGATGCAGCAGCAGCAGCAGCAGCAGGCTCATACAGATGCCACAGAGGCAAAAACAAGCGCATCTAAACCACCGTCCGGTCTCCTCCTGCTAACACCTGCTAGTCGCCAAGTTCTACGCCAATAAAGAGACTTTTTCCTGTATCAGCCACCCCTCGATCGTCCTCCAGCTCTCGCAGGTCAACGATAACTCCTGTGACTGCCCCGACGGCTCCGATGAGCCCGGCACCGCCCACTGCGCACACCTTGACGCCCTGTCGCCGCCCCAGCCGCTCGCCGGGTCCCCCATCGGCACGACCAATACCAGCACCGCATTGCCAGGCTTCTGGTGCGCCAACGAGGGCCACATCGGCGCCTATGTGCCCTTCCGCATCGTCAACGACGGTGTGTGCGACTACGAGCTGTGCTGCGATGGCAGCGAGGAGTATGCCCATGTGGGGGGCGTCAAGTGCGAGGACCGCTGCGCCGCCGTCGGCAAGAAGCACCGTCGTATGGAGGATGAGAAGCGCAAGGCCATGGAACGTGCCATCAAGAAGCGCCGGACCATGGTCAAGGAGGCGCGCGAGAAGCGCCGACTTCTCGAGGCCAAGATCTCGGTGCTGAAGGGCGAGGTCGAGGCGACCGAGACGAAGAGGGATGAGCTGCAGAAGAAGCTGGTCGAGGTCGAAAAATCCGAGAAGGGCAAGGTTGTGCGGCCCGAGAGCCAGGGAGGAAAGCTGGGAATACTGCTGGGCTTGGCGAAGAAGCGGGTAGAGGAGTTGCGCGAAACACTGGACAAGGTCTTGGAACAGCGGGACGGCTTGCAGGAAAAGGTCGATGAGCTGGAGAGTATTCTTCGCAAGTTCAAGGAAGAGTACAACCCGAACTTCAACGACGAGGGCGTCAAGGCTGCCGTCAAGAGCTGGGAGGACTACGCTGCCAAGCAGCCCGAGGAGAAGGAAACCATCTCGGAGAGCGAGATTGACGATGTCGTCAAGGCAGACAGCGAGACCAGTGGTATCAACTGGATGGAATTTGAGGAGGACGAAGTCACCGAAGCCGACATCCTCTACAACCTGGAAGCCTACCTCCCTGGCTTTGTCCGCGATTACATCCACGGCAAGCTCAACCTGCTGCGTATCTGGCTGATCGAGAACGGCATGCTCGCCGACAAGCCAACGTCGACCGGCGAGTCGCGCCTCGTCGCCGCCGCGCGTGAAGCCCTTGAAACGGCATCTAGCGATCTCGTGGCGAAAGGCAATGATGTGCGGGATCTGGAGGGCGACCTACAGAAAGACTATGGAGTCGACGACATATTCCGGGCGCTCAAGGACAAGTGTGTCAGCGCCGAGGTGGGCGAGTACGAGTACGAGCTTTGCTGGCTGGACAAGACTACGCAAAAGAACAAGAAGGGCTACAGCCAAACAGGCATGGGAAACTTTATACGCATCGATACGGAGACGGCCGACGACGAGGACCGAGCCGACCACAAGAGCCTGGGCAAGGGCCGGCGCACCGTGCTGCGCTACGACCACGGCCAGCACTGCTGGAACGGGCCGAACCGCCGCACCGACGTGTGGCTGGCGTGCGCCGAGACGGAGGAGATCTGGCGCGTCGTCGAGCAGGAGAAGTGCGTGTACAAGATGGAAGTGGGCACGCCGGCCGCCTGCGAGGACGTCCAGGAGCCGACGTTGCCGAGGAAGGAGGAGCTGTAAGCGGCGGAGTGGGCGTGCGATGGGGGAAAACACGGGATATCCGGATGGGGTATGCTCGTTCGAGTGCTGGCCAAACACGAGCTTGTCACGTGCTTGTCTGGTCGCGTGCTGGATCTGGTTGCGTTGTGTAGGTTTATCTGTACGAGTGAGTGGTCTGACGTCCGCTGGATTCCGGCGTTGAGGGGTCCCATGTGAAAATTATGCGTCGCAGTGCGTGGTATCTTGGATTCGTCACTTCAATACACAGCGATGACAAGGCCATCTTCGCCGCTCACCTCGCGGCCATCAATTTCCTCTTGTTCCTCGCCTCTTCCTCAGCTAGTACTCGCGCTGTGAGCGATGCCGTAGCCGGGTTATTGATGCCGCTGACCCGACTGGACACGTCGTCTTTCCCATTCGCTTCTTTGACCTTTTTCCCCGCAGGTCCCTCCTCCTTGCCAGCGTCCGCGTCCCCTCTCGCCTCGTCCCCCTTCCGTTTCTTCTGCCTCCTCTCCTTGCCGGCGCTCTTGTCCTTCTTCAAACTGTGCGTCAGACCCCGCGCCTTGAGGCCCTCCAGCCGCGCCGCCAGCCTCTCGAGCTCGGCCTCCTCCGTCGGCAAGATGGGCACCACGTCCTCGTCCGGACTGAACGCCTCGCTGCACTCGGGACACGCCTTGTCGTCCCCGGCCTCGTGAATCTTGCGCATCGCCGCCTCGGCAAACACGTGCCCGCACCGCACCAGGTACACCGCCCTCGTCGCCGGGCCCAGCTCCTTGAGCGTCACGGGACATGCCCAGGCCGTCGCCAAGTTCCTCCCGCCGCCGGCGCCGCCCTCGGACGTGTAGTTCTTGAAGCGCAGCCGCACCACGTCCCGCAGCGACGCGATACCTAGAAGCGGCAGCAACTCGGCGGCGGAGGAGGAGTCGCCGGCGCCGCCGGGCAGCAGGGCCGTCAACACCGTCTCATAATTGTACAGCCGGCCGCGCCAGTCGGCGGCCACGGTGGCCGAGGCGGGGAGCGGGTCGCCCGTCAGGGCGTCGTGGGTCCAGGCGTGCTCGAGGGCCTCGTGCGCGGTGGCTTTCAGCTCGCCGACTGTCTTGGCGCGCGCGGCGGCCTTGACGAGCTCACGGCGCTTGGGGATGGAGCCGCCGTCGTTGCCCATGGTGGTGGTGGTGGTGGAGGAATAGGGGGAGTCGTTTTGCGCGAGTTTGTGAGGCTGGTGTGGGGGGGGGGGGGGGTGGAAGACGAGGTTGATCGAGCGAGTGTACGCAGGTTACCTCTAGTTACTCTGGCGTCATCCCCGCTAACTCCACCCCTAGGTGTATGCCGTGGTAGGGGTACAAACTCAGGCACCTCTAGCCAGGCAGCTTGGTGGTGGGGCAACACAGCTTACCTTGGCTGACGAAGACGGCGAATGCGAGGCGCGACATCACAAACAGCCGAATTGCCACTCCGTACTTGCATCAGGGTCACCATCGATAGATCGTCGCGCACCACCCCGGGTGCTTGGTTGCACACCAGCTTCCTCGGGTCTCGACAAGGATCCTCCTATTATTAGCATGGGCCGCTGACCCGATCATCGCGCCCAAGACAAGCCTCTCTCTCTCCGCCGCGACAATCACACGAATCTCTGTCGCCAGCATGTCAGCACAAAAAGACAGGGCGATTGCCGCCTTGGAGCAGCTCGTCAAGGAGGTCAAGAACAAGTACGTGCTCTTGGCCATCTTTCACCTCGGTCAAGACGGAATCGCTAACGACACAGCAGGAATGTGCCCGAGGACCAGAGGAAACGCGCGGCCCGTCAGATCCGCGAGCTGGTCAACGCTGCCAAGCAAGGTCTGTTGTACCTCCTCTCGTGCCGGCTGGCCAGCGCGTGGTGGCTGGCGGAGCTGACAGTTGCACGTAGAAATGAGCACGGAGCAGTTCCAGGCCCTCTTCGACCAAGTCAACCAGAAGACGACGGCCCTGATCAATGGATCCGAACTCCTCGACCACATGGGAGGCGTGTACATCCTGGATGCGTTGGTAGACTTTGACGGCATCGATTTGGCCCTGAAATACACGCGGTTCCAGCACCATATACAAAAGATCCTACAAGGACGCGATGCTGCTCCGATGCAGCTGGCTGCTGTGATTCTCGGAAAGCTCTGCAGGCCGGGCGGCTCTCTGATCTCCGACCTCGTCGAGTCTCAGGTACATTCGGCGCTCGAGTGGCTGCAGGGAGAGCGGGTCGAGGAGAAACGATATGGCGCCGTGCTCGTGCTCCGCGAGTTGTCCCGGAACGCGCCCACGCTCATGTACACCTATGTCGGCTACATTTTCGACCAAATATGGACAGGACTTCGGGACGCCCGCTATCTCATCCGGACGACCTCGGCCGAGACCGTCAGCGCCTGTTTCCGCATCATCAGGGAACGGGACCAGGCCATGAAGCGGGAGTGGATGGACAAGATGTATGCCGAGACGACCAAGGGGCTGAATCTCAACACGGTCGAAAACGTCCACGCTTCCCTGCTCGTGCTTAAGGAGCTCCTGGAGCAGGGCGGCATGTACATGCAGGACCATTATGCGGAAGCGTGCGACATTGTGTACAAGTTCAAGGACCATCGCGACACCCATGTCCGGAAGACCCTGGTCCTCCTCATCCCGGACCTGGCCAACTACGCGCCGACCGAGTTTGCTTCCAGCTACCTGCACAAGTTCATGATCTACCTCTCACAGATGCTGAAGCGGGAAAAGGAACGTAACGACGCCTTTCTCGCCATCGGCAATGTGGCGAACTCGGTCAAGAGCGCCATAGCGCCGTACCTCGACAGCGTGCTGATTCACATCCGCGAGGGCCTCAGTCTGGCGGCTCGCAAGCGCGGCTCGGTAGACCCGGTCTTTGACTGCATGAGTCGCCTGGCGGTCGCCGTGGGTCAGACTCTGAGCAAGTACATGGAGGCCATTCTCGATCCCATCTTTGCCTGCGAGCTCACGCCGAAACTGACCCAAGCCCTGGTCGACATGGCCTTCTACATACCGCCGGTGAAGACGACGATACAAGAGCGCCTGCTCAACATGCTGAGCAAGGTACTCTGCGGAGAGCCGTTTCGACCTCTGGGCGCGCCACATCCGAACTCGCTATCCTCCATCCCGGTCATCCCCCGTGACCCGAAGGATCCGTCGGTGCACGAGAAGGCCAAGGCAGAGATCAAGCTCGCGCTGAACACACTGGGCAGTTTCGACTTCTCAGGTAAATGGCTCCGTTTATTGCTTCCCTCGCCCTCCCACCCCGAGCGCGGGCCTCCTGATCCCGTGGGAGAGACCGGGCTAGAAAGATGCACGACCGTGGCATGCCCGTCATCCGCGAGCTCCTACTACCTCTACCAGCAAGACGAAGGTACTGACAAGACTGGAGGCAACATTCTGAACGAGTTTGTCCGCGACGTCGCCATCAAATACGTCGAGGACGACGATGCCGAAATTCGAGAAGCCGCTGCACTGACCTGTTGCCAGCTGTACGTGCAGGATCCCATCGTCAACCAGACCAGCCAACACGCCCTGCAAGTCGTCGCCGATGTGATCGAGAGGCTCCTCACCGTCGGGGTCTCGGACCCGGAAGCGAAGATCAGGCGCACCGTGCTGGCGGCCCTGGACGAGCGGTTCGACCAGCATCTCGCCAAGGCCGAGAACATCCGGACTCTGTTCTTTGCACTCCACGACGAGCATTTTGTCATTCGCGAAGTCGCAGTGTCCATCATTGGTCGTCTGGCTCGGTATAACCCTGCTTACGTGATTCCTCAGCTTCGCAAGACCATCGTCCAGTTGTTGACCGAGTTGGAGTACACGGACGTGCCGCGGAGCAAGGAGGAGAGCTCGAAGCTTCTCAGTCTGCTGACGCAGCATGCCCAGCACCTCGTGAAGCCATATGTCGACGCCATCACGGAGGTGCTTCTGCCCAAGGCACGAGACCCATCGGCTGCCGTAGCTGCTACCATCATCTCGGCACTCGGGGAGTTGTGCGCCGTCGGCGGCGAAAAGATGCTCGCCTACAAGGATGCGCTCATGCCGCTGGTGATTGACGCCCTGCAGGACCAAAGCTCGCCGACCAAGCGCGAGGCAGCTCTGCATACGCTGGGGCAGCTCGCCAGCAACGCGGGCTATGTCGTTCAGCCGTACGAAGAGTACCCGGGCCTGATGGAGCTCTTGTTGACCATGGTGCGCACCGAGCCCAAGCACGGCAATCTGCGGGTCCAGACGATCAAGCTGCTCGGCATCCTGGGTGCCTATGACCCGAACAGGTACCAAGTGAGCGGGTCCGCGGCCCACCGCCTCCTCGGGACGACGATGCTGACAAGGCGTGCAGGACGGGCGGGAACCCGACTTTCAACGAAGAATGGAGGCCAACAAGATGACGGACGTCTCGCTGATGATGAGTGGCATCAGCCCGGCCCAGGAAGACTACTACCCCACGGTCGTCATCAATGCGCTGCTCGACATCCTCAAGGACCAGTCTCTTTCACAGTGGCACACAAACGCCGTCGACGCCATCATGCAGATCTTTGTCGCCCTCGGCTTGAAGTGCGTCTCGTTCCTCGACCGCGTCGTTCCTGCGTTCCTCGGCGTGATCCGGGCCTCGCCCAGCGGGAAATTGGACTATTATTTCAACCAGCTCGGCAAACTCGTCGGCATCGTCCGCCAGCATATTCGGTCGTATCTCGAGAGCATCATAGACGTCTTGACCGAGTTCTGGGACATGGCCAATCTGCAGACGACGATTATGAGCCTCATCGAGTCGATTGCCCGGTCCTTGGAGGGCGAGTTCAAGATCTACCTTGCCGGCCTGCTTCCGCTGATGCTCGGCGTTCTGGAGAGGGATACGTCGCCGGGACGTAGGCCGTCGCAGCGCATACTCCATGCCTTCCTGGTCTTTGGCTCGAGCGCGGAGGAGTACATGCACCTCATCATCCCGGTCGTCGTCAAGCTGTTCGACAAGCCCGGGCACTCGCAGTTCCTCCGGAAGGAGGCCATGGAGACGATTGCCATCCTGTCCAGCGTGGTCAATCTCAGCGACTACGCCAACCAGCTCATCCACCCGCTGACGCGCGCCGTGGCCTGCGGCGAGCCCGCCTTGCGCGTCTCGGCACTCGACTGCTTGTGCGCCCTGATGCAGCAGCTCGGCAGAGACTACCTCCACTACGAGCACATGGTCAGCAAGGTGATGACGACGCAGAACGTGCAGCATTCCAAGTACGAACAAGCCGTCACGAAGCTGCGGAAAGGCGAGGTCTTGCAAGACCTGGCGCCGCGCTTTGTCGACGACGAGATCGAGTATCCGGCCGAGAACAACCCGCAGAAGAAGCTCGACCTGAACCCGGTCCATCTCAAGCAGGCCTGGGAGACCAAGGGCAAGTCGACGCGGGACGACTGGCACGAGTGGTTCAGGAAGCTGAGCACGACGCTGCTCAACGAGTCGCCTCACCACGCGCTCCGGGCGTGCGCGAGCTTGGCGGCCAACCATCCGCCGCTGGCGCGCGAGCTGTTCAACTCGGCGTTTGCGTCCTGCTGGAGCGAGCTGTATGACCAGTTCCAGGACGAGCTCATCGTCAACGTGGAGTGCGCCATCAAGTCGGAAAACATACCGCCCGAGCTGCTCGGACAACTGCTCAACCTGGCCGAGTTCATGGAGCACGACGACCGGGCGTTGCCCATCGACATTCGCGCCCTCGGGCGGGAGGCGGCCAAGTGCCACGCCTACGCCAAGGCGCTCCACTACAAGGAGCTCGAGTTCCTCCAGGACCAGAGCTCGCCCGCGGTGGAGTCGCTCATCAGCATCAACAACCAGCTGCAACAGGCGGACGCGGCCATTGGCATCCTCCGCAAGGCGCAAATGTACAAGGACGGCATGCAGCTGCGGGAGAACTGGTTCGAGAAGCTGGAGCGGTGGGACGAGGCGCTGCGGTCGTACGAGGCGAGAGAGAGGGAACTCGCCCTGTACGATGCCGAGGCGACGCCGGTCGACATTGCGCTGGGCAAGATGCGGTGCTTCCACGCGCTGGGCGAATGGGATCAGCTGTCGGGCCTGGTCACGCAGTTCTGGCCGACGGCCGGGTCCGAACTCCAGCGGCGCATCGCCGGCCTGGCGGTGACGTCGGCATGGGGCCTGGGCAAGTGGGAGCTGATGGACAACTACCTGCAGTCGATGAAACGATCGTCTCCCGACCGTGCCTTTTTCGGGGCCATCCTGGCGCTGCACCGCAACCAGTTCCGGGAGGCGCTCACGTGCGTGGAGCAGGCCCGGTCGGCGCTCGACGTGGAGCTGAGCGCGCTCGTGAGCGAGTCCTACAGCCGCGCATACGAGGTGATAGTGCGCGTTCAGATGCTGGCCGAGCTGGAGGAGCTCGCCGTGTACAAGCAGAGCGACGCGGAGAAGCAGGAGACGCTGCGCAAGACGTGGGAGCGCCGCCTCAAGGGCTGCTCCCGCAAGGTCGAGGTCTGGCAGAGGATGCTCCGGCTGCGGTCGCTGGTCATGTCGCCGGCCGAGTGCGTGCCCATGTGGGTCAAGTTCGCCAACCTGTGTCGGAAGGCGGAGCGGAGAGGGCTGGCGGAGAAGTCGCTCAAGCAGCTCATCGGCAGCGAGGCGCCGCTGGAGGCCTCGATCCCGTACTGGACGGAGCGGCAGGGCGGGCAGGGCGGGCAGCCGGGCGCGGCAGCGCAGGTGCAGCCGGCCGTCTCGTACGCCCTGCTCAAGTACCAGTGGTTCCTCTCCCAGCAGCCCGAGGTCAAGGCGTCGTCGTCGGACCAGGCCGTGGCGGGGAGGACGCTCCGGTGCCTGCGCATGTTCACGGCCGACCTGGTCAGCCACCTGGAAGCGTCCAAGGTGCATCTCGCGGCGCAGCGGCAGACGCAGGGGCACGACGTCCAAGGATACGGCTATCCACCCATGGACGACGTCAACCCTCTGGAGTCGACAGTGTCGAGGCAGCTCGCCGAGCAGAGTTGCCTCTTGTCCAAGTGCTACCTCCGCCAGGGCGAGTGGATGGTGGCGCTCAGCAAGTCGTGGCACAGCGCGCCGCGCCAGGACATCCTGGGCTGCTACTACAAGGCGACGCAGTACAACCCGAAATGGTACAAGGCATGGCACGCCTGGGCCCTGGCCAACTTTGAGGTGGTGCAGACGCTGGGCAGCAGCAGCAGCAGCAGCAGCAGCAGCAGCAGCGCGGCGGCGGCGGCGGCGGCGGACCCGGCGGATGCGGCGGATGCGGCGGCGGCGGAACTCGCGGGCGGGCAGCAGGCCAACAACGTGGTGCACTACGTGGTGCACTACGTGGTGCACGCCGTACGCGGCTTCTTCGAGTCGATCGCGCTCTCGACCGGCAGCTCGCTGCAAGACACGCTGCGGCTGCTGACGCTGTGGCTCACGCACGGCGGCCATGCCGAGGTCAACACGGCCGTGACCGAAGGCTTCACCCGCGTCAGTGTTGACACGTGGCTCGAGGTGATCCCGCAGCTCATCGCGCGCATCAACCAGCCCAACCGGCGGGTGCAGCAGTCGGTGCACAACCTGCTGGCCGACGTGGGCAGGGCGCACCCGCAGGCGCTGGTGTACCCCCTGACGGTGGCCATGAAGTCGATGCACAGCTCGCGGCGGTCGCGGTCGGCCGCTTTGATTATGGATTCGATGCGGCAGCACAGCGCCAAGCTGGTGGAGCAGGCCGACATTGTCAGCCACGAGCTCATCCGCGTGGCCGTGCTGTGGCACGAGCTGTGGCACGAGGGCCTGGAGGAGGCGTCGCGGCTGTACTTTGGCAACCACAACATCGAGGGCATGCTGGCGACGCTGCGGCCGCTGCACGAGCAGCTCGAGCGCGGGCCCGAGACGCTGCGCGAGGTCTCGTTCCACCAGGCCTTTGGCCGCGACCTGAGCGAGGCGCGCGAGTGGAGCCGGCAGTACGAGACCAGCGGAGACGTGACCGACCTCAACCAGGCCTGGGACCTGTACTACCTGGCCTTCAAGCGCATCGCGCGGCAGCTGCCCCAGCTGACGTCGCTCGAGCTGACGTACTGCTCGCCGCGTCTGCTGGGCGCCAAGGACCTCGACCTGGCGGTACCGGGCACGTACCGGAGCGGCCAGGCCGTGGTGCGCATCGTCTCGTTCGACACGACCTTCCAGGTGATCGCGTCCAAGCAGCGGCCGCGCAAGCTGACCATCACCGGCAGCGACGGGCAGACGTACACCTTCCTGCTCAAGGGCCACGAGGACATACGGCAGGACGAGCGCGTCATGCAGCTGTTTGGGCTGTGCAACACGCTGCTCGCCAACGACTCGGAGTGCTACAAGCGCCACCTCAGCATCCAGCGGTACCCGGCCATCCCGCTGTCGCAGAACAGCGGGCTGCTGGGCTGGGTGCCCAACAGCGACACCATCCACACGCTGATCCGCGACTACCGCGAGGCGCGCAAGATCCTGCTCAACATCGAGCACCGCATCATGCTGCAGATGGCGCCCGACTACGACAACCTGACGCTGATGCAGAAGGTCGAGGTGTTTGGGTACGCGCTGGACAACACGACGGGCCAGGACCTGTACCGCGTGCTGTGGCTCAAGAGCCGGTCGAGCGAGTTCTGGCTGCTGCGGCGGACCAACTACACGCGCAGCCTGGGCGTCATGAGCATGGTCGGCTACATCCTGGGGCTGGGCGACCGGCACCCGAGCAACCTGATGCTGGACCGGGTCACCGGCATGATCATCCACATCGACTTTGGCGACTGCTTCGAGGTGGCCATGAAGCGCGAAAAGTACCCGGAGCGCGTGCCCTTCCGGCTGACGCGCATGCTGACGTACGCCATGGAGGTCAGCAACATCGAGGGCTCGTTCCGCATAACGTGCGAGCAGGTCATGCGCGTGCTGCGCGACAACAAGGACAGCGTCATGGCCGTGCTCGAGGCCTTCATCCACGACCCGCTGCTCACCTGGCGCCTCACCAACGTGGCCAGCCCGCCGGGGCCCAACTTCCACGTGGCCGTGGCCCCCCCGCGCGCCGACGAAAACCCGATGACGAGCGGGGGCGGGGCGCCGCCCGTGGTGGCCGTCGGCCGCGCCCGCCGCGCCTCGATCCTCGACGCCGCCATGGGGCAGGGGGGCGGCGCCATGTTCCACGCCGAGGCGGCGAACCCGCTCTCGGCCGCCATGCCGCCGCCGCCGCCGCCGCCGCCGCCGCAGCAGCAGCAGCAGCAGCAGGACACGGCGGCGGGCGCGCCGCCTCGGTCGCGCGCGCGCACCAACTCGTCAGTGCCGGTGCCAACGGCGGGTGCTGGCGGCGCGGGACCGTCGACGAACGGGGGCGGGCTGGCGCTCGGGGCATCGACGAATGGGGTCACGAATGCCGAGGGCGTGGTGGTGGTGGCGCCGCCACAGCAGCAACAACAACAACAGCAGCAGCAGCAGCAGCAGCAGCAACAGCAGCAGCAACAGCAGCAGCAACAGCAGCAGCAACAGCAACAGCAGCAGCAGGAGAACCAGGAAATGCAGAACGCGCGGGCGCTCGAAGTGCTGGAGCGTGTGCAGCAGAAGCTGACGGGGCACGACTTCAAGCCGGACGAGGAGCTGGCGGTGGTGGCGCAGGTGGACAAGCTGATCAACGAGGCCATCAAGCTGGAGAACCTGTGCCAGCACTATATTGGGTGGTGTAGTTTCTGGTGAGGGCGAAAGGTCACGCCCGGCTGGCTCCTCTGCTTTTGGTGGCAGCGTCGGGGTTCTGCGCTGGACATGCGGGGCGTGGATCGAACGTTGGGGACGTGGGATTCTGCACCTTTGTGTTGTCTGGTATGGCTGGGCTGGGCTGGGCTGGGCTGGTTAGCGTTGTGCTTACAGGGTCGTCCGCTTGTCTGTGTGTGTATGTGTCTGTTTTCTCTCTTTCTTCTCCATGTGTATCTGCTAGGTGGGCAGCGTAGCTGTATTCTGTGGTGGGTGGGGGGCTCTAGGTGCCTGTGGACGGCCTGCTGGACATGGGGGTGGGGGGCGCAGGACAGGACTATACAGCCACGTAACTGCTCTGCTTCGCATGGCTTGTTGTTGCTGGCGGTGCGGACTTGATGGCTGACTGGTGGTGTGGTGAGTGGTGCTGGTGCTTGTGATGCCGTCTGTCTGCGTCCCCCGTCTCTTGGGGTCTGCTGGCTGGTGGCTGGCTGTCTGTGTGTCTATTGCGTCGGGGCCGTCGTTGTATCTGTAGTTGTGCTTGGATGGGGGTGCTGTTTGCTCTGGCTCGTCTTGTCCTGGATTCCTGGGCTTGGAGGAAAAAAGGGGACGTTGAGATGGTTGGGGCTGGGGTCGAAGTGGTGGGTTAGGCTGGTGTGGCCTGGGCGTGGTGGTAACAGAGGGACTGACTGGTCGCCACTAGTCCAAGGTCGTTGGCACGTCCTCTACGGCGTGGCATGTTGGTGCGCACCTGGGCCATTGGAACGGTGCCGATGCTCATGTTTTCCCCAGAGACTCTCTCGCAGCATACCTTGCCCACGGTTTTGTGTGCGAACGCGGGCATCTTTCGAGCCAGGGTTTGGATGGAGTGATTTTGGACTGGACTGATGGAGTCACTTTTGCAGATCATCCATGGGTATAAGCTGTTGTCGACCTTCGAGAACTCCATGTCCATGTCAAATAATCACGAGGCACAAGTCATCATGTCTCCACAACTCGTCGCCGAAGATTCACATCACTCCACTATCCTCAATCCATTCTCTTCTTCCATTATAGCCATCCCCCAAAACTGTTTCTCCTCCTGGTCATGTCCTCCATACGCGCCGGGGTCATCCCCTCCTCTTCTATGGGCGGGTACGTACAGGGCGGGCACCCCAGCCCCAGGCCTGTCCCCATCGGCAAACGCGGTGCCCGCTTGCTCCGGCGGGCCAGGTGGGGGTTCGCCCTGAGGGTGCGGAGCAAGAGAAGGTCGCGGGCCACGGAGCCGGGATCGGGGATGGTGTGGTAGAGGAAGGGCCCGACGATGGCGTGAAAGCGGCGGCTGGTGAGGCTGATGGCCGCAAGGGTGAGCAGGCTTTCGGGATTGCTGTTGCGGGCGGCTCCGTCCCCGTCGTCGTGCCTCATTGCGGCATAGGCGGCGTCGTCGATATACACAAGGAAGTCGTGATAGTCAAGGTGCCTGCGTAAAATCGTCTTGCAGTGATTGAACGTGTGCTCGCCGGTCCATTGGGAGATCTTCCCCAGGGTCAACTTGACTTCCCGATATCTTGGTCGGGGCTTTTCGCGCGGAATCGCCTACAGATTACTCTCAGGTATCTGGGTGTCTGGTGATGGCTTCAATTTTGTACGGGGGCTCGTTGGTTGTCGAGGGTGACGATCTCCGTTGTGCTAACGCTCCGCCAGGTCAAAGCTACCAAATACGAAGGCGACGAAACCGTCGCGAAAGGGGTGCCGTAGAGCTCAATGATGTGAACTTGCATGATTATCCCCATCTACGTCATGAGGCTTTCTGTCTTGGTGTATCTGTGTGCGGTCATCTGATTGGTCACGTGCTATGCTATGAACCCTGTGTCTGCATATGTAACAATTTGCCCCTGTGTGCCTGACGTTCGACCTGCTCGTTGCTACGGAAAAGAGGGATAGATTGATCTAGCTGAAGCTTAGAGGGCGCGAGAGCACCTTTTCCCGACGATAGCAAGTTCTACGTGATGTCATGACTTTTCCCTGCGCCATAACGAGGCCCGGTTGCACCGCCACCACCCCCCTCTTGAAAGAATTTTGTAGTGATTGTACGGATAATTCAGCTACCAAGACGCATTTATGCCATTGATGCACACAAAAGACTCACCGATGATGAGGTCATGCCTTGCTGAACATTCAGTAGTTGGGTGACAGTGTCGTTGAAAAGAACCAAGTCCGGGTCCTGCTTCACTTACAAGCCTGTTCGTACTTTGTTGGGTTCCCACCACTGCTTCGCTTGTCGACCATGAGGCAGGTACGTAAGTACAACGTACCGTCATCGTTTTTTGTGTGTAGACTCTGCGCTCACCAGCCAGCTCGTCGGTCCAAGGTGCTTTCCTTTCTTACGCTGGATAGTAGTAGCCCGCTTCCTTGTCCGAACGTCTTGCACTATGTTGGCGTAGTCCTGAATAAGCTTATATGGTTCGCAACTCGCATTTGGTTCATGTGGTGCCATGTGGCATAGTGTTGTCCAGCAGTCTAGGAATAGGAAGACGACATCTTGGACTTTTAAGCTCTTACTCCTGTCGTAACGATGACTCTTAGTCCTATGGCAAAGATGCAAAGGGTGCGGACAATCAAACGGAAGAAGAGGGGTGCGGTTTGGGTAGCAACAGCACACGGCAAGCCCTAGTAAGCCGGGTGTCTGCCAAATAAGACAAGTTGAAAAATAAAAAAAACTAGAGCCCTAACGCGACTACTTATTACTTTTTGTCAACGTAGGCGCTGTCTTCCCACTTCTACTATCTTCCATACAACAGCACCCTCTGCCCATTTCAATACTCTCATCGCATACACACCACCTTTTGCACAATAATACATTTTTCAATGTCTCCCCTCGCTCTTTCGAGCTATACTCTTTGATAAATACTTATTCACTCTCGGCAGCCTTCCCTTCACTCTACTTTACTATTATAAAGCAGCCTAACAACATCAACAACCTTAAAGCTATAGCTAGCATGTCTGAAAACGAGCGAAGCACAAGGCTGAAAAGAAGTAAGCGGGGATAGAGCCTTGCGCTCCTGAAAAGAAACAACGGCGACTCCCTCTCCATCGACCGCGACGCCCATTAACACCCTAAGAGCGGTGAACGAGCCAAATTCCTCTCCCGGGAAGAGCCACGCAATGTCGTTTTCCAAGCTGTGTATTAGATCGCCGAGATGAGGTGCTTTTCGCCCTCTGGGCTTAGGCAGATCAATCAATCCCTTCTCTTGGCAACGAGCAGGTCGAACAGTAGGCATACAAGTTCCTCTCAATACTACGCCAAGGGTATGAAAAGATTCTTTACATTGCGTTTACTAGAGGTGGAAAGTCTATTGCCTTTACAATACCAACTATTTATAAGAAGGATATTATCTACATTCTCATCTAGCTACTTATAGCCCTGATTCGCAATACCAAGGCTTCACTCCAGCAATAAGGGGTCTCGTCGACTTTGTAGCACGGCGCTCTCTTTGTTAATCCAGAGTAACTTACCTCTATAAGCTTTGGTTGCCTTGTCGTATGCTCAACACCGCTTGCTCATCCTTTGGAAGCCCGTCGAAAGCGGACGGGGTAAGCAGGCGAATGCGAGCTGGTTAGGTGCTAAGCGCCAGGAGGACTCGTACCACGAGGATAGTCAGGGTGGTGGCGCGGCTGCGTTTTCGACATCGTACTCTCTGTGTCGTTACCTACTTCTTTGATCATCACTCGTTCTTGGAAGTGGAAACACTAGGTTAAAGACCTCGCAATTGAACATGGATGAATGAAAAGATGTGGGTCATCCTCACAGCGTTGGTATGAGATATGGTGTATTTTGACAAATAATCTAGGCAATTCTTTCTTCGCCGTCACCAGAAACATCGGCGAAAGGGACATGCAGTATCGGAACTTCATGTCATAAAGTGCAGTATAGCAGGGGCTCATAACTTCTACCGAACATGGCGAGGGAGGAGAGGACTGTAGCATCATCACACCAACTCAGACCCCTCAAGGTGACAACATAGAACAGACAGGAGAAGCCAGCAAAGTAGCTCAACAGCGTCGCATCCCCCCCCCACCCCCCAACCCCATCCAGAAGGACTCGCACGACCGCGCAGCATAGTGACGAAACACAGGATTCGCAGCCATGCATTAGGGGATACATTTCCCTCATTACACAAATCTCTCGCCAGATGCACAGCCAACGAACATGACATTGAGGTACCACCGGGGGGCGGCACGCCGTTTCCCCAAACAAACCCACAACCAGGTACATCGGTGGGAACACGGATCGGACCCTGGCCCTTGAAGACGTCGCCGTCTATGTCGTTCATGTTATAGGAAACGGTGCCGCCGGTTACGATGTAGTTGACAACAGTCAACGGGGTGCGGGTAGGCGGGCGGTAGTTTCGTCAGGTCGGCTGAAATATCTGTCGACAACTGGAACGTCCTGAAATTGGCGATTTTCTCCGTGTACGCAGCGTGCTGGGCGAGGCTTGCCGCAATGAGGTTGGGCCCTCAATCAAAGGCCCAGTAGACAATGTTGAAAGGGCAAGAATTCAGTGTGGTTATAGTGCCTGGGCTTTGGGCCAAGGTTAGGGGTGTGGAGGCGAGGAGGAGGAGGAGGAACTTGGCGGAGTAGAGATTGATAGGAGCACCATGACTGCGAGTGTCTGAAGATTGGATCACTTTGGCTTGTAGCGTACCGAGTGAGTGGTGAGAGGATGAGCGGCGGGGATGTATTTTGGGAAAGAGTAGCCACCTTATTTGTGGAGCATAACACGGACACGGCTGGCTCTGTGGGGCTGGTCCCCTTTCTCAAACACATGACCTTCGTATGTCGTGCACGAGGCTTGATCCTTACACGGTTACCTCTGTGTACGATACACGACAAGTAGGCAGGCTAGTTCCGAAGTCCTTTGTGAAGTACCTTGTCTGGAGAATGAGATCCTAGCGTGCCTTGTTTTAAACTAGACTACTTTGTAGCTTCCACGCCGTTACTTTATACATCAAGGCTCGTGTTATTCACGGTGGTTGGTTCTAAAGAAGGCCGAAAGAGCCGGCCGACTAACGGTGGTGAGCTGTAAAGAGGGTAAAGAAGGCCGGAAGCGCCGGTCGACTGATCTTAGCGAGAGTAGGTAACGTTTATAACGGTGTGGAAAATCAGCTTAAGCGGCTACAATTCACAAGGCTTACCCATGGGTGGCGGAGGATTTTTAACAACCTTGGCAAAAGCTCCTCCGGGGTCGGCGAGGCCAGATTTCGAAACACAACTTTGCCTTTCCCTTAGCCCTACCTAAGAATCTTAACCGCATACTATCTTGACCTATACCGCTCTTAGCTAAAAAAATGGATTATAAATTCCGTGCATAATATAATGTGAGAAGCGTGACCTTAAAGTCGTTGAAGGGTCGCCCGTAGAATTCAGGAAGACAGAGGAGGCGAGGTTGGATAAGAGTGCCAGGATAGCTATGAATATCGTTGTTGCGGCATTAAAATGCCTATAGGGCTGCGCCATCCAATGTATAGTAGAAAGGCTTCCCCGCTTCTAGGAAATCGACACGCTCCTCATAACAATCGTCACTAATCTTATATCATGTAAAAGGGGTCTGGTCTGTCTTAGAGTCAGATCTGTAGGGCTGCGTCCACCGAGCCGACCGAATGGGAAGTCCTTCCGCGCGCGAGTCAGCCGCAGGAACAAGCTTGGCATGGTGTGGAAAGTAGAGGGAAGCAGGGATTGAGGGAATGAAATCAGCATTTCACTGGTTCTTGTCTGCTATGGATGAGCCATGTTCGTTTGCAGTTCGTGGGGTAGACAAAGAAACGGTGGAGGGATTCAGCACTGACTGTTCAGACAAGCATCATTCTGCCCAGATCGCGAGTTTCGTACAAAGGAGAGCGTTGCAAGTCGAACATGACCCGCACCATCATGAAGAGAAATGGTTCTGCTTGTAAACCCGCCTCGAATCCTCCTTGGACTCTTTCCCCCTACATGAATAAAAGTACAAGATAGTTGAATGCCCGGCAACACGCTCGAATATTAATCCTGCCCTACCTAAATCCCGACGTCAGGCGCTGTGCACCATACAATCAAGGCCTGCCCGATTAGTGTGCATGGAAACTCGAGGTACCTCGAGGAAAGAGCCTTCCAACGCTGTCCCCCGTCCCCTTCCCCGGTCCCGCCCCACGTCTCCTCCCCCCGGCTCTCTCCGCCCTCCGCCCACATCCACCTTCCCCGTCGCGGGCTGATCGTCCGGCCCCAGCCGCGGCCCATACCGCCCCTTGGACGACGGCAGCAGCGTGAGCGGGCTGCGCGCTCGCGACCGCTGGAGCAGCGGCGACAGGTTGAGCACGACGGGCACGGGATCGTCGAACACGCTAAACAGCCGGATCGGCGGCGGCGGCGGCTTCTTCTGGCCCTGGCCCTGCCGCAGCGCGGCGAAACCCAAGGCGGCGGGTGGCAGCCGTGTTGGGCTGCTGCTGCCGCCGCCACTGGTACCCTCCAGCTCCGCCGCCCCTGTCGTGGCTGCCCAGGCCCAGGGGAAGCGCGGCGAGGCCTCGTCGTCCGCCTTGGTGCCCTCGACGCGCGTGCCGGACCCCGCCGGCGCCGCCGGTGGTAGTGGTGGTGGTGGTAGCGGCGGTGTCTTCTCCGCGCGCAGGGACCGTCCAGTCTTTGGGGTCTCGGCGATGGAGCGGGGCGAGGACCCGCGGCGGTGCCCGCGCGACGAGGCCTTTGTGGCCGTCAATGTCGCCGTCGAGGCGGACGCCCACGGCTCCTCGGTCGTGTCACGCCACAGGATGGAATCGGCCGTCGCATTCGGCTTCCTCGGCACGCGCCGCGGGGACGGGGTGGCGAACAGCTGCATGCTGGGGCGGGCGACGCCGCGGAGGCGCATGACGACGAGGTGCAGGGAGGGCAGGCAGGCGCAGATCATGCCGATGGTGACTTCGGCAATGCTGTGGTTGCGACGCAGGACTGGGTTAGCTGACGGCGCATCGCGGCTCGCTTGTTCGTCCACCTACCCCAGCAGATTGAGGCGCACAAAGTCGACCGTCGTGTCGCGGCTGTGCCGGATCTTGACGACCAGGTACAAGCGCACGAAGCTGGCCAGGACGGCGAAGCCGCCCACGCACAGCATCAGCCACATGCGCAGCTTCTTGGCGGCGGGCATGCGCAGCGACAGGGTGGCGGGCACGGGCAGCAGCAGAATGGCCATGTCGGAGATGGCGCTGGTGATGGTGTCGGCGATGAAGATGGCGCCCTCGTCGAGACAGCGGGCCGCGACGGCGGCCGGGTCCGGGTCCGGGTCCGGGTCCCAGAAGGCGGCGATGGGCAAGCAGATGCGCATCTTAAGCACAAGCACGGGCACGTAGTAGACCGTCAGGACGGCGATGAAGACCCACGTGGCCACCTGCGTCGCGCGGAAGGGCCGGAAGAGGCGCGCAATGAACAGCAGGAGCGTCACCTTGGTGAAGTAGGCGTCGGGGCCGTAGACCAGCGTGTTGGCGTAAAAGGCCTGCGGGACGAGGGGCGGAGACGTGTCAGCAGCCCAGTCAGGCAGACAACAGATGGATACTTCGTACCTTGAGAAAGCTCTCGTACGTCCCCCTGGGAAGGTCCCAAGCGTGATGGCCGCCGCCAAAGGACCACATGGCGCAGCCTGTGGCCACATAACATAGGAAGAGAACATAGGCCAAGAGACAAATCCAGTCATCGACGAGAAACGGAGGGGCAATCACCAACTTGGCGTACAGCCTGGCGAGCAAGAAGGGAGTGACGATGGCGACAGTCAGGACCTGGATCAGCAGATTGATGGTGCTCAGCACGTCATCCGGGTGGTCCAAGTTGGGCAGGATGCCCGGCGGCGGGGACAGCGCGGCCATGGCGGCCACCGTGTCGTTGGCGGAGCGGAAGGAGAGGATGTGCATGGCAGCATGATGCTTTTTGGCTGATGGAAAGGCGGGGGCGCGAACGAGGCCGAGTGAAAAAGGAGGGATTGGATCATGGGCAGCCTGTTCGTTCGTATCCTGTGGCGACCCACGTCCGTCGTCCGGGCCGCAGCAGCCGAGGGGGAGGGAATTGTTCCTCACTGACTCGCATGAATATACAAGCTCAGTACTACTTCGTACCTCATTATAGGTAGTGTACATACCTCGATCCCGGGACTTCCGTCTCTAAGCTAGCCACTACCAGACACCGAATCTCCATACTCTTACTGCGGCAGGAGCCAGGTCTGCGAGTGGAAATCGCGTGACGGGAAAGAGCCGTTGACGTCTTTCCGCATTGAGCCATGGCTTGACGCCACGAAAGCGTCAGAGGCAGGTGCGATTCGAATCCTCGCGACTCGGGCTGGAACCGATCACGGAATCACGAAAAAAAAACTTCACGATTCGAGTTCCGGGGACAGAAGAAAGGAGAGAGAGAGGGGGGGGGGGGGGAAACAAGGAACAGGGAACAAGGTACAGGGATCGGGTAGGGCAAGCAAGACACAAAACATGGGCCCTGTCCGTGCCGTGTCCAGGTCTGTGCTGCGGCTCCACGGCCTCTCACGCCTACCACGACCCAGGCGCTGCACACACGGTACTACCTCCGCCTCGCACAGCTTCTCGCCCCGACGACATGCACGCCGAGCTCGCCGAGATGGAGCGCAGCGTCGCCGTCCACCGCTCCTCGGGCCTGACGTGGGTCGCGCTCTTCACGCACCGCAGCCTGTTCGCGCGGCTCTGGCGCGCCGCCGTGCTGGCCTTCATGGCCCAGATGTGCGGCGAGAAGGGACGGTGAACACTGCGGCGAAAAAGGGCGGGCAGACAAAGAGCACGACGGCCGACAATCCTATTGTCCAAGACACACAGGGCTGGCCAAAAACACGCGCCACCCAGTCTCGTTACCGCATAAGACTCTCTGCCTTAGTCCCGGCAAACATGTCTGCAGCAAGCCTGGCTGACATTCCCCCCGTCCCAGTCTGCACTACAACTCTCCAATCCGTCCCCATCCATCCTTGCAACCATGCCCCCCCTCACCAGCCCCTCGGCTTCCCCCAACCCGCCGCCCAGCCCCTCGGTGGACTACCCGCCGCACCCGTTCGCGGGACAGGGCCTCGACGACGCGACCCTCACGGGCGCCGACAAGATGGCGCTGCTGCGATGGCGCCGCGCGTGCGCCGAGCGGCGGCAGGCGGCCACGCGCGCGGCCCACGCCGCGCGGCGGCGCGCGCTGCGCGAGCAGATCGGCGCGCTGCGCGTGGAGCGCGCGGTGCTGGCGTGGCGGGTGCGCAACCTGGCGGACCCGGTCGTGGTGGTGCGCGGTGGTGCTTGGGCGTCGGCCGCGGACGAGGACGAGGTCGAGATGCCGCCGACGCCGCGGGCGGGGCAGGAGGGGCCGCTGCTGCGGTGGCGGGTCGAGTGTCGGCGGCGGCGGCGGCGCGCGCAGACGGAGCGGCGGAGGAGGCGCCAGGCCGAGGCGGAGGCGGGTCGGTGGGATGCGCTGGTGCGGGCGGCCTATCTGGCCTTCGACGCCGAGGGGGAGTACGAGGTGCTGAGGCGGGAGATGGAGGAGGAGGAGCTCAGGGCACTGGAGAGGGAGGTGGCCCGGATGGAGAGCGAGGCGGACGGCCGGCGGGAAGAGGACTTTGAGGAGGACATGCGCAAGCTGGATTCGCTGGAGTACGCCGTTGTCTGGTACGGGGATGAGTACCGCCTCGTCAAGCTCGAAAGGGACGACGACGACGACGACGAGGAAGACGACGACGAGGACGACGACAAGGACGACAAGGACGACGACGACGACGACGACGACGACGACGACGACCTGGCAAGGTCTGGCCCGGTGGCGTGGAGGGAGGTTGATTGGGAGAGCGGGACGAGATCGAGATCTAGATGCTGCTCGCTCGCGGCCTCGCCGGGTGGGCACTGACTGGGTCGGGGTTCAGAGGCTGGCAACTCCGTAGTCCATCTTTCTATTGTACCTGTCGATTCTACATGAACATGATTGCGGCTGGGCTGTTGCTCGTATAGAAAACAACGAAGCGGAATGGAATCACTGGTGTACTGGGAAAGGGGTGCCGTGTAAAGAATCAAAACAAATAGCAGAGAAAGGATGCTGGTGGGAACGAAGAGCATGCTGGATCTCTGGAAGCCTATGCGACGCATCCTCAAGATGGAAACATGGTAACGTTGACCCAAGACCAATGACCCGTTGCTTTTCAACGGTCAATCTCATCAACAACCCATGGACAACAGCGATCTCCTCCATCACATTCCTCCTCCCTTCACCCCCTTCTCGGCGTGGCTCACAGCCTCAACCTCAATGGCTACCGGGTTGAACAGCACCTTCACTCAATTAGCACTGGACCAACAGCACCGCACCGACAGAACGTCAGACTCTTACATGTCCACAAGGATGGCACACCTCCGAAATAGCCGGCCCGACCGTCGTCCTTCCACCCAGCGAGAGACACACCGGGCCAACCCGGCCATCAAACGGCAACTCATAGTACGCGACACGCGAGCCCTCGCCGCCGCCGAACGTCCTGCCCTCCCCACCGATCGTCACCGCGACGGACAGCGGCGCGGGATGCGCCGCAATCGCCAGGACCGACACGACATCTCGGGCGCCGTCGGCCGCGGACGCGCAGCCGTCCTGGCCCCAGCGGGTTCCTGGCCAACGTCAGCGGCCAGACGCGAGACGGGCGCAGACGGCGCAATGGGGTCGGGAGGAGTGACCTCCATCCCCGGCGCACCGCGCGGGCGTCGTGCGGTACCAGGCGATGGCGCGGTCTGCGTGCCCGGAATACACGTCCAGCGTGCCGGCTTTGAAGGCGGCGACGAAGAAAGGTAGGACGGCGCGGAAGGCCGCATGGGAAACGTTGGCGACGTATTTTTCGGCGCCGGAAACCACCTGCCCCGGTCGGACGGGGTCGTGGATGTAGCTGGACTCGCCGAAGTCGTTCCCTAGTAGTCCCGCGTGAACTGGAGTGCGCAGGAGAAGAGAGAGTTGCTAGGCAAAGAGGGGCCGGACCGACAAGTTATGATTTGGACAAAGTCGGGCATGATCTCGAGGACCTGGCGCCACCGATCGTACCAGAGGGACTCGCTCGACGCGTACCAATTCTTTCCCCAGTGTGGGAGATCTGCGCGCTGTGTCAGTCGGTTTCGCCGCCTGGCCTCATGGATGGGTTCCGAGGGCCTGACGGGTGTAAAAACACGGGCTGACGCCCATCATGTACACCCGGTCTTCCCCGAGAGTCTCCCGGTACAAGATATCTTCCGTCGAATCCATCCGATGCTGGCCAGCACGCGGCCAAGCGCACCAACTAACTGCAAAGACCATCAGCACCACGCAACACCGACGCGTCACCAGCCCGCAAACCCCGCGGCACAAAAACCCACGCACAAGCACCCTCTATCCCACCCAGCCTCTCCCGCACGCCCCGCGGCCCCAGACTCGACCAGTCCGGCACAAGGAAGATGCCGCCCACGGCCGCCCGCACAGCCGGCCAGTGATGCGCCCACGCGGGCCCCTCGAACGTCGACACGAGCGGGCGGTCGCCGACGCGGAACTGCGCGCTGCTGCGCCCGAACTCGCCGATCAGGCCGGCCACCTGGCCGACGGTCCACGCGCCCGCGGCCATGTCAAAGGACAGGAACAGCGCGAAGTCGCGCGGCCGGGCCCCCTCCGCCGCCCGGTACGCGTGCCGCAGCTGCGGCGCCGTCCACGGGTCGCGCGGCCCAATGTTCAGCGCGAAGCCGTCGAGCCCGCTGGCCTGCGCCGCGGCTATCTCGGCCGCCCAGTGCGCGGGGGAATGGCCGTCTGCGAGGCCGACCTGGGACGCGGGGGCGGAGGCGGTGGCGCGTGGGTCAGTCTGAGGATGAGAGGGGGCGGCGGCGAGGGGGAGAGAGAGAGAGAGAGAGAGAGAGAGAGAGAGAGAGAGAGAGAGAGAGAGAGAGAGAGAGACGTGGGGTGTTGTCAAGCAGCATGGGTCTTCCGGGCTGGGAGCCGTCGTACCATGTAGTGCGCAAAGACTTTCCGGGGCGGCTTCGGGGTGGGACTTTGTCTTGGCCATGCCATGCTGGGAGGGTCATGGTCCTGTTCTTTCGGGCTTGTCTTTTCTCTCGCCGCCTTGAGCATTCGACGTAGACTAGACATCGTGGTGGTCGGATCAATAATCTGGTGACTTGGCATACAAGGCGCGAGTGCTCGAATGTCAGGTGAGAAGGCGGATGGCCTCACGGAGAAATGAATCCCGTATTCCCCTTACGACTTGTGGCCAAGGTGGAGAATTGTCCCGCTCGCACGCCGCTCGGTTGCCTGTGGCGCAGTTTGCTTGTGGCGGTGCCAGGGGTCAGGGGGCTGCCATGGGGGACACGCGTGGGCCCAAGTGCTTGGTATTTGCCATGACAATTGTGCCAGACAATTCTTGAATGATTGGTGGCAGTGGGGACAAATAACAAAAGATGCAAGCGATGAATGTATATAGAGGAGAGTCCAGAGAGCGCGACAAGTCCACGCGGCCACAATGCTTCACATGTATATCCAGGATGTTTCCCGATCTACATTAGGAAGCGTTTAATACTCCATCCTCCGAGAGCCCATTCGGGTTTCCCTTTTCCATTATCTGCTCGTATCGCAACACTGTTATCATCTTATAGCACTCATTTGTCGGCAGAAAGTTGAACGTAAAGTCATCACCCTTCCATCGCGCGACGTCCTGTTCACGCTGTATAACTCGGGCGATGACTGGCAGAACGGTGCCGACATCCTGAAGCACATGATGAAGCGAGAACAATACTGGCACGCCACGCCGTCTTGATCGCGGACACTAATGCTCGTCCTATAGCCGCAAAGCACAGTCGTGTGCGCGTGACCAGCGCAGGACGGTCCAACTGCTGCTTGGACTGTCTAAAATCGGCCTTGAATGGCAAGAACCACGCGATGCACCAGGCGGAGCTTTGCCTTGGGCCGCCTAACCGGCGGTGCAAAAAGTGTGGAAACGGGCATAGCCGAGGCGGCGACGCATGCGGGTATAGGAGGGAGTAAGTTAGACCACGACGTCGAATATATAGGAAGCGTGGACGGGAATCCATGACCTGACACAGTGGCATAGGGCTCTCTTTCCAGGACGTTCCAGGAACATTACAGCCCGCTGATTGATGGGCTCATTGAACGCAACTGGGAGGTCCCAGCGAACCAGGGGATGACAGCGGAAAGACTCAAGCAATCACCTGGACTCCAGAAGATGATGAACGATACCAAACAGCCGCCTGGAACCCCCCCGGCACTACCAATCTCCGTCCCTCTACCCAAACGTCGACCGGCTTCTCCTTGCTCCTCATCTTTCCTTCTTCTTTTATCTCATCAAACTATAGCTTCCCCCTCGTCTTCATCTTCCCCTGCTAACACCACTTCTTCCAGCTTATCAAATTGCGCGCGGCCACCCATTCGCAGAATCGATGTTTTATGTACCCTCAGGAAGAAAATAGACAGAATCATTGCTCTAGCCTGTCGTCAGGCATCCCTTTTAAAACTTGGAGCCGTGATGCCGGCTTTGTTATACGATTATAGCAGCCATCTAGGAAGACTAGATAGCTAAAATTCAACATAAGAAGAAGATTCCGCCAGCCAAAACGTCCAGGAGCTGGGCAAGGTTCATGCTTCATCGCCGGTGGAAGACTTGTTTCGGGCAACATCCCGACCAGCGAGAAGCAGCCCGCGAGGCAATAATCTAATCTTTGGGTTACGCGGAAACGCCCGGAGGTAGTACTCTAGACCGAATCCTTTACGCTCATAAAGATGACCTGATTAACCACGAGATTTACCCAGTCGGATAGGCCATCACCCATAGTGCTAGATGTAGACTAGAATTGCTGACGTGGATAACGATCAAGAGAAGGAAGGGAGCACTTACTAGTGAAAATGAAAGCTGGGATACCCTTCAAAGCATGTTTCGATCGTCGGTTGCGCCAACCTGCAATGGGATGCCATATCGACCACCGCAGCGATTGCTCAGCGACCAACAGGTTAGAGTGCTCAACCAAATTTTACTTAACCGGTTACTCGACTAGCGACAACCTCAAACGTTTTCATCGTCAAATCCGCCCATCACGTTAACCACTCCATCATAATTATACGCTTTGGGCCGCGCGTTTAGCTTTTATTTTCCTACTTAGAGTGCTTGGCCAATGGCCTCTGGTATAAGTAGGACAGCATCGTGAACGTGGGTGACCCAACAGCACGAATTCTACAATACAAAGTCCAAGGGACTGGATAAGGCGATGATATTAAACAACCAACCCGCGTACCACTAGACATCTCCTCGCCCAATGTCGGGCAACCGACCACCCGACCAATAACCCCATCAGCCCATCTCTCCCCATCTTGTTACTACCTATGAAAACACCTCTCGCCACAATGACTCGGGCAAGAAAGCAGCATCGCAGCAGACTGGGGCGAGCCCACGATCGAGCTTTTCGAGATTCGTGAGCACTTGGTCAAGAACGTGCAGAGGCCCAAAGGCGCGTCCCGGTCTCGATGTCACGGTTGAGTTTCGGTGGGTTCCGCGCAATCAGACTGCGCCGCACGAAAGGACCGACGAGTCCGCCAGGGTCGTCTGCAAGGGAGGCATCAACGGTCTCTAGATTCTCCAGCGAATCTCATCACTTCGTATACAACAAAGAATGACTATGGGGCTAGCCAAGTCCGTGCTTGACGTTCTTGGTATGTCCCGTGATGGTGAGCGAGTAGTGGAGTCCCAAGAGAATAGGGTGCGCTAGACTATGACGTCCTTCTAGAATACATGAAATAATCCCGTCAAGGCTGTTCTTCGTAGTAATCAAGACTTTTTGACAAACCAAACTCCAGCCTTTCCCGTCCATGCATGACTTTTCCCTGTTTCGTTTCCGTCTCCTTTTTCCTGCTTCCCATTTTCCGTTTTCCGTCGCAAATGCAAGAGAAGCAAGCTGATGAACTTGAGATTACATGGTTAGATTAGATAGTGCGCACACCGTCCGGTGCCACCCATCAGCAAGTTCATAGATATGAAAACCACCCAATATCTGGCCTCATTGACCGACCCGAAGAGCGTAAGGGCAGCAAAAAAAAAACGTCTGGTACAGCGGGGAGACGGCCACCCGGCTCCGAACACGCAGTCCCACGCGGAACCCGAACGGCCCTGGAGAAGAGGAGAGGCCCGAGATCCAGTCTGCGCGAGGTGGCGGGAGAGTCCAGACGCCCTGGGGGCTAATGCGGACTCATCTCGGGGTCGCGGGATAGGACGAGGCCATAACACCAGGAGTGGTTACGGGATCCACGATCGGAGGCGGCGTGGTATCAGGAGGAGGAGAGAGCCCTCCCGTCATCCGTCGCACAGAGGGCTTCACACCAGGAGTGGTCGCGGGATCCACGACCGGAGGCGGTGTGCTGGTATCGGGAGTATCAGGCGGCCCTCCCATCATCCGTCGCACAGAGGGGCTTTTGGAGTTAACGGAGCCGCGCTGCTGGAGAACCGTGTCGCTCGGGACGGGGGACTCGTCCTCGCGGGCGGTCTTTAATGCAGATGCGTGCTGAGGACCACGAACAGGTGGTGTGTCCTGGTCGTCTCGCACAGCTACCGGGAGCGTACTGTCCAGGATAGACGGACGGCTGCGCTCCTGCGCTGCTCCATCGCCTGGAACAATGGCAGCCCGTGGGATCGGGGGCGATGGGTCTTGGGTGGCCGCGATGCGAACAATACTTCAGAGGACCAAGGTGTTAGTTGGCGAGATCGTCTGCGCAGGAGTCTGGGACAGGATGGACATACCGGATAAGTCGGTCCGGGATACCGCCAATGTCGAGCCTTGGAATAGGAGAGGCCCATAGTCCTGCTGACAAGGCCAAAGCGAAGGTGGCGAAAGAGACCAGCTGCATTTTGGAGGTTGGATCGACGTGAAGCACTGAAGCTAGTTGCTGCTTTGGTCCAACGGGACAAGATATACGATGAGTTGCTTTGGGCTTGGATTGAAGTACAGGTGGCTGGGAGGGTGAAGATGAAGTATCGTGGGTTGAAGATGGATTGCTTTGGTGGACTGGTGCCCGATGTGCTGATATTCGTAGCAACTGACGGCAGCATGGCGGTCCACGCATATATTTATACCAGTAACCAGCAGTGCAAAATTTTGCTCGGCCAAGAAAAACAAAGAAAACATTTCTCATCGCTGCCACCCCTGTGTCGGCCATTTTCCAGCAAGAAGGTCCACTCTTGGACGGGAGTGGCGCAGGGCAAAAGTGACATCCTGGTTTTGTCGACGCCCCACAAAGGATCCAATTGCGTAACAATTTCGTATAGAGGAACGCTGCCACTGCTTGCTCCATGATCGACTTGTTCCTGAGGCCGCACGGGCCCGATCGCGCCCGTCCCGCACACAAGAAATTGGCTCCCGGCCCTGTTCCAGAAGGCCAAGCGGCTTCAAGGCGGGCTGGGACTGGGGCCTGGCCTGGGCTGTAAGGCAGTCACTCAGTCACGCGCCGTAGCACCCACTCGCCAAGGTAGGGCCGGTGATGGACGCAAGGGGGGGAAACCGCGAAAAGCCGAGGAGGAATGGCTCCCAGTTGCTAAAAAAAAAAGGGAAAAAAAAAAAGCTCGGATCTGACTCGGGGTTCAGCCCTACGTACGGAGCAGGTGCTTCACCGACGACCACAATGAGATCCAGGGATCTGGATCCGGGCCCTAGCACTCTGGCTAACATGTTTTTCAGGGTTCCCTTTTGCCGCACGACATCGATCATCGGTGACTTCTAGGACCGCGAGATGGCTGGAATACTCCGCCGGTTTCAATGATCGATCGTGACAGTGGCCTGTTTCTTGAGCAACGGCTCAAACCAGAAACTTGCCCGGACTGGACGTCACAGGATGACGTACAGCCTAGTAGTAGTGGTTTTCTACCTAGCATCATAGCATACACCGATGTTCATCCCGTCTTCCCGTCTTCCCGTCGACGCACATGTACGGATAGCACCGGGCCAGATTTGCGCGTTGTAGTATTTTTAGATTCCCGCTCCCCCCGCGTGCCGGCTAGCCCTACGCATAGATGAGGCCGTGAAGACTTTTCGCTTTCCGAAGATGCCAAGGCCGTCGTAGGGAGAGCTGGCAGAGCAAAGCATGGAGGGGATGTCGAGAGAAGCTCTAACCAAGCTCGAATTACCTAACTCTTACCCTTCTATTACTTCAGGAGCATTGACGTGCCCGCCAGCCCTGCGCAGCAGGGATAAGGTCGTGAAGAAGATCCGAAGGCCGAAGTGGGGGGAGCTGGTAGGGCAAGACATGGATGGAATGTCGAGAAAAGCTTTAACCGAGCCCGAATTACCTAACTCTTACCCTCCTATTACTTCAAGAGCAGATATTTTTCGCCTTTCGGGTCAAATTCCTTCGGTCATGTGCAGGTAGTAAGTAAGCGTCGACACCGACACAAAGGGTCCGCCATGGCCTGTCCCCGCATATTGAAGTCCATTCAAGTTATGCGAGAGCGAACGCACCATTTCGATGAGTAATAATACCAAGCCAGGCCAAGGCCAAGAGACCATCCTCGTCCAGTGTCTGGCCGGCGAAAGCCGAAGGAATAGGTTCGTCATGCGGCATCGCGCCTAGACTCGGCATGGGAAAGCCCAGAGAGGTGCACAACGTTCTTTCCGGCCAGTGGCCAACCTCTCGCTCGTCTCGCGGAAGGGTACCTATAGGTCAAGTCGGTTCCTACACACTCTCTCAGTTCGAAGTAGTATTCGGTGACCTAGAGGGCGAGAGGACTCAAGTCACTCTACAGACAAGTCATATCCTCTGCGGACATGTCTCGCTACCAAGGGCTGTTCTGTGTCGGACGGATCATGCTGTCCATCTGCGTCCGCGCGACGCATCGACGACACCAGTTCAAGAGCATACTACCGTGCCATCACGTGTTTCGGGGTGCGTCTTATATATCAGGCGTTGTGTCAGGATCAAACCAGGAGACTTGTACGCAGCCCTTTTTCCCTGCACAACAAACTTGTTGCAGTACGTCCAAACCGCGTCTACCTTGTTGGTACATCAGGGGAAAGAAGCCACTAGAAGTGGACAATGTCTGGACGATGCTTCCCAAATGTTTCTCGTTCATCTTGTAGAAGTATGAGCTATGACAAAGATTCGTATCATGGTATGTACTCCGCAGGGAAACATTCATACATCCGAAGATTCCCCCCCCAAAGCACCGGCTATCTATTCACCCCGTGTCCGGCTGCCCGCATGTGCATTTACCACCAGAGGCCTTGGCGGATATCGTCGTCTTCTCGCATCGTCTTGTCCTCGATTGCGTATCGTGCACCAGCAATAGTAGCGAGCTACGCCAAAGAAATCAAAGGAACCTAAACGTCGTCCAAGTCCCGGCCGTCCCGGCATGGCACGATGTATGCACCAAGGCACCACAAGGCGTTTCTAGATCCTAGATCCTCGCTATCGTCATCTCGTCGTCGTTAGATGCCAAGCCAAACCCCAAGGCGGGGGGCAGGGCTTCCAATCATGGCGCTGGTCGAGGCTACAGCATGAAGCTAGGTATGCGATATTCGTCAACCTTGGGCCATACCTGATGGCGGTGATCGTCGTCGGCATCCTAGTGTAGCTCTTGGTGGCGCCAAAGGCACTGGTCGTGGGTACGTCCAGGTCCACATTCGGTCCGCGAGAATGGAAGCAGATCGGATGTACAGCCAGACAAGGACTCGCTCGATGGCCTGTGAAGCCAGTGAGACCCAGGCTTGAGCTTTTCTCCGCTTGTGTAATGATGACCGACGTCTGTCAGTGGCATGCTTGCTGCGCAGGGAGTCGAGCTGCAATCGTGTTCCGCACAGGCTGCTCGTCATAGCGCGGCTGCCTTCGAAGCGACATCAAATCCCGCGTCTTCAAGTTGTATAGGCTGTATCGCCGGCCGCTGGGCTTTTCGACGAGCCGCCAGGTTGTCCTGTCTTCCTGTTCTGCCACCGATCGCGCAAGTATCAAGTAAATATCGCTCTGTCAGTAGTCTCCGTGTGTATATACAAAGGGGTAACCAAAAGGTAAATCGATCGGTAAATAGAAGTCTGCCTGCTCTAACTACCTTGTTAGGACAGTCCCTATTATAAATACTATGTACGACGGTTAGATACAATCGTTGTATTGAACATACTAATTATAGAGCAATAGCTTGTTAGGATCGGGCTGTTAGCGCTTAGAAAGAGCGCTATAAGCTATTATCGTAAACCTTGTATTTATATCGCTAATTAGAGCTTGTTAAAGCTCTAAACGCTGTAATTACCTAATGCTAAACGTTACCTATACCTTAGTTCCGATACTAGCTATCTTTTCTTTTCGGTAGAGGACTATCTATTAATCAATGCTTTAAAAGGGATGATAAAAGAGATATTAGTACTTAAAACGATTTCGTATAAACACATTGTCTATTACCTAAGTAGCAGCTAATAGCTATATTGCTTAAAAGGGTAGACCGTATGCACAACTATATATAGGGATTAGTAAGCTCTTTGCTCTATATAGGGGAAACAACAATAGGTTTGCATAACAAGACCTTAAAGTCAAAACAATAGATCGTATAATAATAAGGAATAATAGTAGAGAGGGAGGAAGTTAGTATTATAGCACTCTTTGCCTATAGGCTCTTTGTTCCTCTATATATATAGAGAGGGTATACTGCCCTTGTAGCTTAGGCTTCCTCTTCCCTTACATAACAGTAGCAATAGCAATAATAGTAATAGCAGTAACAACAATAATACTAACAAGTATACTAGCAAGTATAGGGACTGCCGTTCGTTGCTTATATACTAACTTAAATTAAGTATTATTATTCAGTAACATCGCTGCTATACTAGACGTATTCTTCGCGTATATAGAGGCATTGCCTTCGCTCGATAAAGCGCCGGATACCGCCATTACTGCACCCGCCAAGGCCGCTAATACCGCCGCCGCTAAGCCCGCCAAGCCCGCCGATACCGCCGCCGCCAAGCCTACTAAGGCCGCCGATACTGCCGCTGTACTTGCCGCTACTACTAAGGCCGCTACTGCCGAGCCTACCGGCGCCGGCGCTACCGCCACTACCGTCGTCAATAATATCGACAATGCCGTCTCTCCTATTATCTTTAGTATACTCTATCATTTGCTCTTTATACTTGTTATTTACTAATATACTTGCTTAGCTGCCTTTTAAGAAGCAGCGTCGTCTGCTTATATAGCTTTGCACGCCAAGGCTAAGGCTAAGGCCAAAGAAAAAGAAGAAGAAGAAGAAGAAGAAGAAAAAGAAGAAGATAAAGAAGTAGTAGAGGAAGAGGAGGATATAGGGGGTAGGGGCAAGGAGGATAAAGGTTCGTATGCTCGTTTCAAGCTCCTATTACCCTATCTAACCATTAGTATAGTAGCTACTTTATATACGCCCTCTAAGGGCAATAGCTAAGTCGTAGCCCAGTCCTAGCATTAGCATAGTAGGTTGTCTTTATTAGCTATTTGGATACGGTTCCTAATACTCGCTTATTAGTCGCGATATAGCGTTGTACGTATATTGCTAGTATAAAACATATGTCCTACTGCCTAAGGTACCTCTACTTAGCCTTAAATAGCAAAAACCCCGCTATAGCGCTAGACAAGCTATATATCAGGCTGCTCGGCCGGCGCTGCCAGGGCTATAGCTCGGGCCATAGCTGCTGCCCTATGTAAGTGCATCCTCCGCTTAGACGTACTTTCATTGCTATATTGTAGGCTTATAGCTAATATTGCACCTAGCCTAATAGAGATTAAGCCTATAGCGCACTACTTCCTAGCGCAATATATCGATCCTAGTTATCTTATATCGATAAGCGTTTATTACTATATCGTCTACTTAATATATATTACTAATCTAGTATCTAAGAGCTTAGTAATTAGCACTAGGGTACTTGCTATGCCCTACAGGCGTAGAAGGAGGATCAGGCCCTTCTAAACGGCAGTAATACCGGTATATGCATAATGTCGGGGATAGAAAGGAAGGAGAAGGCTAAACAGGCTATCCTGCGCTTTATCAAGCTAGTATTTACAGGATAGTAAGCTTAGTTTAAGCGGTTATTAGTACGTTATTTACATACCTAGGGACGCATCCCCTATAATTAAAAGTCTTTACTTTACTATATCATATTCCGCTTATACTCTTCTAATTATTATATTATATACTCCCTATACTATATCTATCTATTCCCTTAACTTTCTTCCTTCTCTTAATAGCAACTGGCATATAGTTGTACAACTATATTACTACTACGTACCGCTATTACAGCGCGTTATCGTTAGTGTTAGCCCCGCTCTATATACAAACCGCACGTTCGACCCAGCCTTCTACACGCATGTCAATTTCGTTGGTCGAAATTAGCGTTTCTAGTGCCTTATTAGGCACTACCTTTGTCATTACGTCTAATAGGTTATCGTTACTATAAATCCAGTATACTTCCTTGATTTCCCTGCTCTTATAGCTCTTATAAAGCGCTATTATATTAATTATCAAACGCTTTTCAGTTGTACTTCCTAATTTGACCAAATACTTGTAAAGGCTGAAAGAGTTAGTATATAAAACCAAAGGTAGACCTACGCCTAGGTTAAGGCATTTATAGATCTCTTTAAGCGTTCGATTTAGAATATAAGCGACGTCGAAGCCTTAGCTTATCCTATAAATCTCGCTAGCTAGTATACTCCAGGTTACTCGCTTATACTTTATAGAGGACTAGTATACGACGTTACTATATAGCCGAAATATCGTCCTTTGCTTATTAGCACTTTCATTCCTAAGAACAATTATAAACCTGATCTACAAGCTTAGATCCTAGTTATTAGCGAAAGAGCTATTAATAAATACAAAGAGCTTAAGGGTACTTAGGTTAAGAGAAATATAGCGTAACCTACGCTTAGGATTGTCGATTTACTACTAAATTCGCTTGTTTAAGGTATTAACGTCCTCTTACTATAGCTTAATAGCTTATACTATATAAGCGTAGTCAAATGCCGCCTCTAGCTAGCATGTTGAAGCAATATATACTCTATACGCTTGCTGTTCTACATATACCTTCTTCCGCTTAGAGTATACAGACTTTCTAGTAAGGACAAGTTGTAGCTTTCCGGCCTATCCCTTTTGTTATACAATAAGATAGTCGTCTTAAACCTTTACCCTACAGCTGTTAAAATCGCTAGAATCTCTGGCCGCTAAAATCGTCAGGGGTTTTGCCTGAAAGCCTACTCTTTAAAGCTCTATTTCCTCTTTCTAAAGGAATTCCTTAGTACTAAGATTAAGGGTATCGTCCGTTTACAGCACTACAATGCTAAAGTACTTACCCAAATTAGTTAACAAGAGGCAGGGATTATAAGGGGAACTGCCTATTTACATATACTCTTTGTACTATCACATATATATTAGGAACCAGTAAAGACCGCTCTTAGCAATCCTATATAAAGGTTTCCTAATATATATAACATGCCCTTCTAGGTAATTATAGCGCAGCTTACAGGGCAGCCTTATATAAATCAGCCTTATTAACTCTAACCATAACTATATATACGCCTACGTAATATCACGTATTATAATCATATAGTCGAGCTATAATCGTAGTATTAGCGCTAGAGCGAGGAGCAGACATTATAAGTATCGTTAGATCGTTAGCAACTATATAAGTATTTTCTTTTTATTAGCATTACTATAGCCCTATACTATAAGGTATGACTTTTCGTATAGATAAGGCGTATATTTCTCTTTAACTTCCCTTATAAGCCTATATCTAAAGATACGGATCCCCTTAAGATCCAGCGTCTAGGGTACTACCTTAAGTACCCCTATTTCGATTAAGGACTCCATTTCTTTAGCGTCTAACTGCTTAAAGAGAGCTCTAAGTACTGTAATTACTCCTTGTTTTTAGAGTTTAATAGCCAAAGTATAGTCCTTCTTTTCTTTTTCGGCTATATATTACGCCGCTCTTAAACATATAACGCGTTTTTCAGGGTTAGGGTTTCGGCTTGCTTTGTTTTTCGCCCCTAAAGGTCTGCCACGTCTTCTACCTTATAGTAGGGCAGGGTACTTAAGCGGTTAGGGCGCCGATTAGTACTCTTCCCGATCGTCCGTTGCTTTACTATTGCCGCTTAAAAGCTTAGTAAGCTGGTTATATAGCTTAACTACTATATTGCAAAAGGTTACTAGTCCGTTTGCTATATCGACTATAACCTCTATATTGGTTATATTAAGCACTTTGTAGGGCCCTTGCTACCCCTTATACTCTCTATATACTAGAACCTCTACTTCTAAGAGGAGCGAAAGTAGTAATATATCGGTTATATCTAGCCTATTATACTATACTAATACGTTATTGATCTTTTGCCGGTCTTTAATTCTTTATAGCTTAGCTATTGTAGCTTATACTGCTCTTATACACTACATTTGCGTTAGGGAAGAGGGCAAATCCATTTTAAATCTTAGATACGCTCTAAAGACTAACAGCGTTAGCACAAGTCCGTTTGGGCTAGCTGTATTGTTAACTGCGCTTACCGCGCTCTAGAGGCAGGCTTCTAGCAAGACTATACCCTTTATTTCCTTTAAGATAATCTTATATACCCTATATAGTAGTATATAATAGCGCTCTAGATGCCCGATTAACTAGTAAGCCTTAACTAGGATAATGCAAATAGTAATCCCAGCAAGCTTAGCTTCTACCTAGAACTCCTTAGCTATAAAGTTAGTCCTTTAGTTATAGTACAAGATATTAGGTAGGCTAAGGTAGGTATCGATCTAGCACTCCTTTAAGCACTCCTACATTTCCTTTACCGTTTATACATTTAGGAACCTTACTATCTAAAACGAAGTAGCAGAATCGATTATATAAAGGTATTTGCAGCTTGCTAAGTTGACTATATCTACTAATACCTCTTTATTAAAAGAGAAGTTATTATATGCTCGAAGCGAGAATCAAAAGCGCTAAGGTACTACTCCTTTAATCTGATAATAGTGGCAGTTGTCGTTTAGCAGCTTAATAGCCGCTATATCAACGTCCTAGTAGTTATAGCTTAGGATTTTGTAAAGCTTGTTAGCCCTAGGGTAGCTAAATCGTTAATAGAGTTGCTAGAGCGTAGCTTTGGTTAATTAGTACTTTAGTAGCTTATCCGGTCTAGCAAAGTAAGTAGCTATTGCAATTTCGCATCCCTGAATTAGTATCTATAGATAGCCTTATTTGCAGGCTACTTAGATATATACTCCTGTTTTATCGTTCCTAAGCTTATTATCCATATTATTCAGGTAAATGCCAAGATTATCTATATCCTTAAGATATAGTAGAAAAGGCGTTTACAGATCTAATATATAGAACGTTACTATACCGAAAGGGGTATCTACGCTTATAGTACTAAAGGACTTTAGTAGCTCGCTGCTACTAAAGATAATAGACGTTTCGCCAGCTTATTTTCGGTTAAGTATAAGCCTAGGAAGCTGGCGTTACAGTGCTAGAAACTGCTTGAACCTGGTAGTTAAGACATCCGCCGCTCCTATATCCAGCAGGATACCTTGGAATTCTTCTGCCGAATATCTGTTAAGCATGAAAATCTAGTTTAACTGCTTATTTAGCAGGGTTAATCCAGGATTATACCTAGTAATTAAGTGTTTAAAAGCGTCTTTTTAGAGGTAAGTCGCTATATAATATACTATACTTAGTCTTATATCTTTGTTACTGGATTCTTCCTTGGAATTGTCGACTAAGTACTACGTTAGCTGCTTGTTTTCCTCTTTAGAATCCAATCCTTCTACATTAACTAAGAAGGCTTAGTAGCGACCCTTATCCTTTAATTGTATAATTCTACAACTCTCTAACCACTACTTCTTCTACTTGTTTTAAGTAGCCTTTAGGTACTTTATAGATTAGCAACCTTCTCCTCTATAGATCCAATAGCAGGTCTGCTTTACCTTTTTACCTTTCTTCTAGTAGCTTATATTTTACGCCTAAGCCCTTCTTATCGGGCTATCCTATACTTAGCCGTACTTCTGATTATTATATTATCGGTCCGTTATAAACGCCGATAAGCCCTTTTTCTATATATAAATAGTAAGGGCTGTTCGGAGTTAAGAGTAGAGCTTATTAAAGTTAAGTTCTAGCTTTAACAGCGCGCTACTAAGCCTAGATACGCTAGTTACTGCTTAAATTAGCATAGGAACTAGCATTTCGTTGTTGTATCTTATATTAAGGCTCTTCTGCAACTATACTAATTTCTCAAATAGCGCTTTAAGGATATCCATTTTTAACTTTCTAGAGTTCTTAGGCGTATTGGATACCGTATTAAAAGTAATTATGCTCTATTCGTTAAAGTATTCTAAGCATATTACCTTATTAACGAAGTATCCCTAGAGGCGACTATATATAGTAGTAAAAGACGTTCCGTTTAATATATACTATATGTACCAATCTCTTACATATCTAGAAAGCATTAAAGGGAATATGTAATAGAGCTGACTATACTCTATCTATAAGGAGTAGTACTACTATAGGAAGAACTTGACTTTATCGTCTAGAATCTCAGTATCCTTACTACTGTAGTTTCCCTACTTATCCTATAACTTTATAAAGGTACTTACTAACTTGCTATTGATATTCTAAACCTAGCCTTTAACAGGTAGAAGGCATATATAATTAGTACTTCCTATATATACTGTCTTAGCATATAGTGTTTGTAAAGTAGGTTATTTAAAACGAGTCTCTGCAGTCTCTATTATTATTAACTATTCTTCTTACATTTCTAGTTAACAAGACGGTTGTTATAATAAAAGCTCCTTCGAGCTATCTTTATAGGATTTGGTAGGTAGGGGTATAAAGTCTTCCTCTGACATATAGGCAAGTATAACAAGACTAGTGTTAAGAGGAGCTCTAAATATCTTTTTAACAGGTACTAACTTATTAATAAGGGCTTTTTATAGTACTACTTTAAGCTTTAGAAGCCCTTTTGCCTAGTCTTCTATATCCTAGTTATAGAAATCCGTATAAAAAGCTGTATAAAGGTCATAACTAGTCAAGTCGTTATTAATCTAAGCAATAAAATCAAGAATCTATAAGTTAAGAAGCATTATATCCACGCTCTTCGGCTTGATAAACAGAGGGTATTAAGAGAAAAGAGATAGGTTAAAAGAGTAAATATAGCTTTCTAATTTAATCTCTTTTAAAGCTTATATAAGCTTTATAAGGCTAGGTATAGGCGCTATTTTTATTATTATAAATCACCGACTTATAAAGTAGCGATAATTGTTATCTTAGTTGATCCTTTAATCGAACTAAGCGTTAGTAGAAGTAGTATAAGGTTATTTACTCTCCCTTTCTAGTATCCTATGTTTTTAGACTAGTTAGGTTAACCATTACCTTTACAATATAAGCTTTTACTAGATCTGCTAATCTACTTTACTATTCTATACTACCTACTAGCAATACTAATTAGTGTCGGTAGTCTCTATATATATATATAAAGGGGTAACTAAAAGGTAAATCGATTAGTAAATAGAAGTCTACCTACTCTAACTACCTTGTTAGGACAGTCCCTATTATAAATACTATATATAACAGTCGGATATAATCGTCGTATTGAACATACTAATTGCAGAGCGATAGCTTATTAGGATCGGGCTGTTAGCGCTCGGAAAGAGCGCTATAAGCCATTGTCATAAACCCCATATTCGTATCGCTAATCAGAGCTCGTTAAAGCTCTGAACGCTGCGATTACCCGATGCCGAACGTCACCTGTGCCTTAGTTCCGACACTCCAAGCTAAGACGAAGTCCGCATCGCATTCGCCGCTCCCGAACAACTCGCTGGCTAGACGGACGGGGGGAGAGGATGGCTGCGAGGGATGGACTAGGAGGTCGAGGTCGCCGGCACACGGCAGAGGTAGACATGATCTCCACGCTGGACAGCGGACGAAAGCGTCGGTAAACTCGAAGGATCGTACTGGACATCTCGAGGAATCAGTATCAAATGTTCATTCCACAATCAAAGACCAGAAGTTGCGTGAAGCCTTGTGACCCAATGCGTACCAATGCGCGTGCGATAAGACATGGCCATTGGCTGCTGCTGCGTGCCCCGGCCAGCCGGCACCTAGCTCGACATTCCTGGCGAGTCGAGGCTGAGTTCTCTTGCCTTGACGGTGCGGCTCGAATTCCCTGCGACAACAACACCATTCGCTACATAATGTGTCCGAATTTGTTAGTCCTATCATTTCAGGTTCTACAGGCGACGTCGACAAGGTATGCACAGTCGGTTTGATGCCAGTAGCAACTACTTCATACCTTCGGCATCTTCCATCCCAAAGCAGCAACCGGGCGCTTGGCTTCTTGACGGCACTCGACGATTCCAGACGCCGTAGCTGCGTACTGACAGAAACAATTGTCACCCCTTTCGCTCTGGTCAAGGTTGCTCAGCAAGGCCAGACAAACGAGGAGGCTTCGCCCACGGCTAACACCAACTTCTGCAAGTACTAGTACTGAACCGGGCTACGCTTCGAGTTCGATTCGAGACCACAAGGACAACGACATGCTCGAAAACTCGACAAGGGCGATCCGGTTCGATGGTTCATCGATCGAAAAATGGACGGGAGAAGAGAACACGAGCTGCGAAGCAAAGATAAAGGAGCTGACTTTAAAGCGGTCAAATTGAAGTCCTCGGCCATCAGACCTGCACCCTCAGTGGTTCACATCGAGAACCTAGGTACGAATTTATACATAATTGCATGGCTTCTTTGCAGTTCACAGTCGCGGCGTCCTCTGCATCGAAGCAAGGATGACAATCGCCTCTTTTACTTCGCAAAAATCGTTTCGCGTGTCCAAGGGAAACTACCAAACCTTTACTGATTTTCAAAGCTACCTAGAGAGCTAACCTAGATACATGGAGGAGCGGGGGTTCGGGTAATGAATGGCATTTTCAGGGTGAGCTTGGTCGATATACAACTTTGTCTTGGCAAAATACCTAGTTACCCTCTCTGAGCCTTAGCTACCTCTACTGTCACGAAAAATGTCGCGCACGTCTTACGGCTCAACCGTATTTTGGCTCTCATTCTCTGGTTGGGAAGTAGGAATCTACGTACATGTTGTGTCGAAGCTGTCTCTATACCATGTTGGAGAAACAGGTCCAACTTTGGTTTGAAATTTTGAGTCCACGGCAGCAACGAGGGAACCTACCAAAACCCTAGTCTTTTAAGGAAGCCACGGCAGGACCACCAGCTATTTATTGTCGCCGAAAAAAATTCACTTTCGTTTTCTCCCTCGTCTCCCAGATGTCTGTCTGTCCATGGAGATATGTGCAGTCTTGTCACGCATCGATCCTGGGTCTTCGCTAGCCAAATCCAAGGCGTCCCTGTATGCATCATTGACTTTTGCCCTGCTTTGTTTCCCTCTTGTTCCTGACTTCATCGTGGTACAAGACCCAAGTGAGCTAACTGGAAACAACGTCGGAAGTCCTTGATTTCCCAAGAAATCCGAGGTACATTTCCTCGCACCCTTCTGAAGATGTGTTGTCCGCTCCATGTCCAGGCTAACAATCTCCCAGACATTGCCAACAAATAACCGACCCGCCGCAAACTTTTCCCAATCTTTCCCTTCCAGACAGCGCGAAGCATGGACCCTCGAGGCTCCGAACCCAGCACAGCCGAGTCGGCCTGCCCGCAAGTCAGACAAGCAGCGGATAGTCCGCCTCCCATGTATTCTCCAGCCGGAACGACGGAGCTACCAAGCTCGAGCCCCGAGCAGCTCGGCAGCAGAAGCCACAGAAGCGCCTTGGGCCCCTCGTCGTCGGGGACGGTCACACGTGCACGCGGCCGCTGAAAATGGTGCCACCGCCGCCGCCGCCGCCGCCATGACGACGACGCCGGAGAAACTGGTCCACTTCGAGACGGACAAGAAGACGATGACGGTAGTTCAGCTCGCGACGTGCTACCTGGGGCCTCACTAGTGTAAACGGCGACTGGGGATAGGCGGCTGGCCCACCCGTGACCCCGGCTTCTCGGGCGCGTGGTCGCGGAGAGGCGGAAAGGCGGCCGGGGCGCAGAATGGTACGGGTGTACGAGTAGAAATACCCCTAGGCGACGGGGAGACAGCCAAGGGGGGGAACTGGCGTAGGTTTACAAGTGAGAGTGGCGCTTGGTGCTGATGACGCGGGCCGAATATTGGCATGCAAAGTCGTTGGGCTGAGTACAAACAGAAGCTTTCTTACTAGATTCTTTTCGCATAACAATACAGCAACGGGATTCATATCGTGCAAACACGAGCCGCGATGTACTACGAAGCAGATGGAGATACGGAAGGCGCCTACGGCCTGTAGAGACACGAAAGTCGCTGTCATTGTCGTGTCCGGTCAACTCCAAGCCCTGCCCGTTGACCCCCGCACCCGAATATAGCCCCGGGGTTGGACAGTGATATATGGGAAGAGGAATGACACTTTTTCAAGAGCCAGATGGAGCAGGCCATATCGACACTCGTCTGGTTGAAGGCATGAATGTTGGGGTCAGAGAGTGTCGGGAGAGATCGTGCAGGTGGTGCATCTGGCGACGCCGGCCTTGACATGGAGGGACATAGAACTCGACGGTGCCAAACCATGGTCTGTCACAACGATGCTTTCTGTCTGGCTTCCCGCTGGCAGTCCTCCCGGACGTCAAATGCAGGCAGGATTCGAGGTCCACGTGTCACAGCTCACAAGCCACTCTTGGGGTCGAAATGGTCCTATGTTGCCAAGCAAAGCACGTGGGCATATGCAGCCTCAAGCCATCGCGGGCGCCACGACAGGACTGTGTCTTCGCGCTCTAGCCACTGTCCTCGTCATAGAAGTCGGGGGGCCTGCCGGACTAAATAGCCACTCGCGTTGCCTTGCCAGACGGCTCACAGCCTCAGACTGAGATCGTCAAGCCTCCGCTGCGGAGGGCGAAGCCGCATCTGTGCCCGTGTCCTCTGCGTCTAGTCTGCCATCTTCATCTTGGGTGTTCCAATGCGAATGCCTCTATGCCTCGCGCTTCGTAGTTCGTGTTTGTCTAGTATCGCATGGTCCCGAGCGGTTGGGTTGGGAGCTCGAGTCCGCCGAGACGCTTGGCAGCATTCTTGACCTAAAGTAGTACTCTAGCTTCTTCACCTGCTTTGCCATCTCCAGCACGACAAACCTCTTCCCGGTCACAAGCAAGGGCAGCAGCTTATAAGGATGCCCCGGGTCTTTGCCTCGCCCTGTAGACTTCAGCTGGATAGAGCTGCACAGCACGATTTGTGTGATCAAGAGCGCCCAAGATCCCTCTCCTGTTTGTCCCATCATCCATCGTTCCGCCGAACAGCACGTGCACTTCCTTTCCCACCGGCAGCATGCAGGCAATCACTGGGCTTCTCGCGGCCGCAGCCCTGCTACTCTCGCCCCCCGTGGTCGGGGCCGACGTGTGGCCCGACGACACAAACAACCGCCTCTGCTCCGCCGACAACTGCGCCCGCGCCGTGACCGGCACCTGCCCCTGCCTGATCCCCTACGAGACCCGCCGCATCGACTGCGCCAGCTTCTTCGGCGCCCTCGTGACGGCACCGCCCATGTGAGAGCCAACCCGCCCCCGTCCCGGCTAGCCATCGAGAGACCTGCGAGCGGCGAGCTGACCCGGGCGCTGTACCCCTGCCCTCGCCTCAGCATCATAACCGCCACGGGCACCCTGACGCGCCCCGCCGTCACCTCGACCACCACGGCCATAAGCACCAGCACCATCACAGTCTCGGTCGTGACGCAGTTCAAGACCGTCAGCTCGCCCACGGCCGGCCAGCTCGGCAACGTCGGTCTGCAGCCGAGGCACGCCGAGGCCGAGGCCGAGGCCGGCGAGCGGGCGGTCGAGCTGCGTGCGCTGGCCAGCCTCGTCCCCACCTACGCCACGCAGATGTGCGACGCGGCCCACTACGCGAGCGCTTGCGCGTGCTGGGGCATCGACGGCGGGGTCCGGGGGACGTTCACGCCGGTACGTGTTTGGCTCCGTGACTACTGCGCGTGATTGTGGTCGTTGCTGCTGACGTCGGATGTGGGGACTGTCCAGACCACGACGTTGAGTATTGGCGCCACCAGCCTCGTTTGGCTTACCGTGACGGACGTGTCTCGGGTTTCAGGTACGTCGGCCCAGGAGAGCAACTCGGAAGGTCTGTGAAAGTTCTCCATGGCTGACTGCGTGTACACTTCCCCAGTCATTGCTACTTCGATTAAATCGGTCACCCTGAGTCCGACATCGAGCCCCACCACTTCTTTTACCACTTCCACCGCTTCTACCACTTCCACCCGTTCTACCCCTCCTACCACTTCCACCCGTTCTACCTCCTCTACCTCTTCTACCACTTCCACCCGTTCTACCTCCTCTACCTCTTCTACCACTTCCACCCGTTCTACCTCCTCTACCTCTTCTACCACTTCCACCCGGTCTACCCCTTCTACCACTTCTACCCCTTCTACCACTTCCATCACTTCTACCCCTTCTACCACTTCCCCCCGCTCTACCCCTTCTACCACATCTACCACTCCCACCCCTTCTACCTCTTCTACCGCCCAAACCACCACTGCTACTACCAAAACAAGCAGCAGCCCAACCTTGAGAGCCCCAACCTTCAGCATCTCAACCCGCCAGACCCCGACAGTCTCTAGCCTTTCCACTACCTCCACCACCGGCCCCAGCCGCGCCCCCGCCCCGACCAACCTCGTCGTCAACGGCGACTTCGAATCGGCCCGCGGCATCAACCCGTGGCTGGCGCCCGAAAGCCAGCGCGTCTCGCACGCCACCAACAGCCCCGGGCGGCGGGCGCAGTCGGGCACGCGCTGGGCCGAGCTGACCAGCGACGGCCGGATGCCCACGCCCATCTCGCAGAACCTGGCCGCGACGCTCGACGCCGACCGGGCCTACAACATGAGCCTGTGGTTCATGCCCAGCGGCAGCGGGGCGGGCATGTTCGGCACCTGCATGATCACCGTCACCGTCGCCGGCGCCTCGGTCGGCATGTTCCCCCTCACGTCCGGCCCGGGCGCGTCGTGGAGGAATGGACAGGGCGTCTTTTTCGCCCACGAGACCATAACCAACCCCTTGCTCGACATATCCCTGAGCTGTCCTTTTGTGAATCGTGTCGATCCGCCCAAGGTTGGGGTGGATAACGTGGTCTTCTTGGCTGCATAGGTGGTGGTGGTGCTGGCTGGCTGGGGAAAATGCCTGGCAAATAGGTAGAGTAGCTAAAGCGCTCGAGCGGCTCTAGCCTCTCTGCACAAACGACTGTGTGTCAACCATCCAAGAGATGGTCGTTGATCTTCGACTTCCCCTCCGGCATCTTCCAGTGGACCTTGGCCCCGCCCCAGCTGTGCTCATTGTAGGCATCCTGTACCTTGGCACACTTCCGCAGACCCCAGTCCGTCACGCCGACCATCAGGCAGCTCTCAAACATGAACGCACAGCTCCCCGCCCCCACCTTCACCGGCCGCAGCTCCGCCTGCCTCGCGTCCTCGTAGCTCTGCACGTCCGGACCGTGCGCACTCATGACGTTGTGCAGGCTCGCGCCCCCCGGCACGAACCCCCCTGGGCCGCCCTTCTTGGCGTCGTAGGCGCCCGAGATGATGCCCATGAACTCGCTCATGGTGTTGCGGTGGTACCACGGCGGGCGGAACGTGTCCTCGGCCACGAGCCAGCGCGGCGGGAACACGACGAAGTCGGCCACGGCCGTGCCGGGCCGGTCCGACGGCGCCGTCAGCACGGTGAAGATGCTGGGGTCCGGGTGGTCGTAGCTGATGCTGCCGACGGCGCCGAACCGGCCCAGGTCGTACTTGACGGGCGCGTAGTTGCCGTGCCACGCCACCACGTCGAACGGCGAGTGCCGCTGCGTCGTGCGGAACAGCCGGTTCGCGAACTTGGCCGTCACCGTCCAGGCCGCCGGCCCCTGGGACGCCGTGGCGCCCAGCTGCGCCGCGGCGTCGGCGTCGAAGCACGCCACCGGCGCCTGGAAGTCCCGGGCGTTGGCCAGCCCGCTCGACCCGATGGGCCCCAGATCCGGCAGCGCAAAGTGGCCCTGGTACAGCTCGAGCGCGTAGCCCCGGGCCTTTCCGGCCGGCAGCTCGACGCGGTACTTGAGGCCGCGCGGCACGACGGCCACCTCGCCCGGGCGCACGAGCAGCCAGCCCAGCTCGGTGCGCACGTCGAGCACGCCCTCCTGCGCCACCATCAGCAGGTCGCCGTCGGCGCTGTAGAAGGCCTCGCGCTCGTCCATGGACCGCCCCGCGGCGAAGATGAAGATGCCCAGGCCCTGCTTGAGCGTCGGGTCGCCGGCGCCCGCGACGTGGTGCAGGCCGGCGACGAAGTCGTCGGCGGGCGCGTGGTCGAAGGGGTCCCACCGGAGCTGGTTGGGGATGTAGTGCAGCTTTTGGGAGGGCACAAAGTGGCCCTGGGCGGCCGGCGGGACCCGGGTCTTGGGCCGCTCGTCTGCGCTCTTGGTGCCGTCCCCGTCCGGGATGGCTTCGAAGGGCGGGTGCGCGCACGAGGGGAGGATGCGGTACAGCCATGTCTGCTTGTTCTCGTGGCGCGGCGCAGTGAAGGCGGTGCCCGAGAGCTTCTCTGTGTAGAGCCCGTACGGCGGTTTCTGGGGGGCGTTGTGACCGATCGGGAGGGCGCCCTCGACGGCTTCGGTCCTGACGGGGAAAGGTTTGCTCAGTCGGGGTACACAGCCGAGAAACAGGGCATGGGAAAATACATGGTCCTTACTCTAAGCAGCAGTCAAAGCCATTCTGATATCGGTACTTCTCCTTGAAGGCGAAGTTGGTGACGGGCATTGTCTCCCTGCCTAAGCACTTGTGCAGTTGGCGAGTTTCAAAGGCAGAAACAGAGGTGAAATGCGGTCTTTATGGACGGGCATGCCGCAGCAGCAGAAGAAAGAGTTCTGGATGTCGAGCATGCCATGTCGCCTTACACCCTCGATTTCGTCATGTCGACATGCTGGTGGCCCGACAGTAGCCGAGCGCTGCCGGCAATGTGCGGGGCGGGGCAAATTTTCGGCCCGGGGAGTCGGACAAGGGAGCGCCTCCGAGGTCAAGACGCCGGCGCAACTTATGGCCACAGCCAAGCATGCCAGGAGTGAACTCAGGCCCCGCACCACGGCAGTCTATAGATAGGTGCAACTGATTCTCCTTTCTTGTCTCCGGGCATGTCCATCATCTTCGCTCGTGATCGCGCATGGGGGCTTGTGTGGCGCATGATGCGAAGCGTCTGCCCCGCTTTGTGGCACAGCGCCGCCAAGCATGGCGTCATTCCCCGTGGCGCTGAGGTTGGCTGTCGGCTGAGAGAGCAGCCTTTTGGAATGTAGGTACCTGCGATCTGGCTGCAACAAAAGTCCCTGAAATACGACAGTGCGCGATACGTATGTGACATTTGATTTATAACGGCTTTGCCTTGGACATCGTCGTCTTCAACTATCCCATCTCGACGATTGGGGCCATGATGAAATGTTGGTTCGCATAATGTGGGGCTCTTCCCGGGCTAGACTACCCCGGATTTTCCCCAGAGTGCTGGACCTGGCAGTGAGTGCATGGACACGAGTCTGATGTTCGTCACGGCTCTTTCGGGAGTAGCTAGGTACAGTCAAGTCACGCGGTAGGGCGCCCCAAACGTCAAGTGATCGCTGGTGAAGCGGTTACCCCGCCCGGTCTGACGACACAGGGGGAAGCCATGGAATGAGCAGGCGGCAGGGGGACAATGCACCACCTAAGCGACCCTTGAGCTCTTACCCCCCCCCCCCCCCCCCCCGCGTTCTTCCTTTCAACCTTCTATTCTGCTCGCCACACATCTCATCATCCAACCCTTACCAGTCCAACCCTTAACAAGCAAGCAACGATTACTGCCCTACTACCCCAAACCTATCGTGCTCAGGTCAGTGCCAAGTGTCCTCCCCGCATGGCGCCATCGACCTTGACCTGCGGCATCGTATCACTCACACGGCGGATGTCGTGGCTACAGATATCCAGATATCGTGCCATCTCCTGGTCATCCCCAGAATCTACCGCTATCTGGAAATTCAAAGCATAGTGCCTCACCATGACCGAACCACTCGCCAAGGTCGACTCCGCCGTGCAAGGCATCGCCTCTTCGTCGCCCAAGGATGCGCCCAAGGACGTGTCCAAGGACGCCAAGAGGCGACAAAGCTCGGCCGCGGCGCCGGGCGTCTTCAACGTCAATGACCTGCGTAAGCCGCCCATGGACTGCCGCCTTGCCTGTCCTCGATGGACCGGACCGAACATCTGACATGCTTGCCTTGCAGAGGAGCAGGGCATTGAGCTGGAGATCGCTCAAGAGACACAGAAGCTGGGGTGGTAAGCACTCAGCAGTGTCCTGTACCTCAGGCCCTCCTTCTCCACCTGCTAATCCTAGGCTTTTCTCCTCCTGCACAGGAAGATCAATACGTCGCCGAGCACCATCGACGACAAGGAATACCTCAAGAAGCTCCTCACGACCCCACCCGTCAAGAAAATTGACCTGCACTTCCCCCTGGGCCTCGAGGTCACGGCACGGAACCTGAAGGGAGTGACAATCAAGGATGCGATGGATGCGATCCACAAGCAGTACAAAAAGAAGGTGTGTACGCCTCGACGGCATGGTGTTGTACAGTCCTCGCTCGCTAACATGCACGGCTTGCTCGACGTAGGCGGATGACGAACTCGACCAGCCGTACCTAGCAGGCTTCGAGTGGGACAAGGAGGAGTCGTGGACTCGCCTGGTCGTGCACCTTCAGAAGGATGCTGGCCCGCAACAGCCCAAGTCCAAGAAGAAGAAGGGCAACAACAACGAGGAGTAGGTGTCATGAGCTGACCAGCCTGTAGTGCTGCGCCATTCCGTGTGCGCATTGCGCATGGCTTAGTTAGTGTCTACTCCGACGTTAGGGGAGTACCTGAAAACACGGCGCGGCCAGGACCGTCTTGCAATGATGAAGCAACACGGGTGCCTTTTCTCATCGTATCAGTCCAACGTGTATCTGCTTGTGATGTGCTTCCGTCCCGTTGTGATTTTCGTGGTGTATGGTATCGTGCCCCTGAACCTCACGGATGTTTGTTGGTGGTAAACAAGGTCTTGTTCGTGGCATGGCGCGCAGCAATGACACTCATCAACCGGGGACCCTTTTTATTTCTCAACCAGATGAAGGCTACTTCATGGCTATCGAGCTTTCTGGTGCAAGCTCGCTCGGGGGCAAGTCGAGGGGTCGTGTCTCAAAGGGTCTGTCGTCGCCCTTGGGGGTTTGGACGTCGGGGGTTCAGAAAATCGATGTTTGCGTGGCTCTTACTAGATGAGCGAAGAGCGTCCCACCTCGGTCTCGTCCTTGTTTCACGGCTTGGGACGCGTTCAGCTAGGTGAGCATAGAAGTTGGTTCAGACAGGCCAGATGGGAGGAGTCATGCCTCGTTAGTCTGGAACATCGAACTTGGGTCAAGTCCAAACTGGAGCACGTCAGGACTGAAATGTTGTCTACGTGCAAGCGAACTGCGGTTTTTTTCGTCATGGGCGTGAGAAGAATAGACAAAGTCTTATCTTGATTTGAAGAGGCCTGGGCGAGGACCCGAAAGCTGGTAGTTTGCTTGTCGTTTTTCAGTACGTCTCGCCCAGGGTATGGCTGTCTACTCCACACTTTCGATCACTCCGTTCAGTGCTTCGCTGACTTTTCAATGACTGAAGATTTGATGACAACTGATCCTGGAGCCTTCCTTCCAGCAGGTCGAAGCTCGGTAGAGGCTTCCAGTGGCGAGTTTTCATTTCCGTGCTGCTAAGCAAAGACAGGCTGTTTATCATCTATGGTCGCGCAAGAAAGTGATCGGTCGGGCGGGCTTGATGGTAAAAGTAAAGGTCTCTTCTAGGTCTTTTTCTCACGACCCAAATTGCTTCATGGGCTACTTCTTTCCAAGGAAACCTATCCAGGACCGTTGAATTTCCATTGCTCAGTGCTCTCCGCTGCATCTTTGTAGCTCGCGCGAACTTCGATCGCCATACCTAGGACTTGGGCCAATCGGCACGGTATGATTGCACAGGGCATGCTCCCAAGCACTGATTCGCAGAGGGCGCTCGACAAAGACCACCTCCAGTAACTGGCTATAGTTCAAGAGTACGTAGGGCATTGTCTTTACAAGATGTGAGCCAGTAACCATCGAGCAGGTCAGTATGCGAAGGCCATCTCCGTCAAGATGACCCTGTATCTGCAAGTGGTCCATGTAATCAACAGTCTACTCTTCGCACTGGACGAAGTAATCACACGGAGGGTGACTGACCTGGCACTGTGTACCTTGCTTGTACTGGTCCCATGGTCTACTGGCCGGGCCGGCGTTGCCAGCTGATTCGCGTTGCCACCTGGCCCTGCCCTGGCGAGAAAAAAAAAATATATAAACACTCCGTACCGACCTGCACCCTCCTCCCAAAAAAACTCTCGCCTCAACATCCAACTTCTCCCACCAGGTTCACACTTCTCTTGAGCTTTCTTCCCACAACCACCAAAGCCTCAAAAGTTTTCATCAATACGCGCACTACGATCTCGTCAACGGTATATGCACACGCGCTTCTTTTTTTTTTTGTTTTCCTTCCCAGTCTCCTTCTTCACTTCCTACTCTTCTCATCAAGCTGCCCTTCCTGCAACTTGTCCAAGCATCTCGTCGAGCTTCTTCACCATCCGTTCTCTGTCAGCACCAGTTTTCTTCAATCCTATCCCTAAGCAGCTCCTCCCTCAGCCTCAAGTCCTTTACTTTTACACTCTCCTCCATGCCTACTTCTTCTAGGTAAGAATTTTCTCTGTCACACATTTGTCACATTGTATCCACGTCGCAGCTCGGCACAACTCCATCGTGCTTGAGCCGCGCATCGTGTATCTCTCTCCCTGCGACAGCTGCGAGCTTGGCAAGCCGCAAAATTTGTACCATCGAGCGCGCTTCTCTCAACAATGAGACGTGCGTCTTAGAATATCAAACCCAGATTGGCCCGAACGCTAGAATCACGCGTCTTGGGCCAGTCTCCCGAATCAAAAGTTGCACCAGTGTCAGCTTTGTCTTCGTGCTTGCTTGATGGAAAGCTCTGGCCATGTGTTCGAGCAAGCCGTGATCATGATGATTGTCTCCGACGCGCCAAGTCCAGTCGATGGTCTTTTTTCTCGCAAGACTTGTGTTTTGATTTTCGTGCTTGTGACCTGCTTCACATCACCTACTCTTACCTTTTCTTCCCGTTACAAGGACTTGATCAACAACTAACGTCTTATTCGTAGATCAATAACGGCTTCTAGAGTTGGAACTTGTCCAGCTCAAGACACTGCTAACCGTTCTTGCCCCCACTCGAGATGAGGCCTCCTCCCTCAATACGATGCTCCGCCAGCCAAGAAGAGATGAAGACCTTTCTCGGATATATTTATATATATATATATATACAAGGTATGTACCATTGGTGTTGCGGCCATGCACAGCTGTCAGCTAACCGCGCACTTCAGGACTACACAAAGAGAGGGACATACACATGGACAGGGGGGAAAAGTCAACTATAACTAAAACACGGAGGGTGGAGGATGGCAAGACGCCGATCACGATCTCTTCAAGGCAAGTCGAATGATTTCCCCGGCTTTGACTTTTCAGCACACACTGCGCATCCCGATGATGAAGAAACACCGTCACAAAAGTACATATGAAAGCCCCGCCCCTTGACGTCCCCTCAAGTGAGGGGGTCCCCCCGTCAACGTTCCGCGTCAAGTCGAGGAGGGTGGCACCACCTGCCTCTGCAACGTGCGTCCCAGCGTGGTGCTGCCGGAGACCTCTGACCGTATGATCAACGACGGTAAAGGCACCTTAAGGATCTGAGGGAATGGATAAACTACAATCGCTGCTGCAGACCTTGGCAGAAGGACACCGAACTAATCGCGCCTCACGCCTCAGATGTACCGACCGTCGTCCGTACGGATATACGTCCTCAAGACTCGGACAAGTTTTGCATACCAATGCTCCGGCAAGGATGTCCCCAGGCAAGTCTCCCATTTCCCCCTCTTCCCTGTCCACTCTTCCCCAGTGATGAAACCCGGGTGTCTTTTCGTCGATGGGAGTGTTGCGTCTCCCCGGCGAAATGTGAAGGTCCAACAACCTCGGAGCACACATCCACTCTGGACTGGACCGCCATAATGATTATTCCGTATTGCCTGGTCAGCTACCATGGAATACCCATACCACTGAAGCTCACGCGCAAGTGAGCTCGAATCTGAGGGGATATGCACTTTTCCTTCCTTTTTCTAGCCAACTCCGGAGACCCAAGACAGCCGCTGACCAGCAGACTCGTACAGAACCCAAGAGCGTCGAGGGTGGACGTGAATTTCGCCTCGGACGTGCCCTCCGCATCCGTGCAACCAGGAAAGTATTGCATCTCTTTTCTCACCTCATCCACGCCCCCGGATTCTCCTCACGTCGGAAGAAATGCATGCGAGCGCCGGGAAGACGGTTGTGGAGCTTCCTCCAGGATGCGCGAGGCAGGTGACCTGCTCGCTCACTCAGGGGCAAGTCAACAAGGTCACTGTTTCTGTCATCTGCTCCCATATCCAGCGAGACGTCTACCACGTGACTGGAATGCTGCGCGCATGCTGTTGCGGTCAGAATCGCGCACTAGAGTACGTCGGCTTCAAGGACAGCATCGTGGTGTTTGCATCATTCTACGAGAGTCGACGGGATGCTTGTTCCTCGGGCCTCCGAAGACTTCTCAACGGATGGATGAACCTGACAGGCCGGAGTCCACGCTTTCATGGGCAACTCCCCCGACCTCCCAGTGCAGCAGCAGCTGGGGACCGGCCATCGCATGGCAACGCGGGCCCCAGCGCGCTCGCTCACACAACCCAGGAGCGTCCGGCCACGGCGCGGGAGCACAGCACGAGCGAACGCCGACGGCGCAGGAGATGAGAATGGACATGTCGTGCAACCCCAACCATGCAGCCACGGAGAGGCGGGGGCGGGCACCTACGACGAACGGGAAGGACGACGCAGCCGTGTCCCGGGCCCTGTGGGACGGTGACGGGGCAGCCGCGTCGAGACAGGTGTGTATGTACTCTCGGTAGGAGACTGCCACTGGCCCCCCTATCTTGACGAGGGTGTCGTGGGCGGATTGGCGGCCCACCGTGATCCGTGTGCGCGCGACGGCAGCACCCCATGCAAGCGCTAAGCGCCCGGCGGGTGGGACCAGACAAATCGACCGGATGTGGGTGATGGTGACTACTAGGGGGGGGGGGGGAAGAGTACCTTGCGTTTGATAATGAGAATCAACGACTTGCATATCCGGCCGCCGGATGAAGCACGCTCACGGACAGGCCTTCCTCGAGCGGAAAGACGACGCCGTACAGTGCCCCCCCCCCCCCGCACGGTACCCGCGCCCGACGAGAGCCCTTTGGCACCAACAGGGCACGCACGCACGGGAGGGGGGGGGAACCAAGCGCGGACATCAGCGGAAACACCAGTGCCGCAGCAGGGGACAGTCGGGTTGCTGTCTCTGCAGTCGGGACGGACCGCTGGAGTTTCATGCCGTGATGGCGATGTGGCGGCGCGAGGACAGGACAGGACAGGAGTTCCAGTGCCCCCAAGTCGGCCGATGTATTTCTTCCTCCCATGTCTCCGCGGCGCAAACGCGCATGCACACCGGACGGGCCTGATGCGCAGGTGCATGAAACGCTTGAGCCCGGGGTGGGGGGCGTGCGCGGCAAGCAAGCAGTACCTAGCACCCCGAGGAGGAGGCACTTCTCTACCTACATGGCTGTGCACACACACACACACACACACACACACACACACACACTCAGACATACTTACTTCTCTCATCTCGCAGTAGAAGTAGCATTATACTGTTTTCTTCTTTTCGTTCTTGTCTTACCTTGTTTCACGTCATCCTCCCCTCGAGCAGACAGCATTAGTTCGTTTTGCTTTCGGAGACGGACGGCGTGCCATGTACAGGTGTCTGCCCTCTTCTTCTTAGCCCGACTCAGGGATGCGGGGGCTGGGTGATTGGGCGAGTGGCTGGGAGCCAAGACCGCGATACCGGGCGCTCGGTGTGGAGGGTTAAGTAAGGGGCAGAGATAAGGGGGCAGGGGGGGGGGGGGGGAAGGGGCGGTCAGGCAGCGGCGTGCAACGGGACAGCATGGGCGTGTGAAGAGGTGTCAAACAAGTTACCAAGTTGGACGTGAAGGCAGGAAAGAGGGAACGAACGGGCGGTGGGAGTGTTGTAGCCATCCGGTTGCATTCTATACCAATCCATTCCAGCAGCATGATGATCTATCTCGCAAGCAACACACACAAGACAACAAACAGTAAAGTCCAGAGGGAAAAGGGGTATATCCACCGTGATAGGAGAGCGGAAAGAGAGAACGAGATGGAAATCAGACTCCAGTGTCAAGACACGAGGGGAACAGAAAGGTGGACCAAAAAAAAAGGTGGGCATAAACAAATGCATGCACACTGGCGTGATCAAGCGAAATGAGCAGGGAAAAAAAGGGGGCGGAAAAGAAACAACGCCGCGGAAAGACCCCCGATAGACACCACCCATTACTTCTTTTATTCCGCCACCGCTGTACGTAAACAGCAGCCTGTTGTCGATCCTGCCCTGACTCTTTCCGCCAAGACGAATGATCCTCCCCGGATTCGGCGCTGGAGAAAAAGAGAGGCAACATGATATGTGCCCACCTCTCAATCCCCCGGCCATGTGTGTGTGTGTGTGTGTGTGTGCATCCATCCATCATAGTATAGAGCTGGCTCAAGCCGAGTGTCCCCGGTGCTCGTCGCGTGCGCCCGCAGCGTGAAAAGCGCAGCGCAGGTCGGTAGAGGCATGGGAAAGAGTTGCTGGGTATCTTCGACAAGACCGGAAAAAATTCATCGCCGCCGCCGTCGCCGCCATTTGTGGGGACTGCTCCCCCTTAGTAGTATCGAGACGAGACATGAAAGACCTCCCTCCGCCCTCCCCCGTAAGAGACCTAGAATCGTGCAAGTCGGATTCCCGCGCGTCGTCGTCGCCGTGGTGTATGTGTTTCGAGGTATGTGTCGTTTGTGTGTATGTATGTGTTCAGTTGTGCTCGGCACCGGCCGAGGCATGTGGGTGTTGCGGAATGCCCAAGAGAGCGCGCCCATGAAGCCCTAGCGCGTGGGATTCTCCAGGACGTCGGTACAGTTGGCGTCGAAGCGGAGGTTCCACAGCCGCACCGACTGCATGAAGCGCTCCGTCTTCTCGAGCTCGCGGTCGCGGCCGAAGAGAGTGCGCACGAACTCGACGCCCGCGTTCTTGCCGAGCGCCGAACGGCTGCTCGATGAGGGCGACGACGACTTGAGCATGGGCGCCTCGCACGTCTTGAGCAGCTTCCGCAGCTTGTCCGTCAGCCGGTCGCCCGACTCGATAAAGTCCTCGACCATGTCCTTCTTCTCCTCGGTGCGGATGCGTGGCATCACTTCCTCGCTCTTCTTGATCTTGCCTGCCAGGTTGATGAGCAGCAGCCACAGCTCGCCCGCCATGTCCGAGATGGGCGTCGCCGGCCCGTGGTGGAAGACGGTCCAGTCGTAGATCCACTTGCCGAGCGAGTTGGAGTCGAAGACGCTACCGAGCAGCATGATCGGCTCCTCGGTCGGGTCCCAGTTCTTGAGCGAATAGCCCGTCGGGATGCGGAACTTCTTGGCGTCTTCGGCCGACGCTTCTCGACGCGGGGGCGCGGCCTGCGTCTTCTTCGAAGAAGCATGTGACTGCTGCCGCTCGGGCATCACCGTCTTCGACCGGGGGATCCCACTGCCAAAGCCCTGGGGAGCCGACGTCGAACTGCGCCGGGATGAAGGGTGCCGCGGGGATGGTGTTGGACCAAAACTAGCCTGGACGCCGCCGCCGCCCTGTGCACCTCGGTCAGTCCCATAGCCGGCAGCGTACGTATAGCGGGCAAAGCAAGGCTCCCGCGTGGCGAAGTGCTTCTGCCTCGAACGCGCCGGTATGACGTAGGTGACACCATCGATCTGGATGAACTCGTCTTCGTCGGATTCCCCGTAAGATTCTGCGTGGTAGGTGAAGGACCTGGGGTGGTCGTGCTGGCTCTCGCTCTTGCGCCTGCGTCGGCCCGAAGGCTCCCCTGAGAAACAGAACTTGCGTGTCCGCGAACTCACATTGGCAGTGGCGTACTGGCCAGAGCTGGTGTACCGAGGCGATGCCATGTACGAGGTCGAGTAGTAGTCCCCGCTGCTGGTGGTCCGGAAGTGCGCGCGCGTCTGAGACCGTTCCTGGGAAGCGCCATAGGCGGCGGCGGCGCTCGCATGGTAGGGCCGCGGTGACGGCGTGGCCGTGGCGTAGCGCTCATAGTTGTATCCCGGTGAGAACGCCATCTTCCACCGAGCGTCTGTCTCGTCCTGCGGCGGCTCCCGGGGGTTCCCTTCTCAAACCCAACTGCCGACGTCGCTGTGAAGTGTTGTGGCGTTCAATGCCGCCAGTACTTTTTCGTAAGAGGGAGGGGGAGGGGGGTCTCTTGTGTGACCAGTCGCGCCTTGGTCGTGACGCGGGAAAAAGTGACACCCGTCACCGTGGTATGTAGTCGGGAAGAGGAGATGTGTTTCGCCTTCTTTCGGAGTACATGCTAAGGACCTGACGGTGATATCCCCAAAATGTTGGAGACTTGCGCATCAAAGTCGCTGACAGACTTTGATGGAGATGACGGGAAGAAACTGGACGCTTCGACGGTCCAGTCACTAGCAAGATCGTAGTTGGACTTGTCTGAATAATCGAGCCGAGGTGATGGCGAATACGATTTCGTGACTCGGAAGAGCCAAGTGATACCGGAAGTTGACAGGAAGGCGGCCGTGCCGAAGATTTAATAATTCCAACAAGGTGTGCCAATGTGTGTGGGACACGTCCTTCCGTTGGGGCGCAGGGATGAACGGGGCCAGGACCGGGGGCTAGGACCGGGGGCCAGGACAGGAGGCAGGACAGGGGCTCCTGGATGACGGAGGAGTGCGGTTATCCGAGGTATCAAGATATTTCAGCCCAAGAATGGACGCGATCCAGCCACACCGCCAGCGACACACACACACACAGTACCTCGCACGGAGGGATCCCGATGCAAATCGAGTGCTGACGCCTGCTCGATGATGCCTTTCGTCATACTAATTGAACGAGAGGCAGTCCCGAGCGACGCGGGACAAAGGCTCAATGGTATTGCCAAGACCCCGTACCGAGGCCGGATTCGCGGCCCAATCGTTCCGAGATGTCGTGAATGATTCAGGCTCTCCCGGTGGACTTGATGGATCTCCAAGATTGGGTCTTCCCGATGGCAGTGTGTGGCTTGTTGTCGCAGAGCGGCTGGCGGTCGGCGGTCCCTGACTGCAAATTGGTGCGACCTGTGCTTAGGGTCCCCGGCGTCGTCGCTCGACAAGCGAGATTGAGTCGTTTGATGGCCGCGTGGAATAAGCAGGAATTCTTGCCCACCGTTCCCACGGAGCGGAACCCCGGGAGCGCAGTCCCAGTCACCGCTCGAGAAAAAAATCCTCGGAGGAAAATAAAGTGAAAAAAAAAAATCTTCACTGCGCGTTGTGAACCGCCCGCCCGGTCGAGTGGGACGGTAAAAAGCCAGAGGTGATCTCGGAACGGATGGGTTGGCAGGATGGACAACAGCCTAGAACCGGCCCTCCTCAAATTGTTGCTGGGCCCTGGTGGTATTTGGCCAGATACGACAAGACGGCGGCCTGGCCTGTTGTACTTCGTACGTATCGAGTACTTGGCCACTGCTGCCGACTGTGCGATGGTGCGGTTGTGATGGCTTGATTGATGCAGCAGAGTCCAGGCATGCATGGCCATGCGGCGCCCGCCCGTGCTGCCGTTCAGCCACCGAAATATCTGCGACACCCAGATGCTCGCACCGACCTGGAAGACACGGGTGGCGACAGGTGCGACATGGGACTGTGGGAGAACAGACAGTGCAGATGAAGGCCGACGGCAAGTCAAACCTCAAAGGCAACCGCGGACCATCCACTGGCTGATGCTGATGTGGCCGGGGCCGGCGTGTCAGCAGCCTGACGTGATCGTGAGTTGATCACGCCACGTTGTGACTGGACCGAGACGAAAGCGTTGGAAAACCGTGCAAACGGCACCGATCGAGGCCACGGTCGCTTTTGAACCAAAATCATTCCCAACAGCCTCGGTCGTGACGTTTTCCCTGGCTCGGGCCCCCTCGCTTCCCCCCCCCTCGCCCATTGACCAAAACCCCTCACCTTGCCGCCGGCATCCCTGGTGTGGTGCATGTATTTACGCCATCATGTGCCCCGCGACTGACAAGCCGCGAGTGAACGCGAACCCCGATACAGACACGGGAACTCCCATCTTTTCAAGGCCACGACTCTCGACTTGGCCTGCCGCCAGGCAATTGCCCCAGCCATCCTGGAGTTGGACAGTCAGGGCGGCATGTGCCACTGCGTCATGTCATGCCTGGCTTGGCCTGGAGTGCCTGGAGACTTGTACATAGTTCACAGGCTGGGGTAGGTTGAGTGGTTCGTGACTGGGCTGCATGCCATCATCATCTCTCCTCACACTGGTCCTGCCGACGCGGGGTTGAGCAGCCCCCCCCGTCAAGACAGTCTCAGGAGCTTTTCCTTTTTTTCGAGGATTGCTGTCGGTCCAAACGAGACACACTCTGGCCGCTGGTAGCTGAGTGCGCGTTAAGCGTGTGACTTGGCTGCGGCGTCTTTGCTTCGCAGTCAGCCGCACCCCGCCCTTTGCCCCCCTCGCGCCCCATCATCTCTCTGTATGGATGTTGTAGAGCTGTACTTCGTACCAAGTTTGTATGTCTCGGATCGGGGATACGGGACAACTGACAAACGCCGAAGGCTGGTCAAGACCCTCACTGTACCCCTTGCGCACCCCTTGCGCACCCCTTGCACAAGCCCACCTCGTCCCGCGCAAAAAGGCCGCCCAACGGACAGGGCGGTGGTGATCCATGACTGCTGCATTGCTTGACCTAAAGTAGTACGCCCACTACCACGGGTCGATGGAGTCGACTAGACCGCTTGTAGGGAGAGCCACGGCTCGCCTAATAACGGCCACGACGGTTCCCTCTTCCTAGCCTCCTCGGTGGAGTAGCTTGCTGCGCAGAATTTTTTTTTTTCACCCGGGCACGGACATTTCCAGAAACGCGCACCCCTCCCCCCCTGACTGGCCCTGGTCCCGGCCTGCTTGAGCCTTGGCCGTCTGTCGCGGCAGAGGGACCGAGCGACCGATCAGCCGTGTTGTTCTATCCGTACTCATCTCGTTTCGGCCACGGTGAAAAATTTGCACACCTTGTCATTTCGCTCTGAGCACCGGTCATCAAATCCTTCCCGTGTTAGATTCAGGCAGCAAGAGGCGCAAAGCACTCGCCAAAATTTCTTGGGGGCCTCTGTCCACTCTGTCCGTCGGCATAAGGAAATATGACTCACCCTGCGCTAGTCTTATGATCCCCTGCCCTACACATGCTTGCTCCTTCATCGGACGTCTGGCTGTGTCTCGACCCAATGCCACACGAGGATGCCGTTTGCTGCGTGCGCGTTTGCTGCGCGTCCAATGGATACCACCTCTAGGGTGGCCGGCAGGTGGGGGACCACCCAGGCGGCCCAGCCACAGTCTTCCATCCTCCCGATTGGAAGTGGTCACCACGTTTCACCCATCGTGCCCGCGCCCATGCGTATTCCGCTGTGCAGCTGACAGACCCGGTCCGCTAGCGTTCCCGGAAAATCCACCGGGCCCGGTGCGGGCCTGGCCCGTCACAATCGTCGAGACCTTGTTGCGACGAAAAGGAAGCTGTAACAGCGCCGAGCAAATTCGTGGCCCCTGAAGTCGGAAGGCTCTGCGCCTCACCCGCGCTCACCGACTGTTCCGCCCAGCATGTGATACCGGAGAGGAGTATCTTCTGATCCGTGGAGAACGGGCGGCCGGCGCGGCCGGCGGGCCGGTCTTGCTACGTGGACGGCTGGCTCTGGGACCCTGCCTCTGTCTGTCCTGGACTCCTGGCCTTTCTTTGTGACGTGGCATCCGCCCCTCGAAAAAATTTGATCGTGCTTGTTGCCTTTACAACAGATCCCGCTCGGCTGGTTGCCCTTGCTGCCTTTTAGAGGGTAGGGTCTTGGCGTGGACGTGCATAATATCAGGTGCAATATCGCCGCGCTAAACTTGTGCGGCAGCCTGGAAAGAGCAGGATTGACTCTTCGCACCACCACCCCCCAGAGTATTCATCAGATTTCCACGTGAGACGTCTGCTCTCCTCCTCTTCACCGTACTCCGTTTCTGTCAATTGCTTAGTCGCCTCTTGGCTCTCAATCGAATCTGACTCGTGTGTTCGGGGATCTTGTCAGGCACGGGTTTCGAAGAGATAGACCGGTGAGCCCATCTGCTTGGTGATACCCCGCCAATCAGATCGGGTTCGCATGGGAGCACCGCGTCGCGCTCGTCATCTGATGGCCGTGCCGTCTTTGACAGGAGGGACCACGTGCACGGTGAAATGTTTTCCCGATGTTCCAGAAGCCTACTTGCTTTGGCAAGCCACGCCACGCGGCACTGTGGCTAAGTTGCCCCGCCTTGCCCCTGTCATGCACAGTCCGGGATCGGCAGCTGGCGCCACTCCTCGATCGAGCGAGTGCTACCGCCGCCACGAACCAAAGTCCCGGTCTCTTCCTTGTGCCGCTCGCCACCTTCTGCCTCGTCTCTGCGATATCTCGGAACCCTGGATCCAGATCAGATCGCGGTTCCGCACCTTGTGGCCTTTGGCTTGACGTCGCTGGGCCCAGTTCATGGCCGCCTCACGTGTCCCTTGTCCCTTCGTGCGGTAGCTGAGAAGTGACCCGACACGGGCCTTGACCAGCCACTGCAGTCGTTGCTCTGCTTTCCTGTCTCGGTCACAGTGAGCATGGTCTGCTAAGATGACACTGCCCAACAACTCCTTGATAATCCGCTGATCACAACGACAGTTGCTCCATATCGCCACGGTCTTCTCGAGATGGAATCTCGATTCGGCCTCCTCTCATCAGGACTTTCTCTTCGTGTGATGTCGGATTCGTTCGCCCTCAGACGTGCCAATAGCAGCCACTTTGGGTCGCTCATGACTGGTCTCCCTGTCATGGTAGCCTGTGTGTGGGCACCGGTCACCGTACTGCTCGCATAGATGGTCATGTCAGCCCAAACCCAAAGTCGAGATCGATGGCACCTGTAAGAACTCATTTCCTGCCAAGCGGTGTCAACCAGAGCTGTGGTTGTGTACCTATTCACATCACCCTGGTCATGCCAAGAGATACGGATGGGGGTTTTCGGAACGGCAACGGGTGAATGCAAATTTATTTTGTGTGAACACTTTTGTTTTTAACAAGACATACGTCGCTCATGCTTGAGTGGTTTCGCGACCCCGCCCACAACACCAAAACACCCAGACACCACAAACCAGGTCAACCCCACCATCATCCCACCACCACCACCCAACTCTGACTCACTCCTCTCTACACACTCTCATCACCATCTGCAATCGCTCAAGGGACGCCATTATGCATTATATACGGCTCCTCAGCCGGCCCACCGTCCAGGACACCCAGGGTCGGCGCCATCTCAAGCTCGTGCTGTCCATCACCACCGATCTCTACGACGCCTATCTCTCGCCCAAGAAGCCCGTCGAGCTCTGCGTCTTCGGCAGACCGTCTCTCATCGAGTCCAAGCCCAAGGCCAGCGATCCCTTCGTTGACCTGACCAAAGGCGCGCACCCAAAGTGGACCGCGGGCATGCGAGTCCTCAAGCTCAACCTTTCCCTGCCTCCGGGCATGCACATTCAAGAGTTTTCCGTCCGCCCGGTTGACGAGGACCTGACCCTGTACGACGTCGGGGAGTTGTTTGACGGCCAGCGTGGCCTCATCTTGCCCGTATACGCCGGTTTCCCGGGCGCTCGTTCCGAGTGTGCCCCCACCGGCGAGCACGAGATTGTGTACCGCAGCATGTCCCTCTCCGAGGACGGCTCGCCGTTCGGAATCGAGGAGGATCTGGGCGAGAGCATGGCCCGCCACATCTGGGACGGCGGCCTCGCGGCCCTCTCCCTCTTCATCAACTACGCCAGTCTGCAGGACAACGGACAGTTTAAGAAAATGTCCTACATTGCAGAGCTGGTGCGACTCTGCCACCCGATGAACATGGTCGAGCTCGGCTGCGGCGTCGGCACCCTGGGTATCGGCATTGCCCAGTTCCTCTCCGAGATGGACGAGTCGTACAAGGGCTCGCAGCACCGCGTGCTGCTGACGGACCTGCCCGACGCCGCGGCGCGCGCCAATGCCAACATCGCGCGATACCGCTCGCGCGGCGCCAAGGGCGGCGACCCGGAGCGCGACACCGGCGTCAAGTTCGAGGCGCTGGATTGGGCCAACGGCCGCCGCGGCGCCTTCGGGCCCGAGCTCAGCCGCCAGGCCTGGGACCTGGTGCTCGTCAGCGACTGCACGTACAACGCCGACACGCTGCCGGCACTCGTCGAAACGCTCGACGCCATCCACGCCCACTCGGCCCGGCTGAAGGAGGGCTGGGGCGCGCCGGACCGCGGCACCATGGTCTTCCTGGCGACCAAGCCGCGCCACGAGTCCGAGGGCGTCGTCTTCAAAATGCTCGAGATGAATGGCTGGGAGATTCTGGAGATGGATACGCAGGCACTGCCGCACTTGGACCAGGTGCCGCAGGCCTTCGAGGCGTACCTGCTCACTAAGGATCCGGAAAGCGATGACGAGGTGTTGGCCGGCGAAGAGGATGAGGACGAAGATGAGGATGAGGACCAAGATGAGGATGAAGATATGGATGACCATAACAAGGACGACAAGGATGACGGGGATAACGTGGACGACGTGGATGATGAAAACGACACCGAGCACAAGCCGGTTGGGTCTGGATCGTATTGCTAGTTGCTCTCCACTCCACCCTAAGGCTGATTCAAGTCGCGCCCACGTCCCGTCGCCGTCGGCATCAAAAGGCGCGGGAGTCTTTGCTGAGGGGAAGCCTTTTCCAAAAGGTACGGCTTTAACCTGGGAGCTCACACCGAGATGCCGTCATGATTTGGTATGCTGACCATGGACAGTCAGTGCACCCTCTCAGCTGCTGGAGTGAGGCGGCACAAGGATCTGAAGCCAGCGGGTATCGCACCAATTCACCCATGAGCAGGCGGCTTCTTTAGAGGTAGAGATAGCTTGTCGCGATAAAGCACGTCATCTCCGCAGACCACTTCTGAAGTGTTCTGGTAGTAGTGTCGTGCTTTCGCAATTCTCGCGCAAATGGTCTTGCAAGAGCAATCAACTTCTCCCCTCTTCCATCGTGTGACCGCCTATGTTTTGCGTCATGATCACGCTTATCTCGGTTTGCAATGACACACCCGGTGCTAGAGGAACGTCGTCCCAAGGGGCAAGAAGATGACAAACATCTTAACGCTCATTGGTCAGGCAGTTGAACTCCACACGTGCAGGGATCCGTCTGACCAATCAGCACCGACGTAAAAGTTCTTTGATGACCTGCAGGTCGTGATGCGCCTCACTGAGACGTGTACTGTCCGTCGAGGGTATAAGTAAAGGCAGTCCGTTCGGATTCCGCCATATGGGTTTACGACAACCAACCTTCTACGGCACACTATTTTCAGCCTTGAACCATCCCACCACCTCAATCCAAGCCAAGGCAATTTAAAAGCCAACACCAACACGTCACCAAATTACAAACACCTCGACACATCAGCCACATATCAACATGGCCGTCCCTGCTACCTGCTGCCGCAAGGGTGACGATAGCTGCGTCTGCGGTAAGTCCAGTCCCTCCCCTCCAGCCGTCGTGCCCTTCCCCGGCGTTCCGCGGTTGACAGCCCCCGCCAGCGAAGCAAGCCACCTGCTCGTGCGGCAAGCAGTCGGCCCTGAAGTGCTCGTGCGAGAAGGCCGAGGCCGAGAATGCCGTCAAGGGCCCCCGCTGCTCGTGCCACGCCCGCCCGGCCGGCCAGTGCACCTGCGACCGCGCCGCCGTCGAGAACGTCACGCCGACAGGCGCGGCCTGCCCCTGCGGCGCTCGTCCGGCCGGTAAGTCACCCGCCTCAGGTCATTTACAGCTGTTGTTGGTGGAACTGACCGGTTGGGCGTCAGATGCGTGCACGTGCGAGAAGGCTGCAGGTGTCAACTACGATGGGTCGGCGAACGAGATTGACTTCACGACTCCGAAGTGAAGGGTTGCACGGCGCTTTGGTGACACGGGGGGTTAGTCAAGTGGCGGTGCATGGGAGACACTGGTCTGCAGACAGCAATGGGCGTTTGTGGAAGAAATCCCGGGCGTACACGGAGGTTCGTCGTGCTTTTCACATCGTGACTGACGGAGTTCGGCGGGAGGATCGTGATACCCGATGTGAGAGATGAGAGGTGGCTCATGGGAATTCAATCGCTCCGCCATGTCATTGTCGCGCACCGCAATCCGGTGTGAAGCCAAGGTTTGCTCTGGGTTTTGTGCAGTAGTATGCTATTGCATTACATCCAGGTCGCATCGACGGCATTCAATTACGCTCTAGAAGACCACTCTCTGTTCTTGCACGCTCCACTTGCCGCAACTGTGGATAACCTGCTTCACTTGTGTCATCCTCGATGGCGACATGCTCAACGACGCTAATTTGTTGTGATGTGATGGTTCGGGTCGCGTCTCGAGCGCGCCCCCCTGTCCTTGTTTCTCTCCAATTTCCGAATTAGGCCTGGTGAATCCCAGCGGCCGTACGGGTGGGTCCGTACATTCTGCACAAGCTATACCCGACTAGAGGTAGAGGTCCCTCTAGTTGCCTAGTAGCTACGAAGTACTTCGTATGGCAGGTTATACCTATTCCGTACTCGTGCTCGCCGACGAGCAGGATCAAAGTCGAACAGATCAAAGGTTTGACCAGTTCCAAAGCTTCCGTTTTCGAGTGGTACGTGGAATTCAACAAAGAACCGGCCGAGGAAGATATTCAGCGACAGGGGAAAAGGCCAGGTACCAGGTATTGTGGAGTCCGGGGTAGGAGGAGCCTTACCACATTTGGCGAGTTTTCTTTCAGGCGCGCAGCAACCAAAAATCACATCAGAAAACAAAGCGGCTCGCGTCTCCCTCCCGACTCCGAAGGGTCTCACAGCTTCCACCCAGCACCCATCTGTCGCCATCTGCTGCGAACCCGTCGATTTCCCAACTACGTGCCAACGTACACAAGGTTTCTATATCACGCCCCGAATTCAATTCTCTTGCCTCTGGCAAGATTTCCCTTTCTCCATCTCGTCTCTACCCCAACCGCGTCGCATCTTCGACCAAAGATGGGCCCCCGGAAAGCCACGAACACGGCCACGGCGAAGGGCAAGGGCTCGGCCAAAAAGCCCACAGCCAAGGCGAAGGTCAATGGCGCCACGGCCAAGGGCGGCAAGGGCTCGGTCGCAAAGTCCACAGCCAAAGCGACCGTCAATGGCACCAAGACTGCCACGACGAAGACGGCCGTGAAGAAAGCCGCAACGGCGCCCAAGAAGTCTTCTTCCAGCGCGAACCAGATCGAAGACGAAGACGGAGAGGAAGAGGAAGAGGAAGAAGAAGAAGAGGAAGAAGAGGAAGATGAGAAAGAAGAGGAAGAAGAGGAAGATGAGAAAGAAGAGGAAGAGATTGATGAGCCAGCCCCGAAAAAGACCGCAACGACCGCCAAGACGACGAAGACACCAGCTACTGCACCGAGGCCTGCCGCACCAAAGGCGGCCGCACCCAAGACTGCCGTGCCCAAAACTGCCAAAACCAAGGCGTCGAAAGCCGACGCGACACCTGCAGAGACACCCGCCGTCACCGAGGGCTCCGACGAGGAGAATCATGCGCAAGTGAAAGAGCCAGCCCAGGCCAACACGAAGCGGAAGCGCGCCACTACAGCCATACAAGACAGCGAAGAAGATGAAGAATCGCGTCCTGTCAAGAAGGCCAAGACAACGGCGCCGAAGGCCCCGGCGAAGAAGGCGGCGCCGCGCGCACGCGTAGCGCGCGTCATCAAGAAGATCAACGAACCCCCCACCCAGCTTCTCAAGGTGTTCGTCTTCGGCGAGGGCTCCTCCGGCGAACTCGGGCTCGGCAGCGCCCGCGTCGACGGCAAGAAGCCAATCGACGTCAAGCGACCCCGATTGAACCCTGCGCTCAAGAACGTTGTCCAAATCTCGTGTGGTGGCATGCACGTCGTGGCTCTGACGTCCGACAACAAGATCCTCACCTGGGGCGTGAATGACCAAGGCGCACTCGGACGTGACACCAACTGGTCTGGTGGCTTGCGCGACGTGGACGACGAGAATTCCGAGTCCGAAGACGACGACGACACCGGCCTCAACCCCAAGGAGAGCAGTCCCGGCGAGGTCGACACCAGCAACGTCGAGTCCGGGACCAAGTGGGCGCAGGTCGTCGCCAGTGACAGCGCAACGTTCGCGCTCACCGAGGAGGGAACCGTCTACGGCTGGGGCACATTTCGGGTAATCTAACTCCTTTGTGTCTAGCCCGGACGCAACGGCCGAAACTCTAGCTAACCTCCCCGGGACAGAACAACGAGGGCATCCTCGGCTTCGTACGCGGCAAGGCCGACATGACGCAGCGCATCCCCATCCTCGTCCCGCGCCTGCAAAAGATCACGCTGCTGGCGGCCGGCTCGAACCACGTGCTCGCGCTCGAGAGCGCCCGCAGCAAACGCGTGCTCGCCTGGGGCTCGGGCCAGCAGTGCCAGCTGGCGCGCAAGCTGGTCGAGCGCGACGCGGGCGCGTCGCTCGTGCCCGCCGGCATCGGCGCGCTGCGCGGCGGGTCGGCGCCGGCGCAGGTCGCGTGCGGCTCTTACCACAGCTTCGTCATCGACACGGAGGGGCGCGTGTTCGCCTGGGGCCTGAACAGCTATGCCGAGCTGGGGCTCGACATGGACGACGTAGGCGAAGACAACAGCACCGTGCTGCGGCCGACGCTCGTTGAATCGCTGGCCGGCTACCGCGTCACCGGCATCGCCGCCGGCGAGCACCACTCCCTGGCTTGCACGGACGACGGCAAGCTCCTCACGTGGGGCCGTGTCGACGGCCACCAGGTCGGCCTTCCGGAGGATGCTTTCACGGAAGAGAACACCATTTTCGACGAGCATGGAAAGCCGCGCATCCTGAAGAAGCCCCAGGTCGTGCCGAACATGCCGCCCGTGGTGTTCGTGGCGGCCAACAGCGACCACAGCATCGCCGTAACACGCGACGGGCGGGCGTACTCGTGGGGCTTCAGCGCCAACTACCAGACGGGCCAGGGTGTTGACGACGACATCGAGATCCCCACCATGATCGAGAACACGGCGGTCAAGGACGTCAAGCTGGTGTGGGCTGGCGCGGGCGGCCAGTACTCGATGCTGGCCGCCCATGCGGAGTAGGGCACAGAACGATGTACAGTGGAAATAAGGGGGTTTCTTTTTGGGCCTGCTTTCTGCTGCGTCTTCCCTCCAGTTCTCTCTTCCTTCCCTTGATGATGTTACATCATGAGGACACTTGTAATTGGACATTTCTGTTCGCAGGTTCGAGTCTTTTGTTTTGGTTGGAGCACAGAGTGTTAACGAGTGAGTGTGTCGGGCGCCATGTAGGACTTGCGAGGGTAGAGTATATAGCCAGGGCGGCAATGCCACGGCCATCTCCATCTCGACGTGCTTGGCTTCCATCCTTGGCACTTGGGCCGGCAGACCGCGAATCCGATTCCTACTTCGCTTGCTGCTCTGGTACATCGAAAGGGGCAGTCCGACGGACGCCGGGCCTCCTCGACCGCCGGCATCGCTGCACGGGGTTGGCAGGATCCCCGTCTCCCCAAGTGCAGAAAAGACCATGGCAAGACCGTGCCGGCTATGCTGTGTACAGTAGACCAACCACGACGGCACGCCTGCATTCCTAGTCTTTAGTACATGAGCGAACCAGAGGGACCCACGGCACGAACAGCGTACCGACACAGGCATACCGAGCCACTGCTGATGACCATCTGCCTGCAACACCATCCATTGTCTTCAAGGCACCTTGCTCGTCACCTTGGCCACCAAGCCACTGCCCCGGCTGCTGAAGACGGCCATGATACCGAACCCGACGTAGAACAACGCCAGCGGGTACGCAACAAGCGCGCGCATGGCGCGCATGCGACCCACGGCGCAGAACATGCCACTGGCGCTCGACGTGCACTAGATATCCTCTCATTAGCACCGCACATCTTGCGCGCACTCCATCCGCCCCGCCACCCACCATCACCCCCAAAGACGTACCCATAGGATAGCGGCGGTCGTCAGCACGATCCCCAGCGGCGTGTCCATCGGCATGCCGATCCCCACGAGACTCGTCATGACCAGCGGGAGCAGGCAGTACCCCAGCACCGACGCCGACCGCGCAAACGTCAGCGTGCTCGACAGCTGCCCGCCGCCGCCGCCGCCAGCACCACCGACGCCGCCCGGACCATGGACGGCGCCGCTGTCGGACGCGCCCGGGTAGCCGCCGCCCGCGCCCGGGTAGGGCCCCTGGGTTGTCGAGGGCGAGCTGGCGGCGTCGGAGGGGGTCATGAGCGAGAGGAGGACGTGCAGCATGATGGAGCCGAGGAGGGCGAGCCCGTAGATGTAGCCGAAATGGAGCTTGCCGGAAAGGAGGAGGAAGGTGCCAAAGAGGCTGTTAGGCAGGGGGGGTTAGTGTGATGACTTGGGGCAAGACTGGCGGGGAGGTGGAGAGAGTTGCGCACAGGAAGAATAATATTGGGCCGGCGAGGTCGCTGTCGTCCATGAGGTGCTGGTCAACCCGCGCGAACGGGTTCAGCACGGCTAATGTCTGCCGGGGAGGCCTAGTCAGCATGTTCCAGCGCGACAAGATGGCGTGAGACACACCTTGGCTCGAATATGCCCAAAGTTGACCCCCAGCTCCTCCAATAACGGCGGCTCCCCTTCATAACCCTCGGTCGAGAAGGCCGCCAGCCATCCCGTGCGGAGACCGCCCTGCTCGCCCATGCGTCCCGACACGCCGGCGGCCGCACCGCCGAAGCCGCCGCCGCCGAAGCCCATGGTCCCGGTGGGCGCGCCATAGCCCGAGGCCGCGGCGGGGGCGCCGTAGCCGCCGTAGGCTGCTTGCGCCGGGCCCGTGACGGGCTGTGCGTACTGCGAGGGGTAGAACTGGAGGTTCTGCGGCGAGGACGAGTTGTAGCCCTGGGTGGGCGGGGCGCCGTAGTACTGGGACATGGTCGGGGATGCTGTACGCTCGGAAATGCTGCGCGGGCGGGCGGCCGGCCGGGCCGGGTCGAGGGACTCGTGGGATCGATCGGTAGGCCGGTGGCTTTTGTGGCTTTTGCCCCGTCCCCGACCGCGTTTCCTTCGGCACACGGACGGGAGAGGTCGTCGAGTGCTCGGGTTCTCGTGCTTGACGTGAATGCCGGAGCTGAGCGGTGCTTGGTTGTAGCGGGAGAGGACAGGTGTGGTTCACAAGTTCATCGTCATCGGCTTCTGGCCAGGGACGCGAAGATGCGATCTAGCATCTAGCGGACCCTAACTCAGCTCCATACTAGGTTACTTCCTACCTAGTTGCTAGGTATGTACCTACCTACTTCGTTGAGCTTAGCGCAAATGCCTGAGGCCAGGACCCGCTCGGGGACAGCCGAAGAAACTCCGGCGCCGGCGTGCAATCCTCAATTTTTATTTCGGCAAACAGAGAAACTTGCCTTTCTTGTCTGCACAGCCACGGCCACATTACGCCCCACAAGTAAGGTTGTGTGCACAGGCATAGTCAAGGCTGGTTCCAAGCGGCGTCCCGGAACGATGGTGGTGAGTGGTTCCCTCCTCGGCCCTGGACCCTTCCGCCCTGCCACAGACCTCTGACCTACCACCAAACAGGTTCAGAAAGTCGTGCAAGTGATGCTCATCAGCACGCGCGTCCTCGGGCGTGCCTTCGCCGAGGCCTACCGGCAAGCGTCTGCCTCGTCCCAGTACGCGCGCGCGCAGGCGAGATCCGGCGGCGGGGCGATGGGGCGCGCGAGCCTCAGCACGGGCATGACGCTGGACGAGGCGTGCCAGATCCTGAACGTCAAGCCGCCGCACAAGGGCCAGGCCGACATGGACGAGGTGCTGGGCCGGTTCAAGCGGCTCTTCGACGCCAACGACCCGCAGAAGGGCGGCTCCTTCTACCTGCAGAGCAAGGTGCTGCGGGCGCGCGAGCGCATCGAGGCCGAGGTGCGCCCGCAGGCCGAGAAGCAGGCCCAGGAGGCCGAGGCGAGGGCCGGGTGGAAGCCGAAGGTGTACAAGGATCGGTAGGAAGGGGCGGCGGGGTTTTGGGGCACGGGGCGAGGGCGCGGCCGAGTGCGTGGGCCTGGGCCTGGACTCGAACACAAGCACTGTGGGCGGCTTGGGGCCGTGGCGTGGGCAACTATCGGCACGGACGGGTCCGCCGGTGCGGGCGTGGCGCGGGCGGCGGGGAAGGAGCCCACGAAGCTGGCGACCCGCACGATGCCCTACGATTGTACATCTTCACTCTACTCGGCATGGCATGGCGTTACAGGGGTGGGAGAATACTCTTGATGGCGGGATTTGACGTTACGATGGCGCGAGTTTCTGGCTACCCTAGACTCGGCTCGGCACAAGTGATTCTAACCGACTTCGTTGTACTTATAATAAGCGGGCATCTTTCGTCTTCTCGAGGCTCAAGCCTGGCGGTGAAGCCCAAAAGATGAGGGTGACCATCGCCACGAAAGGCTCGAGACTCGATCGAGTAATATCTCGTGCTCACCTTGCCGGGACCAAGTCGAATCCCAGACTCCTCCACTTCCCAACCTCCCCTTCCCAACCTCCCTTCCAGAAACACCTCCCTTGGCCCCTTCCCCTTGGTGAACAGCGCAAGCCGGAGATGGGTCTCGGCCGAAGCCTCCCCCTCGCCCGCCGATAGCTCCCGCCCCAGCAGAACGTCAGGCTCCAGCTCCCTCAGCACGACCGGACTCGCCGCGCCGCCGCCCCCCTCGACCGGCGTCGCGACCGACCAGCTGAGCGCGGCCTACACGGGCTCTTGGGCGATCAGCTTGACGTCCTCGCCAAGCACCGCACCGTACGCGGCCCGCAGCGCCCGCAGCCGGTCGCTGTCGCCGGCGAGTGCCACCGACACGGTCACGCCGGCGAGCCCGGCGGCGCCGCAGGGGTGCGCCACGAGCTCGGTCCGGCGGTGAGGGACGCCATGGGAAATGTCTTTTGTGCGCTTTGATGGGTACGTAGTTGTTGCCTTTTCCTTTCCAGGTTAGGAGTAGAGTATCTGCTGAGGGGTGAGGATCACGATTCGCGCCAAGAGGCGGGCCTCGGCGAGGGGCTTGGCGCTTGCTTGGCGCTCAGCGGGGACAGCGGGGACAGCGGACAGGGTCTGCGGAGCGGAGCGGCGGTTGTGAAGCCGTACTGAGGTCGTCCGGGCATTGACATTTGTCATAGTCTGCAGCAACTGGCCCACCGTGTGTGGCTCAACCAGTACTCACAAGACAGGCTACAGTAGGCGGCGGTGGACGTCGATCACGGTGGGCCGGTGGCTGAGGCAAGCTAGGTGGCGTCGGGCTGGACTGAAGAAGGTGCGCAGCCGTGGATGCCCGATCGGAGCTGCAGTGTCTCGCGGTTCCGTTCATTCAATCCTCATTTTCGTGTTGGATTGGCTGAAGCCTTCCTCTCCACGGGCTTGCTTGCTTGCTTGCTTGCTTGCGGCCCGACGTCATTGCACATTTGGTACATGGGCCTTGGGGAGTATGGGATGTCCCCCGACTCGCGGACTTGCCTGCCCCGCTCTCTCGATGTTACGTGCTGCGCCTGTCCGGCGGCTTGGACACTAACACGCACGCCAGCCACTCAATCCCGGCTTAAATCCCACTCGATCCAAGCGGCCCCTAGGTCATGCCGCAAGACATAAGACACTAGGAGTGATATGTCAACGGCCCTGGCTTCCTTAAAGGACGGAGAGGAGAGGAGCATTGGTTTCAGGATTAGGGTGACACGAGTCCACGTCAAGATCACCTGCACACCTGTGTTCCAGACCTACTTCGTACTTGCCCTCAGCATCATTTACGGACACTTGGGCTGCCTCACTCATCACCCCGCCCCCCCCTTGCCCCCCCCCCCCCCCCAAAAAAAAAAAAAAAAAGAACGGGCGGAAGAAGCGTCTGTCGTCATCGCTTGAAGCTTGGACTCAAACTTTCGAACCAGTGTCTTTGCGCCTCCCATCTTCTGACCCGTCCGCATTTCCCCCTTCTTGTCCGCCGCTGCAACACACTCGAAAAGCCTCCATGGCCTACCGCGCCCCCGTGGGCGACCGCCCCGAGCGCTGGGACCGCGACCGCTTTATGTTCGAGCATGATCGCGAGCGCGATCACCATGACCGTCACGGGGACCGGGAGATGCACGAGACCCGGTTCGAAGAAGACGACCGCTACATCCGCCGTGGCCCGCGGCTGCGTCAACCCGAGCGCCTGCGGGAGCGTTCTGTTGACGACCGCTTCGAGCGCCGCTTCGCTGCCGCCCGCTTGCGCGATGATCAGGTCATGATCCAGGACCGCCGCGTCTATGAGGACGAGCGCTACCGTCGGGGTCCCCGCCCCTGCTCTCCGAGTCCGGGTCCCGCCGAAACCGACTTCGATCGCCGCGTCGTCATCGAGCGCGAGCGCATCGCCAGCCCCAGCCCCAGCCCGCCGCGCCGCCCGGGCCAGCTACTGCGCCGCCAGTCCAGCCTCGACACGTTCGAGCGCGAGCGCGACCATCGCCGGCGCTACTACGACCGGCCGCCGCCGCGCCGCGCCGAGTACCGCGCTCCGCCGTACGTACCCATCCCGCTGCCGCGTGCGCGCGCCCTCCCGCCGCCGCGCTACGTCGAGCGCGACCTCGACGAGATCAGCGTCTCGGACCCGTTCCACTACGGCGACGACGAATTCCACGCGTACCACCCCGAGCGGGTGCGCGAGCGCGAGATTGTGCGCACGCGCAGGCGGAACCGCTCGCGCGAGTCGAGGAGCCACCACGGGAGCAGTGTGCGCAGTAGCTCCCGGTCGTCGACCACGACGAGCTCGTCGATGAGCAGCAGTGCCACGACGGCGACGGTCAAGAGCGAGTATCCCAAGAAGGGCAAGACGAGGATCCCGCAGAGGTTGGTGTCGAAGAGGGCTCTGATCGATTTGGGGTATCCGTTTGAGGAAGAGGTATGAGGCACTCCCATCAAGTCGTCATTCATTCTTGCATACTCTGAAGTGTCCAGCCCACATTCTAACCCTAATCAGGGCAATACCATCATTGTCCAGAAAGCCCTGGGTCAGCAAAACATTGACGACCTGCTCAAGTTGAGCGAAGAGTACAAGAAGAGTAAGCCTGTTGCCCGGCCCCTGAACCATGTCTGCCCTCGCGTGCTGAACAGAATTCCAGGCGAGCTCGAAGTCGTCGCAGCCCGTTCTCGGGCCGGCGACGTGGTCGAGGAGTGCGAGGAAGTTGTCAAGACCACTGTCGTCACCCCCGCCCCATCCGTGGCGCGCGCGCCCACCGTCATCGTCGACCCGCCGGCGCCCGCCACCGAGGTGGTCAAGGAGGTTAAGGAGACCATCATCCGCGACGTGTCCCCGGCGCGCAGCTGCACCTCGCACACGACGTCGACGATGATGGGCGACGAGATGACAGTCGCGCTGGTGGAGGGCCATCGGTCGCGGCGCGGGTCCGTCGGCTCGTCGCGCGACATCCGCCAAGAGATTCGCCACTTGGAGCGCCAGCTGGCGCGGCGCGAGCGCGGCGGCAGCCGCTCCGAGCGCGACATCGTCAAGGCCGAGCGGCTGTCGAGCGGGGAGCTGGTGCTGTACGAGGAGCGGGTCGAGCGGGTCGAGGAGCCGAGCCGCGGTGTGCGCATCGAGAAGGATAAGAAAGGTAGGATGTCTATTAGCGTGCCGAAGTACCGGTAAAGGTGCGAGAACCACATTGCGACCACACGCGGCCCCGTCCTCGCCGTCTTCATTTTCTCTCCTCGGGTACCGAGTGGTCGCTGGGGAATACACCAAGTCACCTTCGAGCCGACTTGTCCGTTCTTTCGACACGTCACGCGGGGCTGACACTCGTTTACGGCATGTAGGACCGCCGCCCAAGCTGATGAGGGCGATGCTGGCTACTTTGACATAGGTGACGCCATGGAGCAGATACCTCGGTAGACTTGGCGTACACTAGAACGGGGCATTCGGAACCTGGGGTTTCCGGGCATGCTCATGAATGGTTCTTGCCACTGGCCGTAGGAGGAGGGCCATTTTTCGAGTGGCAATGCCGATGTCTTTTCCATGGGACGCCTCGATCTTGATCCTGTTATGACGAAAAGACGAATCCCCCTTGTAAGGCCCGACTATGAGCTTTGTTCGTGTGACGGGATGGGAGGTTGTGAGGATGTAGGCGCTGATAGTAGGCAGTAGCCGGCAACGACGGAGGTTTACTTCTCGGTACGGCAAGGAGGCATTAGCGTCAGACTCCTTAGCCTGAAGCTATGTCGTGCTGGTCACGGTCAAAGTCACGCACAGTCCAACGGAGTCGTGATCGGCAGGCTGCTTGTATGCGACCCCCGCATGTTTCTTCTACCCTAAGAAGTACCTCTTCCCGCAGCAGCACGAGTCGTGTCTTCGCTCCCGACAAGCCACATCCTGGTCTGGGCTGCCAACGGCCGGCCGGGCACCTACCGTTTGTGGGGGCTCGCCGCTCGGGTACGCAGAGAAGAGGGAACTTTGTTTCGACAACACGCGAAAAGCGTCATGGTCAACGTGGCAAGCAATCACCGCAAGCCTGAGCCTGCCCTGTAGTGATCGGGGATGGGAAGCTGTGACCGGACATTCGGGGGGGAGGGTCTCCAGGACACATACCTAGCTAGAGGTAGAGAGGTAGTAGAGACGGGCACTGTTGGAGGCCCGTCAAAACCTTCAGCGGCGCCCGCGCAAAGCACCCGATATGTTCCACCAGCATCAATAAGACTTGTTCTTCTTTCCTTCTTCATCATTCTCTTGGTCCAGGTACGTCCAGGACAGTCGCCATGTGCATCGTACTCGTTACAACGGCGCACCCCAATTACGCCCTCATCGTCATAGACAATCGCGACGAGTTCATTCTTCGACCGACCAGCAAACCACACTGGTGGAAGCCAAGGGCCGAAACCAACGGCATAGGCCATACTGACCATAGCACCGGCTCGTCTTCGACCGCCCACGTGTCCGAGGCGTCGACCGAGTCCATCGGATCCAATCAAACCACCATCCACCACACTAGCGCCCGCCACCATGCGCACCCCGTCTCTTCCTCTCCCCCTTCCTTCTCCTCTCCCTCGGACGATAAGGACGTCGAGGTCCTCTCGAGCCGCGACCTGCAGCGCGACGAGCGCGGCACCTGGCTCGGCATCACGCGCGCCGGCAAGTTCGCCGTGCTGACCAACTTCAAGGAGACCGACACGGCCGACGCGCTGCACCCCGTGTCGGGCAAGCGCAGCCGCGGCCGCATGGCCAAGGCCTGGCTGGCGTCGGACCCGGCCACGACGGTCGACGACTTCATCGCCCACATGCTGGCCGCCGGCGAGACCAGGGGCGTGGGCGGCTTCTCGCTGCTGTGCGGCACGCTCGGCGGACGGGTCGAGCCGGACCCGACGTCGCAGGTCTTCGACGAGAACGTCGACTACATGAGCAGCAGCGGCCACAGCGGCTGGAAGGAAAAGACGCTCGCCCCGCTCGCCATCCTCTGCAACCGCACCGACAATTCCTCGTCGGCGCCGCGTCTGTGCGGCACGCGTGGCGAGACGCACGGCCTGAGCAACACGCGCTTCGTCGATCGGGAAGCACGGGCCGAGGCGGGCGACGGCCACGGCGACGGCGACGGCGACATGGCCCTCTGGCCCAAGATCCGCGACGGGAAGCGGCTGCTGAACGAAGCGGTCGCGCGCGCCGTGGCCGAGGACATGTCGGAGCGCCGGCTGGTCGCAGAGCTGTTCCGCGTCCTGGACGACGACAGGCTGCCCGTCGAGGAGGGCATGTCGTTCGACGACTCGATCGCCCTGCTCAGACACTCCATCTTCATCCGGCCGCTGGGCGACGAGCGGCAGATGCGCGACATGGAGGAGGCCCGGGCGGCCAAGCACCGCGGCACCAGCAGGGACGGCGGGGACAGGGACTGGGACAGGGACGGGGACAAGGACCCCGACGAGGCCGGCTTCACGCGCGGGCTGTACGGCACGCAGCGGCAGACGGTCGTGCTGGTCGACTGGGACGGCAAGGTCACGTATATTGAGCGCCCGCTCTGGAACGAGTGTGGCGAGGCGATCCCGCGGGGCACAGGCGACGAGCAGTTCCGCTTCCAGATCCGAGGGTGGGAGTCATCGTAGGGCAAGACCAAGGTCTTTGGGTCGGAGCCGTGGCCGCAGGGCGGCTACGCCACGCGCTTTCACGAGGAGTTTGACGCCCAGAAGGAGAACAGGCGGCCGTTGGGGAGCAGGCTGGTGGACAAGGTTCGCCTGATGCTGTACCAGTACCAGTCCCGGTGAAGGCTGAGTAGAGTCCATCATCACACACATCGCACACACGGGGAAGGGTGCGAGGTAGAAAGTTGGAAAAGTTGGCTGCCAGGGCTCAGTTCTACTCTCCTACACATACTAGCTACCTAGTGAACCGCCACCGCCAGGGTTTGGTTAGAAGAAGTCAGAGCGACCTCTAGAAGTACCCTGTGCAATGCCTTGCTTGAGTCTGTTTCTTCCCGGTACGCACCTGTGAATGGTCTCGAACGGGGTATAATGAATGTATTACCAGCTATCTCGAGCCTGTAAACAGTCGCAGACGTGGAAGCAGTTCGAGAAAAAAAAAAGAAAAAATCAATCAAGTTGACAGAAAGGCCTCCTTACCTCGTCTCGCGGAAAGCTTCCTATATCCGGCCATTGGGCCTTGGACGACTCGGGGCAAAGCATTGTTCGCACCCAGCCTGTATTATAATAGAAGTTGCATTTCATGACGAAGCGAAGGGTGCTCTATTCGTTATACTATCACCGCCGTCCATTGGCTGATTCCCTCCTCCCCCGGCTGGTGCTTGGTTGCGAACAGAAAAAGGCAGATAAATGCTAGAAAAATCAAAAGAGGCACTCCATTCTCCTCAGTTACGGCCAACCCAGAGTCCCCTCTTTCCCCTCCGTTGGGCCTCCGGTGTCTTGGCAAGGAGGGAAGAGCAGACAGGAAGGCTCTAGGTACCCAGGTAGACAGAGAAGGGGGTCTCTACGCGCACGTGAGGCCGTGTCAAAGGCCCTACTTTTCCACCTCGCAGCTTCCCACAACACACACAGGGCACAACTCTTGGGATGTGATGACCTGATTGGTTCTCTCACCTGCCACCTGCCACCTGCCTCTCCCCTGCCCACGAAATCTCCTTCCCTGCCGTGGCCAGTCCACCTGGTCCGTCCTTCTTAAAAATCTTTTCTCGCCAAAATTCCCCTTCCTCCCAATCGTTCCGTTCTTTCACTCACTCTGTCCTTTTGTCAGTGCTCCACCTTCATACTTCGACTTATCCTGACCTACTTGGAGGAGCTTCGTCCCTCAAGAGGAACAGATACGAAATTAGGTACGTTTTTTTCTTTCCTCGCTCTTTCTTTATTCGCTCTCTCTGCTACTTTCTCCCGTCATCGGAGCCTCCTCGCTTGTTGCTTCTCGCACTCCTCTTCCCCTTTTCTTTTCGCCCGTCGGTGTGTTTCCCTCCGTCTGTCGGCCATCCCATCCCATCTTTCAATCAACCACAGCTCCCACCCTTCATCTTCTTCATCTTGGACTTGACTGGCAGTTCTGTAACGCTATCAATCACCATTTATCCTGCCTCTGAGTGCTTCCTCGACTCGCTGGCTTCGTTTCGCCACTGAGTCAGATCTTTAGTCATCTCCGGCCAACTGCTTTTCAAACTCATCATCTGCGGCTTCAAGTGCTAACATCGCCGTCATGAGAAGTTGGAGCAGTACTAGCTCGCGGAGCTCTTCCGAGGGCGAAGCTGACAGCTGTCTCCTGTTGCCCTGCAAGCAAACCGTCAAGGAGAGGTCGGGCGACTCCCACTTTTCGCTATCGACATCGTCTCTTGACGATCAAGCATCAAGCGACACCTTTATTACGTTCCCCAGCGACAGCGCCAGACCTCATGCGGAAGAACAGGCACTCGATCTCAGTGCCGTGATCTCGCTCTTGATCGCCTGGTACAAATTCTCCTTGTACCTGTTCGCAGAGACTGGACAGGTTCTGCGCGGTATCCTACTTGGTCTCGTGCAACTGTTCGCTCTCTGGCTTTTCTTCTTCTTCAACACCTGCAAAATCGTCTGCGGCACGGCCAAAACGGTCATCTTCATCGCCAGCGTTCAATCGTTGACCGCCTTGCAACAAGGACTGGAAAGATGGCGAACCGGCAGGAGAACCAGCGTCCCAGCCCGGCCGCTGCAGGCCGCAGGGGCCTGGTACGACAGTCCATCCACGGCTACTTCCATCATCAGAGCACGCAGCAAGCTGCGGAATCCAGCCAAGGAACCAGCTTCGCCGCCCGCGAGCAGCCTGAGCGGCACCCCGATACGCCTCTTCCAGGATACCCGGGCACGCCTGCTGCGTCCAGCCGTGACACACCTGTTCCTACTCGTTCAGCGAGCATGCGACCTCGCGCATACCGCCCAGCAACGGCTGGCAAGGAATTCGCGGGAGGCGAACAAGGTTCGGGCGAGAATGTCGAGACTCCTGGCATGGCCAGAGGCCAGCCCGGCACGCATAGACAAAGCTCGATTCCCATTTTCCAGCGCGTCAGTTTCCGCTCGGACCGTCCGCGACAAGTGGTGATCCCCAGCAGCGAGTATCGACAGCCGCCCCCGAATCGACAGTCCATTTCCTACGGCAAGCGGAATGCCGGCCAGAATGCGGCCGAGAATTCGCCCATGGTGTCGATGACTTCGGGCGGTCCAGCAGCGGTGCCGGCTGCCCCCACGGCCAAGTATGCATCATCATCATCATCGCCTAGTACCTCGAAGCATTGTACCAACGCCAAAGATCCCCAGCGCGTGACGGAGTACATGGATCTGAACTGGTGGACCGGCCGCTACAACTCACTGCGCGACCGGGACATCAGCGAGCTCCTCGAGGAGCCCAACATGAGCGTCATTATCAAGTCCAGAGTGCCACCCGTCCAGACTCAGCCAGCTGAACTTTCTTACACGGCCATTTTACAGCCTCAGTCTCAAGCCGTCGTGGCCGCGCTTCCCGCCTCGTCGGCTACAGGCGACGTTCCTGCGGCCAAGCCCCGCTCGGCCGTGAGAGCGACGTGGACCAACAACGGCCAGTTCAAGATCCCCCGCGTTCCTGTGCCTGTTCGATCAGAGCCTACTACAACAGCCACGGTCCAGCCTTTGAACAAGACGTGCACGCCGCCCTCCAAGCGGGCGAGTCTCATGGGCCCACCCCAGCGCGTCCCATCGGCCATGGACTTCCGGCCGGTGACCAACCTGGAAGATGGAGAGTCACTGCCATCGCCCGAGTCACCGCCATCGCCGGACGAGGACGCTGCAGCGATGCTCATGGACGACGACGAGCGATTCTTTCGTGTGCTGGACAAGATGCGGGACACGTGCAAGACGTCCAAGGCACGCAAGAGCCTGCATGACTGGCACATCACCTTCGCGTTGAAGTCGAACCGAACTGGCCTGATCCCACCTACCGAGCTGTTCAAACTCAAGCATAGGCGATCGCTGGCAAGCTTTTTTGCGGACCGCGGCGACCGACGGGGAAGCTGGGGCAAGCTGAAGGACATGCTTAACCCATTCAAGTAGATGAGCTACTACTACCGTGGGCAAAGCCAGTCCCTTGCGACGTTTGACAGACACGACGTCAGTCCCTTTTGCCAGGCAATGTATCTATTTTTGGGTGATCACCGCTGTTCCGGCTGTGCTCGGTCAGGTAGAGGTGCATTTTCTTTTCTTTTCTTTTTTTTTTCCACCACGCAGACCTCTTATGTACATTGTGTGGATGGCCGCCCAGCTGCGATCCATGTATGTACGAGAGTGGAAGGTTGACCCCATTCGGCCCTCCCCCGGTGTCGGAACGGCCGTGGTCATCCCATAGATACTAGTATCATGACATGGGCATTGAGAGAGCCTTTGGCGGTCCTGAAGGTTCCGTTGGTTGAATGCGATGGGTGGCTGATGCGGCCGGCCTACTTCTTCCGGGCCTTGAGCCAGTCGCGCAGCTGCTCCATCTTGCTGGCGAAGAAGACGCGCTTCTCGTCGCTCTTCCACACGAGCACGCCGATCTCGTCGGCGTAGTTGGACAGCTCGCGGTACTCGTGGGCGTCGGCCATGTCCTTGAACAGGAAGCCGGCCGTCGTGGCCATGCGCTCGTTCTCGAGCTGCCACAGGCGGATCTGGTCGACGACGGTGGGCGGCAGCAGGGGCCGGCCCGTGGCCAAGGCCTGGCGGGCCATCTGCTCGTGGGCGTGGGCCTGCAGGTAGCTGACGATCTGCTCGGCCGTGATGCCGTGCTTGATGGCCTTGCGGATCGACTCGCGCGAGATGCGGCCCGAGACCATGGCGCTGAAGCGCATGTCCAGCGTGGCGAACAGGTTGATGACGGCGATCTGCAGCGGCGACGCCGTGTACGCGTACAGCCGCTGGTTCGTCTCGACGATGATGGAGCCCTTGTGCGACTCGGCGCCCGGCGCCACGCCCACGCTGCCGGCGTCGCCCGGCGCCAGGCTCGCCGAGGCGCTGAACCCGGCCGACATGCTGCGCAGCGCCGTCGCGCTCGACGTCAGCGTCGTGGCCAGCCGCGTCGGGAAGTACTGCCGCGGCGTGTCCTTGGGGATGTAGACCAGGCCAAAGTCGACCAGGGACGGGAGCATATTGCGCCGCGACTCGGTCAGCGCATCCGTGTCGTACGCCCGTCCCAGCTCCAGGCTGGCCAGCATGAAGAGGAAGGAGAGCATGTCGACGCTGTCCATGGCGCCGCCGGCCTGCTTGGACCGGTCGGCCGCGTCGAGCCAGAGCAGCAGCAGGGTCCAGACCTGCGCGTTGGCCTCCTGCAGGAGAAAGGTAAAGCCGGCCTGGGTGATGCCCATGCCGATCTTGACATCCAGCCTGCGCTCCACCAGCCGGCCGGCCAGCAGGAGCTCCTTGACGCTGGCCTTGGGCCCGCCGCCCTTGTCGGACGAGCCGGCGCCGTGGTCGGCGAAGACGGCGCCGACGCTGTAGACGACGTACTGCAGTATGTCCTCCCACTTCCTGCGGGCGTAGCGGTCGAGGAAGACGACGTCGAGGGCCGGGTCGACGGGCAGGGCGCTGGGCACGCCGAAGCTGTTGTGCGAGCCGCCGCCCTCGAGCGCCAGCCGCAGGCTGCTGCGGAAGTTGGTCGTCAGCTGCACCTCCTGCGGGCGCTCGCGGCCCGCCGGCGAGATGTGCACCATGTGCAGCGACCGCAGGGTGCCGAGCGCGCGCTGCGACTGCGGCTTGCCGTCGCGCCGGACCCAGAGGTCGACGTCGTGGAGCGGGAGCGGCTCGGGCATGTAGAGGAGCGCCATGACGAAGGTTTTGGCTGGCGGCCGGCGGCCGGCGGGCATCGTCCGTCAGCGCTGCTGGCTGACTGAAGCCATGGAGGGAGGATGCGTACCGAGATGGGGGAGCATGCGCCTGAAGATGGCAAAGGCTGTCGACGGCTGCTGGTACAGCTTCTTGAACGTCGTCCCGGGCAGCTTCTCCAGGTACTCCGAGAGCTGGAGGGCTTGGCCCCCGCCCGCCATGCTGCTGCTCATCGTGCCCAGGCGGTCGGTTGTGCGGCGCGCCGACGACGACGGGCGTGGTGGGGAAGATGGCGCGTGCAGCAGCACGGCATCCCGGCTGTGTTTCTGTCTCGGCGGATAAACGCCGGCGGCCCCGCGCTCGCTGCGTTGGTGGGGCACGAGTGGGGCCGCTCGTTCTCCGCTCCGTCCGCGACGGGTCCGTTCGCTCGCTGTTTCTTCGAACATGTACTTTGGCCAACGGGAAGGGGTCTACTTCGCACAACATGGCGTCCAAGCTCTCGCCCTTGAAGTTTGTCAGAACAGTCAGTCCGCGCACAGAATCCCCTCCCCTTCCTGAGACTGCATGTCGCGCTGAACGAGACGCCATGCTAGGTGTTCAAGTCGTTCATGAGCCAGTCGGGTCTGGAACCCAGGTACGTGGAAGTGGAAACTCTCGCGCCGGCAAGCAGGGTGCATCTAATCGACAAGCTGCAGGCTGCTGGGACCCGGGGTGAGACATCTCCGGCTGGGGCTGGGACCTGGGCACACGCCTGAAGACGCCGCGCCGCTCACACCCAACACCACCTAGCTTCGCGTCACCAACGCAACGGCGGGGAGAGTCGAGCTCGAATTCGACATCACCAGCCAGCAAACTGTGAGAGAAGAGTTCCCGACCCGAGTGAAGCCCGGCGCTCTCGCCCGCCCGGGTGCCATGGCGGCCCCCCGTCCTGACCGCCGTCGGTAGAACCGGCTCGGAACGGTGCATGGAGGCACCATCGCATCCATGGTCGACTTCGGCGGCTCGCTCGCCGTGGCGTCTATGGGGCTGTATGCCACCGGCGTGTCGACGGACCTGGCAGGTACGCGGCGGTTGTCCGGCCGCCCCTCGGCGTGGACATGTCCGCTCCTGGCGCTTGCTGCGGCGCTGACCGGCTGCCGTGCAGTCACGTATCTGAGCCCCGGCGGCCGGCCTGGCGACAGGCTGAAAGTGACGGCGACGTGCGACAAGAGTAAGCTTGGTGGGACGGCGGAAGGAGACTGGGCTGGGCAACAACTGACTGGGGCTTGTTAGTCGGCAAGAGCCTGGCCTACACTACCGTCACCTTCACCAATGGCAGGGGGGAGTTGGCGGCGAGAGGGAGCCATACAAAGTCAGTCGAGCCTTTATCTCTTGCGCCCTTGTTTCGGTCTGACGGGTGTTCGCGCAGGTTTGTGGCCAAGGCATGGGAAGCTGGCGCGTTGCCTTACGTCCTCCCAGAGGGTGTCGAGGCCGACGATGTCGACTAGGCCATACTGATCCGGCTTGTCCGCGCAGAAGTCACTATAGCGTGCACGCTTGACACAAAACAATGTCTCCCAACTCGTTGGGCACCTGGGAAGTGAAGTGCAAAAGAAGTCCTGAGCAGACCAAGTTTTGACACAGCATGAACTGGCAATTCATCTCAGCAAATCGGTGATACCGCCCTTTTGCGTTTCTGCTGTCCTGTTGTCATGAGAATGGAAATGACACTTGGGCGGGGGGAAAGAAATCGGATGCGCAGCGCATCGTGCGAATTGTTTACTTCGCCCCTGGTATCCACAGTACAAAGCGTACATCCGGCTTTGAGGTCTGTATGTATCTATGTCATGTCCGTATTCCGGGTTGTTCATCGTGGCATCAGCCTAACTACCGTACCATGGGGTCCTTGATCCACCCGGCCTTGTCCCATGCGGTGGGAAAGAAAAGCAAGAGAGAGATAGAGGGAGGGGGGGGGGGGGGAGAAAGAGAGGAAGGGAGAGAGAAAAAGAGAGAGAAAAAGAGAGAGAAAAAGAGAGAGAAAAAGAGAGAGAAAAAGAGAGAGAAAAAGAGAGAGAAAAAGAGAGAGAAAAAGAGAGAGAGACGACGAAACTACTACGCGTACGAGCAGGTGACAGAGCTGCTGGAAGCCGAGCAGCTGGTAAGGACCTTGCCGCTCTGCTGGATGTCGAGAACCTGGGCGCCGCTCGGGCTGGGGCTGAGGCCGGTAAAGGTGACGGCGCCAAAGTCGGCAAAGGGCACGAGGCTGCCGCCCTGCTCAAAGTCCTCGACGATCCACTCGGCGTTGGCGTTGCACAGCGCGCCCGGGGCGCCGGCGAAGCTGTGCGTGACCGTCTTGCCCTTGGAGTTGTTGGTGATGGTGACGGACCCGGCCGTCTTGCTCGTCGACGCCGCCGTCACCGTGATGCTGTCGCCCGCCGCGATGGCGAAGCCGGCAAAGTTGTACGCGTAGTCCGGGTACCACTCGTACCACGCGTCGTAGCTGACCGCCCCGCCGGCGACTGTGAAGTCGAGGCCCGTCTGCAGGATGGCCGTCTGGCAGGTGTCGCCGTCGACTGGGAGGGGGTGCTGCGGTCAGCAGAGCAAGGCGCAGGGCAGGGCAGGGCAGGGCAGGGCAGGGCAGGGCAGGGCAGGGCAGGGCAGGGGAGGGCAGGGCAGGGCAGGGCAGGGCTAGAGCGGGAGAGGTACGCACTGCCGACCCAGGCCGAGGCCGAGTGCGTGCCGCTGGAGCTGGCGCCGGAGGGAACCTTGGGGGTGGGGACGATAAAGGTGCCTTTGACGGTCTTGTAGTCCTTGCCGACGAGGACAGCGCCGGCCCAGTTGGTTGAGTAGGCGACATGAGAGTTGTTGGTCGTGGCGGCGGCGACGACGGGCATCTTGGGGTTGCTCTTGCGGACGGCGCGGCGTGCCTGCATCCGGGGCGCGCGGGGCACCAGGGTCACGCCGTCGCCCAGGTCGATAGGCTGGGGCAGGGCAGCGGCGGAGGCGGCGCCGAGGGCGATGGTGGCGACGGCGGCGGTGAATTTCATCTTGGAAGACTGGACGGGGGGGGACTGAGCGGCTGCCGGGGGGCGGGGCGGGATCGAAGGTTGGCTTGGTGTCGAGACGAGGAGGAACAGAAGATGGGCTTGGGGCGACGGCTCGCCCATGGTTATATATCACGCGGCGAGACCTGGGCCGACGGCAGTACCGTCTCGTCCATGATGGTCCCTCTCTCCCCGGCCAAGACGGCCAAGCCGGGGTTTGGCACATGCAAAGGGAAGGTGGTGGCGGACTCGGGCGATGGGCAGTCGACAGGCGAGGTGCTTTGTCCGTCTCTCTGCTTGACCATGACAGCTGCTCCTGGAAGAGCAGGTGGTCTCGGAGCTGTCGTTCGAATCCAGCCTGGATCGGCCGCGGACCAGCGAGGGCTGCCTCCCACAAAGACCAGGCAGCTGCGCTGTTGTCGGCGAGACCCGACGGGGCTGCCTCGGGCATCACAATCGCCGCACTGCCATCATGCCATGGCCCTGCTTGCTGCTCTTGACCAAGCAGAGACGGGCTGGCCGCTTCAAGCCTTTTCGGAAGGTCGTATTGCGGACTCAGGCGGGGCCGGGGGGGGGGGGGGGGGGGCTGGTATGGGTGGTGCTCGTGATAAGGGCTTCAGGAGAGGTGTGTGGTGGAGAGGGGGTGAAGAAGAGGGAGAGGGAGGGTGCGAGATGGAGATGGAGGGACTTGGAAGCGGCCATGCTTGATTTGCGGATGGCTGTCCAGCTCACGGCCCAGGCCTTAGGTCCGCGGCGGTATAGCCCAGGGTCGGGACCGCAGAGTGCTGCCGCCGCCCAGAGAAGCCGAGGGTAGGGAGGGTATATTGAGGATGATTTCCAATCAAGAAGACCTTATCTCCAGCCAGATTGGTCATGTGCCTTGCCTGCGCCGTGGCAAGACAAGGGGGAGGAGATCCGGCAGTGGTCGAAGCTGACTAGCCCCTTTGGGCAGGTAAAGGGCTTTCTTGTTTCAACGTCATGGATTTCCTCGTGCTGGAGAGGTCGAAGATGTCTTCGGGGACAATAATGTGTGTGTATTCGCGCCACAGAGCCTAATCGAGAACAAAAGTGCGCGATTCCGAGACAAAGGCTGCGGCTCACATGAACCACACGGCCAACAAGCAAAGATACGCCAATAAGACGACAAGACGACACGCACCCAGGAGCTGGAGGAGGAGGCAGTCTGGTGCCTGACATGTCGCACAGCAGTAGAATGCTCCGCGCCCCCGACCAGTGCGCCTCGCCGGGCATCTGTCCCGGGAGCCCGTCGACCGACCACAAGCCTCTCGAGAGTCGGCGCTGGGTCCCCCGTTCGGCAAGGCGTCGCGCCGTGGCGTCTTCGCCCACGTTCCACCGTGCTGGTCCTCGTTCGTGACATAGCTGTTCAGGATGCCCGTGAGCCTGACCTCGGTCGGGCTGGACAGGTGCCGTCCCGGTGGGAGACCGGCTACGTACCACAACATCTGGCTGGCTAGCCCGCGTCTGCCGACGCCGTCCCGCCGACACAGGCATACCGCTAAGGCCGCCACCGGAACGCAGGATGCTTCCATTCCAAGTCCTGAATCTGCCTCGGCGTGAGTCCCGCCAGCTCCGACTCGACGTTCCGGCGCTCCCGCCTCTTGTTGTCCTGCTTCATCCACACCAGCGACCCGGCCGCGACGACGAGGAACAGGCTGGTCGTCGCCAGGTTGAGCCCGTTGCCGATGGGATACCCGGGCGCATCCCGCGGCAGGAAGGTCCAGGTCGAGATCAGGCCGCCGACGGCGTTGCCCATGACTGGAGCGCGCGCGCCAAGACGACGACGGGTCAGCATGCGATGGAGCCGACACCATCGCTCTCCCTCGCCCGAGGAAAGCTGGAGGACGGTCGTGGGCCGAACGTACCGTTGAACCCAATCGCCGCGTTTCTCGCCGTGTCCGACACCACGTTCGCGCTCACCTGTGCGTTCGTCATGACGCCTGGCAGGTACGTCGAGCTGGCGATCAAGAAGATGGCCGCGTAGCGCACGTGCGGCGCCCTGCTGGCCAGGGCGAGGATGCAGCCGAGCATCATGAGCGGCGCGCACAGGACGAGGAAGAGGGCGCGGCGGTCGGTGCGCCAGCTGAGCAGCGAGCCGGCTAGGCAGACGACGGCGCCGACGACGTACGGCGGCACCGTGTACAGCTGCTGCGTGACGACCGAGGCGTGCGGGTAGATGGACTGGATGATGGTGGGCGCGAAGAAGGCCAGGCCGAACGCGGTCACGCTGTCGAGCAGGAACATGGCCGCCGTCGACAGCGTCACCGGGTTGACGATGCCGCGCGCCATCTTGGTCCGCGAGAACCCGTCGAGGACCTCGGTCGCGCCGAGGCGCTCCGACTTGACGCGCGCGATGGCCAGCGCGCGCTCCTCGGCCGTGAGCCAGCGCGCCGTCTCGGGCCGGTCCGTGAGGGTGAAGAAGCTGGGTCCGAGGGTTCAGTTGTCCGTACGCGCGCCTTCCCCTCCCCAAAAAAAAAGAAAAGAAAAAAGAAAAAAGAAAAAAGAAAAAAGAAAAAGGAAAAAGGAAAAAGGAAAAAAAAAGAAAAGAAAAAGAGAAAAGGAGGAGGGTCGGGTCTGTCCACGTACGCCATGATCGCGATCAACATGGTGATGAGGCCCTCGATGGCGAAAATCATCCTCCAGGTGTGTAGACCCCCGAAATGCTGCAGCGTGAGAATGCCCGAGGCCAGCAGTCCGCCAAAGGCACCCGACAGGGGCATCGCCACAACGTAGAGAGCGAGGCGGAAGGCCAGCTCAGATCGGCGGTACCATCGAGAAAGGTAGTAGGCACTACGGCCGCTGCTGTTTAGCCTCGCTGTGCCACGTAGGGGGAGGATGGGTGAGGAGGCGTCTTGACGACTGACATTCCCGGCATCATGCCCGACTCGAAAATTCCGACCAACACGCGCACTCCGCATGCCTGCGCTCGGTTCTGGACAAAGGCGGTGCAGAGAGAGGCTGTGCCAAAGCCGAGCGTGATGGCGGGGAGAAACCAGCCAGGCCCAATCCGCTTGCAAGCAGCGTTCATCGGGATCTCGAGGAGGATGTAGGGAATGAAGAAGACGGTGAGGATCACATTGTAGTCGTTTCCGGCCAGGCCCAAGTCCTTGTCGAGGCCCGCAATCCTGGCATTGCCGATATGCGCTCGGTCGAGAGAGCAGAGGAGATAGAGGACAAACACGGTGGGCACAACAAAGAGGTCGATCTTCTTCCGCAGCCGCGCCTCGGCCTTGGGATCGATCTTGACCAACGGGCGGCCGTATCTGCACAAAGTAGCGGGAGAGAGGGAGAGAGAGAGAGTGTGTGTGTAAGTGTCCCAAGTCTGTACGTCGGTCTGTGTCCCAGGACAAAGGGTCAAGGGCCAAGGCACTCCCTCACTTGTCTGTCGCAGCTTGCCCGCGCACGGCTGCAAACTGGGCCGCCTCGCTCACGTCGTAAGCCGCCTCGACGGTGTGACCGTTTTCCTTGGAACGCTTTTCTTCCATGTTGCCGAGAAGTTGAAGTTATTGCGCAGAGGTCAGTACGAGGAAAGGGCTGGGTATGGGTAGATGACAAGTCGAGGTCACAGGGGAGAGAGAGAGAGAGAGAGAGAGAGTAGGTAGTGAGGAATGCGAGCCTGCGAGGGAGCTTGTCCTTTCAACTGTCGACCCTCGGTGCCGACCCTCGTTGCCGACTGTTGCCCTCGACGCGCATTTCCGGTCGTCATCCCCGCCAGCCTTCCTGTCGGTGCGGAGCAAACAACGACTACATACCTATCTCGCCTGGACAATCCGGAGGCTGGCCAGTGTAAGATGAGTGGTGAGTAGCTCCCTGTCATCGCTGTTGAAGTGCGTGGAGTCGTCGGGTGGATATTCCGGATTTTATGACCTGTTGGGACCTGAGGTCACGTGTCACGTTACGTAACATGACACGTGACCCACTCCCCTATATAGGACCCTGTGTTACTCTACCGTAGATAAGGGGCTTCCCCCTTATCAACCAATATACGTTGTTCTATAGGTTATAAGCCCTTGTGTACTCTTGTACGTCTAAAAAGAATAAACGGTGATCGATGCTAGAAATAAGGAAGTAGGCAGGCGTTTTCTTCGACTCGATAGAAGAAGCAGAACAAGCGGGAAGGTTAGTAGTAATACGCCAAGTCATACTGCAGACTGCCTCTTCTAGAAACCTTGTATTATTACCTCCTATAGTATAGAAGCTAACGAAACAACCCTCCTCTTCTTCTTCTAACAAAGAAGATAACAGAGGATTAACCACTAGTATAGCTTCCTCCTTTACTACTCTTAAGGCCCTTACTATAGATAGGTTTATCTTTGCTAATAAGGCAGTAATAGTACTCTCTCTAAAAGAGGGTATCGACACTAATATAAAGGCTATATAGGCCTCTAATACTATAAATAAGCTAGAGGCGACTGCCTCTCTAGTCTAGTTATTACTAGAGGATAGTACTATATAGTATAAAGCCCTTAAGCGCTTTCTCTCTATTATAAGCAGCTTAGCTACGTTCTTCGATATCGATAACCTAGAGTTATACTCTACTATTAACGTCTAGAGAGCCTTCTAGGAAAAGAAGCTTAAGGAACTAGCGCTAAAGGGAATATCTCTAAGTAGGGGAGCCTTACCTTAGGTACTACTAACAGAGATACTAGAAAAGACTAAGCCTTAGACTAAGGTTTCCCAGTTAAGGATTATTATAAGCTTCCTATAGCTCCCTAATTATAAGACTCTTACCACCCTTACTATAGATACTAAGAACAGGCTTAAGTAGATTTAGGCTATCGATATCCTAGTAACTAGAAGCCTGGCTAAGACATAGCAGGTCCTTCTTATTAACAAGATTAATAAGATAGACAAAGACCTTGCCTATGCCTATAAGGACAAGGATCTTACAGATATAATAGAAAGTCTCTATAAGAGAGTAGCCTAAAAATCCCTAGCTACTAAGAAAAAGGGTAACAAGTACCTTAAGGAGTATACCTTCTATAAAAAAAGGGGGCACCTAGAGGAGGAATACTATAGCAAGCAGTCTGGCCTTAACGCTAAAACTAAGGGCAAAGAGGATAGGAAGGGGAAGAAGCCTAGAATCAAGGTAGTAGGTAGTAACCAAGTCAATAACTAGACCTAGTTAGACTCTAGTATAGACCGCTATATTAGCTTTAACGAATCTGACTTTACTTCTTACGTTGCTAGTCCTAAAACAGTAGAGCTTGCCGACAGTTCTACTATTAATATCCTTAGGAAAGGGAGCCTAAGACTCTTATCCTTAAAAGGCGCACCCCTAGAGCTCGACAGCGCTCTATATATAAAGAGAATAGGGCCCTTAACGCCTAATCTTCTCTTACTAGGCCAGCTAATCGACGATAGATATAAGCTTGTAATAGCCTTACAGTACCCGCTTGTCCTTAAGCTAGAAAAGGAAGGCTATAGCCTTTTATTTATAAAGAGGAGACGTCGTTTTATATCTATAAGAGATGTTAAGCTAATAGCAGATTCTATAGCTATAGCCTTTTACAAAGGATTGCAGTCTACGCCGGCATCTACTGCCCCGATCGATTAGTACATAGCGCTTAGGCATATAAACCTATGTTTGGCTAACCGGATACTACAAAGATATAGTATAAAAGACAATATCGTTACTATAACCACTAAATCTTGCGATTCTTACGCGAAAAGTAAGTTTACTGTTTCGCCTAGTTAAGGAGACTTGATCAATAACGCTAAAAACTTCGTAGAAGTCCTCTATATAGACCTAAAAGAAGGTTAAACCTCCCTTCTACTATCGATAGGAATTGGCGATTCGCTGGCAGCGGTTTTAGCGCTAATAGTAATCGATGAATTTACCTGCTATAAGTAGGTCTTTCTAGTATAGTTAAAGTCAGAGGCTCCTCTTAAGGTCAGATATCTACTATAATAGCTTAAGGCTTGCTATAGTAGATATCCCTTTAGAGTCTACTCTAACAGGGGTACCGAATTTATTAGCTAGTCTCTATCAACCTTCCTCCTAGAGAATAGGATAGAATAGACTAGCAGTACTATAAAAGCGCTATAGTAAAACAGCCTTATCGAAAGGACTAACAGGACTATATTCAAGGCCCTTAGGGCTATATACTTATATGCCAATCTTTCAGCCAAACTTTGGGCTATTACTGTAGAAGCTATTATAGATATACTAAACAGTATAGTATTAACCTATTTAAGCTCTAGAAAGTTACCATACAAACTAGCATTTGCTAAAACTCCTATACTATTACTAGAGCCTATAGGCTACAGAGTTCTGTTTAAGAAGGTAGATAGTAAAGAACTCTCTGCTCTAATAGAGAGAATGGAGGAAGGGGTCTTTTTAAGAAGAAAATATAACGTTATAAGGATCCTAGACCTTAAAACTAGGAGAGTTATTATAAGACGTAATATTATACCCTTCCCTATTAAGTTTCCTCTCCGACCTAGAGTAGTAACAATATCGACTACTAACCCGTTAACTGTCCCTGTTCTATAAGTACTCTCCTCTCTAGAGAAGGAAGAATAGTATAAAGCTATAAACAAAGAAATAAAGACAATGGAAAAGATAGGAGTATAGTTACTAGTACTAAAAGCCAGCCTTCTACTAGGAGCAAAGGTTATAACTAGCACCTAGGTCCTATAGGAGAAGAACGACAGTACTAAGAAGGCTAGATAGTATACTTATAGGTTTTCTAAACCAGACGTAGATATAGTCTTTACTAACGTACTCTAAGCCGTTACTATACAGCTTCTATTTACCTATGCTGCTTAGTATAAACTACAAACGTAGTATATAGACTTTAACTCTGCCTTCCTAAATTCCAACCTTGATAAGCCTCTATACCTTTAATAGCCGGCATACCTTATAAGAAAACCAGGGATAGTCTGCCAACTAAGAAAATCTATATATAGACTATAAACAGCGTCTTGTTGTTGGCAAGCAACCTTTAAGTCCTCTCTTAAGATCCTTGGCTTTTAGCAACTAACTATAGACAAGAATATATTCTATAAAGGAGCCCTGCTAATATCTATATACATCGATAACGTTATAATAGTTAGGCCTAACTAGGATATAGACTAGGTAGTAGCAGATATTAGGACTAAGTATAAGATTAAGGACCTAGGGGAAATAACCGATTACCTTAGGATAAAGGTAATAAAGTACCCTAATAGCGACTATAGTATTATATAGTCCTACAAGATCCTAAACCTGATAGACCAGCTTAGTCTATTATAAAGTAGGCCTCTCTAGGTACCTGTCCTAGACGATAGTCAAGTAGATATTATACTTAAAGACCTTATATTAGAAGAAAAGGCAGCTTAGTATAGATCGGCAGTAGGCTAGCTACTCTATATATCCCTCTTTATAAGGCCTAATATAGCCTATAGGGTAATAAGACTAGCATAACGCTTCTTACGTCCTAGTTATAATAGCTAGAGATCACTAATAGCCTTAGTAAAGTATCTAAAAGGCACTAGCAACTTTGCCCTCTACTTTCGTTATAACCTAGAAAGGCCGGCGATAGTAGGCTCCTCTAATAGCAGCTAGGGCATAATAATACAAGCTAAAGCTATAATAGGAAATATGTTCCTCGTTAATAGTACCCTGGTATTATAGAGAGCCAAGTGCTAAAGCCTTATAGCCTAGTTAACCTGCAAGGCAGAATATATAGTAGCCTATATAGCGGCAATACAAGCCACCTGGTTGCTACTACTCGTTAACGAGATATTTGGGCGTAAGCTAGGTCCTATTCCTCTATAGATGGATAATTAAGGAGCTATAGCTATAGTAAACAGAGATAGTATAACAGTACGTAACAGGTACTTCCTAATACAACAGTCAGTACTAAGAGAAGTGATTAAAAAAGGCGTTATCCAGGTGGAATATACGCCCTTTGATAGTATAATCGCAGATAGCCTGACAAAAGCACTATAGCGTATTAAACAGGAGGCGTTTATAGAGCAGATCAAGATATTAGAGTCCAGGGGGGATATTAGGACCTAAGGTCACGTATCACGTCACGTAACATGACACGTGACCTACTCCCCTATATAGGACCCTGTGTCACTCCACCGTAGATGAGGGGCTTCCCCCTTATCAACCAATATACGTTGTTCCACATGACCCAAACATAGTAGCGTCTACATAAACACATCTCGTAACAAGGTTCTGTCTATGACTCGCTCCATGGCGCGTAACTCGCTTCATGCCTCTATGACTCGCTGCAAGTCTCGTATATAAGGAGAGCCATGCAACCTCTCCAGGAGACGTGAGCTCATGCCTCATGCGATCCCCGCCCGAATAGTCACCCTACAGCCCTACCAATTCAATTCCTACTCCTACCATGGAGACAGACATCAGGAACGCCCGGCGCCCCTCCTCGTATGCTACAGGTTTTGCGAAGCCGCCTGTGCCGCATGAGGCTGAGGCTGATTCGTCTGGGTTTCTTCACGTTGGCTGTGCCTGTTGTCGTTGTTGTCGTTGTTGTCGTTGTTATTCCTATTGTCGCGGCTGACATGACGTTGGTCCTCTTCCGCGACAGCCCCTACATGTCTGTCACTTGGCTGTGGTGGACGCCCGGCGGAGGCCCATCAACCTTGATCAGGAGTAGAGCAGTACGGCACAGCTGTTGTTGGCTCTCTTCCCGTGTGACAAGTTGGCGCGGTGAAGCCGGCAAGTGACCGTCAAGGGGAAGAACACCATGGGGGGACGGCCAAGGCGACGAATGTAGGTATATATGTATGAACCGCAACACACCAGAACCAGCTACAGAACCAGCTACATCAGTTGATCAGCAACCTCTGTGTCCACTCATCCGCGCAGACCCAAGTCCCACCCTTCGAGTCCACGTAACGCCGTCAACAATGCAGCTTCTCGCCATCGTCCTCGCCTTCGCCGCCACTGCCCTCGCCGCCACTATAGGGGCGCGTGACGGTTGCACACCCAGTGCCTACCAATGCGCCGGCGACGGCTGGCAGGTGTGCGATGTGTCCGGCACGTGGCAGGTAAGTCGGAGCCATTCCTTCGTAGTACTGTTCTTCGCTGGCTCACACAGGTGCGCACCTCAGAACGCCGGCTCCTGCGGCGACGGCCAGTCATGCCAGCTGCAAGGCCCGTCCATTTACTGCCAGTAAATCCATCTCCCCATGAGCTCAAAAGTCCCCGGCGCGAGACGAGCGATGAAAGCCGGCGAAATTTGTTGGGCAGTCGGATGGATGGATTTTCTTTTGTGGTGTGAGCTTGCTCTTCCAAAATAGAAAACCGTCTGGTACCACAGCATCCCTCAGGATCCATGGCCGCACACGTGAACTTGCAGGGTGTGACAACGGGCGCATCGGCCATCGTGTGACCGTCTCAGCCTGCGTGCTCTCTCGCTCCATCCCCTCCCTGCCTTTGTCAAGGGGATCGCAGAGATGTTCTCTCTGGTTCAAGGCAACCGTTTCGAGCATCCTTCCTGCCGAGCATGCATCAGGCCTCCCGTCGAGGCCTCACCCAGAACGGTGAGCGGTGAGCGGTGAGCGGTGAGTGAGCGGTGAGCGGTGACCTGTTGCTAGTCACCCGTCAAGTTCGATTTCACCTCGGCGTCCAAGCAGCACAATCGGCGTTGGTCCTGAGGCCTTACCCCTCCTTTATCGTCACGGGGTCGTCTGCATGATAAGGCGCCGCTTAGTGGGGGACTAGGTAGGTTTTTGGTACGCTGCACTGATCTGCTCCTCAGGCTCTCTCCGTGACCTGTCCGCGCGCGCCTTGCTTGCCTCGAAGTCTGGGTTGGCCGTGGATGACCTTGGCACTATCGACAACCTAGAATCTTTTTTTCCTGCTGCGTCTACTTCATCCCGCGCCACGCTACCTGTTTGTCGGATTTTTCTCCCTCCCCTTCCCCAGAAGTCGCGACATTCCAGGTTGCGACAACACTTTTGCGTGCCGCGCCGCCCATTGCGTGCTTCAGAATCTTCTTTTCGCACCGCAGCTCTTGGCTCCTTGGAGTCGCCGTCGCCGTTGCCGCTGTCAGAGTCGCCACCATGTTCGACCTTATCCCAAACCTTCTGGCGTATGTCGCGACTCGTGGTCCCTCCTAGCTCTGTTCCAACCGCGACATGTTTCCCCAGAATCCAGCTAACAAGTCCGCACTACAGTGTCTTGGCTGCCTTTCTATTTCCCATCTTCGCTTCTTACAAGGCCTTGAAGACGACAGACGCCGCACAGCTGAAGCCATGGTTGATGTACTGGGTGGTGCTTGCGGCCTTCCTGGTCGTCGAGTCCTGGTTGGGCTGGATCCTGTTTTGGTACGTCGGACAGTGCTCGTCTCTATCCGCAATCTAACCTCTTTCCCCCCTCTTCATCGTAGGATCCCATTCTATAGCTTCGCCCGACTCATCCTCTTCCTCTACCTCGTCCTTCCGCAGAGCCAAGGCGCCATCTCTCTGTACCAGACGTACGTGCACCCATGGCTCTACGAACACGAACTCGAGATGGACGAATTCGTCGCCAACGTCGCCGAGCGCGCGCGCAAAACCGGCGTCGCCTGGATCAAGGACGCCATCGACTACGTGCGCGTGTCCATCCTCGGCATGCCGCTGGACGATGGCCGGTCCGCCGCCCAGGCGCACCACCCCGCTCTGCCGCCTGCCGACGACAACTCGCACCGCTTCGTGCAGTCGCTGCTCTCGCGCTTCTACCTCCCCAGCGGCCTCGTCGGCGCCGCCGCCGCCGCGCCCGCCACGCCCGACGGTCAACAGCCGCCGCACGCGCCCGCGAACACGCCCGACGTGCTCAACTATGCCCTGTCCGCACTCTCGGCCCTGACGCAGACGGGCTACTCCCGCGCCGCTGCCGGGTCTCAGGATCCCGTGGGCCCACCGGCGGCTGCTTACAGCTCCGGCTCCGGCTTCGGCTCCCGCGCCGCGCCGCTGTTCACCTCGGATGTCGCCAGCTACATTCCGGACTCGCTGAGGGATCCCGAGACCCGCAAGGCAAAGGTCGCCGCCATACTCGAGCAGCTCAGCCCGCTGCAGTCGGCGCTCAAAAGCGAGTTCTTCAAGCTGCAGCAGCAGGAGACGTCACGCCGCGAGGCGCCCGCATTGAGCATGGGTCCCGACGACCCGGTAACATCCGCAGAGGATCCCTTCCTGGAGGGGACGCTCGGCACGCGTCCGCCCAGCGGGCAGAGCGGCCTTTCGGGGACGAGCGGCTTGTCCAAGAGCCGCAGCGAACAGGACTTTGAGAAGCTGGACGGCGACATCAGCGGTGCAGAGGACGATATGGGCGAGGTCCGCCATCGCGCGCGCGCGAGCCAGCAGAATCGGCCGTCCGGATGGCTGCCTCGCTTCAGCTGGAGCTCCAGCGTCGAGAAGTGAAGGGGCGGTCTCATCTCATCATCTTGTTTTTCATTACACGTCGGCGTCGGGAAGAAGAGCAAAGCGACTTGGGAGCAGTCTCACAGCATGCCTCCGGGGTCCGGGGCTTTGTGCGAAGTGCATCTGGGCGGGCAAGGGCCCAAGACCCTGGAAAGGTCACATCTGCGGCGTTTGGGGATTTCTTTTGGCGGTTCTGGCGCTCTGACTGGTCATCATTTCGTCTTTCGGTCGGGTCAGGAGGCACTGGGCTGAACGGAGTGCACTGGGAGGCGAAGTTCATTGTTATGCCTGGTAGGCCAAGTACACATTCGGCCATCCCGCAACGCGTGCGTATTAAACCCGCACGTCAGGGGGCCCTACACCGTGAGATTGGCCGTGGCTCTGACCCGTTTGGACGACATCGGTACCATGGGCTGTCCTTGTCGAGGACGATCGATCCTACCACTCGCGGCGTCCAGCATGGAGCATCCAGTCGATGTATACGCCCTAGAACTTGGTCAACAAAGCGGCACTTCCATCATCGATACAGGTAGGCTGAAGGGCTATCCAGGAATAAGTCCAAGTATGCCCTTTGGCCGCACTCTGTAATTACACGTAGAAGTTGGTAGATTCGTGGTGTAGACCTATGGTGACCTGTCCACCTGTATCCACCCGAGACTCCCCAGGAGCGCGTCCACACGCCCGGCGCTGCCTCCTTCTACTCGAGGATAAACTGGGTAATTGACGGTAGGGTGAGGTTCCGTCCTCAGCCGGTACGTGGTCGCCGTTTACCAGCAGGCTGCCAATAAAAAAACCCCCCCCCGCCTACCCTCTCTCGCGGACTCTGCAGAGCCATGTTGTAGATACACACCTCCACTCCACCAGAGTAGAGTCAACTCTACCGCGCTGATGCCGTCGCCGATCCACGGGCCACCTGGTAGGGATAAGCGGGTTCGACGCCCTTGAGGGTCCAGATCTGGCGGCGCTTCTTGGTGACGGCGTGCTCGACCCAGATCTCATGGCAGTGTTCCTTCTTGAAGTCGCGGATGAAGCGCGGGTCCCACAGCTCCGAGGCGATGCCCAAATCCTTGCAGCACCGCAGGAGCGCGTTCGACTTGCAGCCCTCGCCGGCTGTCGGGATCGTTTCCGCCGAGAAGTACTGGCACTCGCCGCGCGCCTGGGAGACGAACCTGTGGCGGGAGCAGGGGGCTTTGGGTCAGTCGAGTGGCCAAGGTCGACAAGAAAAGAAATGAAGCAAAGGGGCCGGGAGAAACTCACCGCCCATGCACAATCAGCGCATACTCCCTCGTGACCACCTTCTCCCCAACGACCAGGTCCCCTCTCGGCGCGAGCCCCCACCCGCCCGGCCCAAACGCTCGGTTGAGTATGCGGCGGTACTTGATCTCGGGCAGGTACAGGATGCCGTCCGGCTTGACCTCGACGTCGAGCTCGCGCAGCGGCTGCATCAGCAGCGCGGCCGTCTCGGCGCTGAAGGGCGCCGTCGACAGCCCGTGGAACGACGAGGACCAGTCGACGGCGGCCGCGGTACAGGCGTCGCCGCCGTTCGTGCCCGGCTGGTCCGGCGCGGTGGGGATGGTGCGCGCGAGCGAGGGATCGATGTCGGCGACGGAGGGGCCGGGCGAAACGGCCGCTTGCGGGTCGAGCACGGGGTCGGCGGGGTGAGCGGGGCCAATGCGGGACGAGGCCGGGCGGGAGCGCGCGGCGGGGATGTAGGTCGGGGCGCGGCGGTGGATGGGGGTCGGGGCCCTGGATGGGGGGGAGGGCGATGAGGACGAGGACGAGGACGCGGGACGGGCGAAGGCGAGGGGGCCGTGGTGGCCTGCTAGGGCGGCTGCGGGCCGCAGCGGCCGTATGGCCTGTAGTGTGCGGGATCGCATGGTGATGTTCATGCGCAAGTGTTGGCCGCGGACAGCGTTCGCCAGCTCCGAGAGACGTGACAGGTGTGGCGAGATGATGTGATCTTCTCGGGCAGGCGATAAGGAAAGCTCGGACATGGGAGCTTGGGCCACTGCGCGCACCGCACTGTGGGCAAGTTCGGGATCATCGGGCTCACCTGGGCGAGTGGGCAAAGAAATGAGATTTGTCGTGAAGAGCAAGATGAGACATGTACCGCATCTGGTGACTGTTGACAAGCAGCCTCAGGCATCCCTGGTGTCGGTCCTCTTGTCGTTTCCGTGCAGCTTCCAGCACTGGCGAAACGTCTCCATCTTGAAGAAACAGGACGGACGGGGGCCGCCGTCGGTCAGCTTTCTTCTACCTCTAGGTCCCTATCGTCTCTGCCTGTTTCGGGCGGTCCGTCGTACCTCATCTTTGCAGAGTCTCCAGTCCTTCTTCTCGAAGTGGCAATCCGTCAACTTCAGGTTCTCTTCTGTGTTGAGCTTATTCAGCGTCTGCCGAGCATCACCCGAGCGGCCGGTCCGGCCTTCGAATCCAACCAAAGGGCGGAGACGTACCTGCGCACCCTGTGCTGAAGATCCGTTTGTCCCTGCAAAGACGGTCAGAACCCATCTCCATACGCGATTGAGAGGGACAGGAGGGGACGGGGTCTCGCAGCGCATGTGTGCAGCGACCGGATCTCACCAATCGTCGTCTTTTGCATCATCTTTGGCTTCGGCCTCTTCCGACGCCGGAGCTTTCTTCTTGGAATCGCCTTCTTGATCATTTCTGCCCGGCTTTGGTGACGCTGGCGAGCTCATTTTGTCAGATTGTCAGGTGAGTGGGTGAAGAAGGTGAAGAAGGCGAGATGGCGTCGGCCAAAAAACTGAACGTCTTGGTATACACGGGTAACTAAGTACCTACCTCCCACGTTGCATCAACGACTCCAAGGCACTCTCTCACACTGGACCCCAACCAGGCTCCGGCACCACGGTCGAATCCGTGCGCCACTGCATCTTCACTCTCCGCCGCCTCCTGTCCCCCAACTACGCCGTCATCCCCATCGCCGAGGCCGCGCTCCTCAAGGAGCCCTGGACAAGCAGCTGCGCGCTGCTTGTGATCCCGGGCGGCGCCGACCTGGCCTACTGCCGCGTGCTCGACGGCCCCGGCAACCGCCTCATCGCCCAGTTCGTGCGCCGCGGCGGCGCCTACCTCGGTCTCTGCGCCGGCGGCTACTACGCCAGCCGCCGCTGCGAGTTCGAGGTCGGCAACCCCGCCCTCGAGGTCGTAGGCCCCCGCGAGCTGGCCTTCTTCCCGGGCACCTGCCGCGGCGGCGCCTTCGCCGGCTTCCGCTACCAGAGCGAGAAGGGCGCGCGCGCCGTCCGGCTGGCCGTGGCCAAGGAGGCCTTTGCGGGCCTGCCCACGCCCCCGGACGCCTTCCGCAGCTACTACAATGGCGGCGGCGTCTTTGTCCAGGCCGAGACGTTGGCGGACCAGGGCATCGAGATCCTGGCCGAGTACGAGGACGTCTTGGCGGTCGAGTCGGGCGCGAGGAAGGCGGCGCTCGTCTACTGCAAGCTCGGCAGCGGCGGCGCCATCTTGACGGGCGCGCATCCGGAGTGGGTTCTGTGCCATGGGGCCTTGGTCTGCATTCTTGCCCGAGTGGAATGCTGAAGCCACTGACAGGTTTGCGCCGGAGAACTTTCACCACCAGCCAGACGTTCCCGGCTATGGCCAACTGGTCAAAAGCATAGCAGAAACTGACGCGGCCAGAGTCCAGTTCCTCAAGGCCTGTCTTGCCAAGCTTGGTCTGGAAGTCAGCCTGGAGGCATCCGCAGTTCCATCCCTTTCCAAGCTCCATCTTTCCGCTCTCTCGAGCAGTGACGTGCCCAAGCTTGTGCAGTCTTTGGCCGCCGTCGTGACCAAGGAAGACGGCGAGGACTACATCAAAGGCGAAAACGACCTTTTCCATCTCGAGAAGCCCGACTCGAGGTGGGACCTGAGAGCTCTGAGCCAGGCTCTTACCATCGAGTATGACAAGCCGGAGGAGCGACAGTCTCCACGAGGCACACCGGATCCGGCCTCCGAGTACCATAAGGTGCCCAAGAGTATCGTTTCACATCTTGTGTCCTGGCCGGGTCCTAGGGAGACCCCTTCCTTCAACCATGCCCTCTTCTACTCCAGCCTTCAAGAGTACCGTAGTCAAGAGAAAGACGCGCGAAGTTGGGGAGATACACTACTGTATGGCGAGGTTGTCACCAGCACGAACACCTTGTTGGAGAAGTATGTACCCCTGCATCAGCCACCAAGGCCACGGGCACATAGACTGACGCTTACACCATGGGACAGGAACATCACGCTTCTCTCCAAGCTGCCGACCGGGTTTACCCTGACCGCCACCACCCAAGTCACCGGCCGCGGCCGCGGCTCCAACGTCTGGGTTTCGCCGGCGGGTAGCCTGATCATGTCGACCGTGATCAACCATCCCGCCGACCTGGCCACGAGCCGCCCCATCGTCTTCATCCAGTACCTGACGGCCATCGCCATCGTCGAGGCCATCCAGTCCTACGACGACGGCTTCGAGGGCCTTCCCGTCAAGCTCAAGTGGCCCAACGACATCTACGCGCTGGACCCCACCTCCGAGGCCGCCACCCAGCCGGCCCGTGCCCGCGCCCGCGCCCCGCCCTCCGCCTACGTCAAGATCGGCGGCATCCTCGCCAACTGCGCCTACAGCGCCGGCAGCTACCAGGTGGTCCTGGGCATCGGCCTCAACGCCAATAACGGCCGCCCGACGACCAGCCTCGACGCGCTACTGCCCCTCCTCTCCGCCGGCGCGCCCAAGCCGCGGCCGGCGCCGTTCCGCATCGAGCGGCTGGTCGCCCGCATCCTCACCCGGCTGGAGGCGCTGTACGGCGACTTCTGCCGCGACGGGTTCGCGCCGCGGCTGGAGCGCCGCTACTACGGGCACTGGCTGCACACGGACCAGATCGTCACGCTCGAGGCCGAGGGCGGCGTGCGGGCGCGCGTGCTGGGCATCACGCCGGACTGGGGCCTGCTCCGGGCCGAGGAGGTGCGCGAGGACGGCATCGATGGGGCGCTGAGGGGGTCGGGGAGGTTGTGGGCCCTGCAGAGCGACGAGAACAGTTTTGACTTTTGGAAGGGGCTGGTGAAGAGGAAGTTGTGAGAATGAAGGGGGTTCTGAAGGAGCCGACGGGTGCGGCGCGTCCAGTACGACACCACTGCCTTGACGGTCGGAGATTTTCCATCCCATCGTACAGTTGCCATGACCGCATTCAGGGGTCTGATCTTACTCTGCGGCTTGGCAGGGCCTATGGCAGCTTCTCACATCAAAGTACGTACAAGTCTCCTGCCTGCGCGTCTTGTCGCGCTCATACAACGAGCAACGAGGCAAGTCCACGTCCCCGGCGAGGCTTTTACGGCAGCAGCCTCTTCGGTGTGCGAGGGTAGTACGCCGCGAGGTGGACGCTCGGGAGGGCCAAAAACCAAGCCACCACACGATCGAGGCCGATGCCACCACCGCCATGCGGCGGCACACCTACCTGTCGGAAGATGTTGACGTATTCCTTGATGCCGGCACTGTCCGGATCGATGCCCTTGGCGCGGATGCGCCCCTCGAGCTCCGCGGCGTCGTGGATACGTTGACCGCCCGAGAGCACCTCCTGCCCGCGGATGAAGAAATCAAAAGCGTTGGTGACATGAACGCCGTCGCCAACCGTGGTACCGGTGTCATCGAGCTTGGCGTAAAACGGCCGGGCCGTCTCGGGGAACTTGTCAATGACGTAAAAGTCCGTCTTGTACTTTGCGCGAACAACTTCGCCCAGGGCCTTTTCTTGGGGTGTGCTCATGTCTTCATCGTCCCGTACGTTGGCGAATTCGGCGGGCCCCTCGTCGCGAAGGAGCTTTTGGGCCTCGGCAAAAGTCAAGCGGACTTCCTTGCCCGGTTCGGGAAGGAGTAATGGTTCCGAGTGGTAAACGGCTCGGACTGTTTCAATCTCGTCGGCACACCGCTCTGCAGGGACGGAAAGCAGGTCAGAAACACCCGGAAACAGGTCATGAACCTCCGGGTTCTACCTTGAGGAATACAGACAGACCTTGGATGCCACGGAAGATAGACAGCAACACGCCCTCCAGTACCTCGAGGACTTCGGTGTACGAATGCTTGATCTCCATCTCCAGATCAAGGCCGGTGAACTCGGTCATATGCCTCGGCGTGTTGGAGTTCTCGGCCCTGAACACAGGGCTTATGCTGAACACACGCTCCCTACCTCCCGCAATCTCGAATTGCTTGTAGAACTGGGGCGACTGAGCGAGGAAAGCCTCCTCCCCGAAATAGGCGAGTCGAAAGACGTTTCCACCGCCCTCCGACGCCGCACCGATGAGACACGGCGGTTCGAATTCTTTGAATCGGCGAGATTCAAGATAGGACCGGAACAGCTTCTTGACTTCTATGCGGATATCCTGTGCCAAGTCAGTGAGTGGCCCGATCGACGTCTTCCACTGACCGGACATGCCGCAATGGCCTGCTGAACAGGAGCGCGCTTGTGCATGGCAATGTTGTCGAGATGGGTGAGCATGCTGGCAGCTGGCGTCGTATTCTCAGCCGCGGTCTTGGGAGCCTTCGCGGCCTCGTTGTCCACCGCCTGAGCGCCCTCGTCACTAAAGTTCACAATTGGCTGGCTGGCAGCCGCCAGGGTCATTCCGAGCATGGCGGGCGCCGGCGCGAGCACGTAGCATTTGGTGATATGGAGCTCCAGCCCCGAGACGCGGCAGCTCTTGACGGGCTCGAGCGGCTTCTTCACCTTGGCCTCGACCGCCACGTAGCTCTCGGGGCTGATGCCGGTGACCCATTTCACCATGCGGCGGCTGACGACGGGCTCGTCGTCCGAGGCCACGACGATGCCCTGGATGTTCCAGTTGCCCCCCTTGCGTAGCTCGACAAAGCCCATCTTGGCGCTCTGCACACGCGCGTTCTGGAGCCAGGCGCGCACAACGACCGTCTTGCCATTTTGGGCCTCGTCCAGGGCGCGGATCTCGACCTCTTCGGCGTCCTTGCTGAACAGTGGGGTCGCGGACTGCCTGTTGCCGTAGCTGTCCTTGGCGGGGTCGTCTTCGAGATTCACGTTGGCGGTGGCGGCGGCCAGTTCTGCTGCGCGCTGGGCCTTCAATGCCTCCTTTTTGGCTTTGGCCTCGGCTTTCTTCGCACCCTTCTTGGACGTCGGGGCGCCTGACTCCTCGTTCGGTGGCTCTTGCGCGGGTTCGTTCGACAATTCCATGGTGGTAGTCGCGGTGATCGGCGTACTTGGTCACGGGGAAGACTTCGTAGTCGATGGAGATGGTAGGTGCAACTCCAAGCATGAGGGGCATTACCCCGCATGATGGAAATGAAAAAAAAAAAAAAAAAAGAGGGACATGAGTGGGTCCATGGAGGGTCCACGTGCGACACGTGACCTCCACGTCTCTAAACGTCAACAGATCTACAAGGTCGACTGTGTTCAGATCTTCAACTGAAAGACAAGCAGCCTCAGCATCCAGTTCTTCCCGCCGACCTTTGTCCCCTCTTCCAAGTCGGACAGAACTGCCCTCGTCTGCACGTATAAGGCGCGAATCGCCTCCCTCGTGAACTCCAAGCTCCCCGCGTTGTCCAGGATCTCGCGAACCAGCAGCTTCGTCTCGACCGCCATCCCCTTACCTACGCCGCGCGCTTGGAGAATGCTTTGCAGCAGCGCCGCGTCGCCTCCTTGCTGCAGGGCGTGGATCAGCGGCAGCGTGAAGCTCCCCTCGTCCAGGTCGTCTTGCGCGCCGCCCGCGTTCGCCGCAATGTCGTTGTAGTCGTCCCGCAGTTGGTACAGCCGGCCCAGCAAGCTCATCAGCTCAACGGCGTCGAGGTCCTGGTTCCGGCTCGCTGACGCACGCATCATGCGGGAAGCCATTCGAAAGAGGCCTCCGGTCTCTATTGCCTGTGTTAGCTAGGTACTCAGCGAAAAAAAACGGACAGCGATACCGCCATCATCGCCATGACCGGGTTCTTGCTTACTCTGCTCGAGATGGCTGTAGTATTCGGGGATCGACGGTGCTCTGCAGTGGAAGGTCCATGCTAGGTCATGGCTTTGGCCTAGATGAAGCTGTGCCATCTCGGCTGGTCACGACGAGGCGGTCAATTCTCCGTACTCCGACGACGACATCATAACGTGGCGCCCAACTCACCCAAGAAGCACGAAAGAGACACCTCGCCCAGTTGCCTGGCCAGTTCCACGCCCTTCACAATCACGAAGCTTGCCGAGTTGATGGTCTGTGCTACGCCAAAGACGACGTGGGCGCTCGGGCTGCCCCGTCGAACCCGCGAATCGTCCTCGACATCGTCCAGTAACAGGCTCGCGTTGTGCATGAGACGCACGATGCTGCGGATGGTGGCGAGCGCGTCGGCTGGCACGCGGTACCAGTGGTCAAGCGCGTCGATGAGCTTGTCTCGCGACCCACTCGCCGGCAGCGCGGCCGTGTAGCAGTACGGCGCCAGGACTTCGCTATCGTCTTGTTCGGACGGCCAGGCGCACGGCGCGATCGTCAGGGGCTCGGCCCTCGTCTGTTTCCGGCCTTGCTTCCGCTTCGGCTCACCCGTCCGGGGCTCGGCTGTCGGCTCCCTCTGGCGTTTCTTCCCCTTGGACTCGGCACCGAATGCGCCAGGCGTCATGGTGGTGTACTCGGTTTTCTGGCCATGCCAAAAGGGCTGAGATGCCGTCAGCGTTGAGCTTTGAGCCGCACTACACGCGGACGTGCATGAGACCTACTTTCAACCCGCCATTCTTGCCATCGTGGCTTGAACCAGGCGTTAGCATGCCTTGGGCCATCGAAAGATGATCTGGCTCTTCTTCGTCCTCAACCATGCAGCTCGCCGTAGTTTTGATCTCCTCCGGCTGGAGAGGACGTCCGTCGACCTTTCCGACGTCTTCACGCGTCGGCAAAGGCGCTTCCGGGTCGTATCGGCGGGACGACAGGTGCCACAACGTGTTTCCGGCCACTGAGGAAGATGGAAGATGCCCGGGTCAGCGGAACGGAAAGGTCGGCATGGAGAGGCGGCGGCGCTTACTGCACAGCTCAACAAGCCCGATATAGTGCATGACATGGTCGGCCGGCGCATGCTGCAGCACAAATCTCTGCTTTCGCTCGCAGTACTCGTTCTCGAGTCTTGCGATCTCATCCCGGAGATGGTCCTTCGCCGACTGCTGATTGAGGCCGTGCATGGTCATGTAAACCTGCACCGCGCTCATGTTGGACCCGCCCTCCTCCCGGTCGTGGTAGGTCGCTGCCTCCTTGTCCCACGAACTATAGTCGTGCCACAGGATCATCTGCGTGAAAGCTAACCAGGTCAGGGGCTCGAGGCTCTTGAATTCTTCGTCGGTGAGGGAGATATCACAGCAGAACAATATCTGCGACCAGACCGAGTAGGCGCCTGTTTCAAGCTTTGGGTCAACTTCCCATTGCGCTCATGGCCCGCATCTCGTGGCGGTCTGGCGCCGGATCACCCACCGGCATCATAATGGCGGACGCGCAGGTACGAGTCCAGCGTCTGGTGCTCCATAAAGGCGTCCTGGCCACGCACGCTCACGATTCCCTTCCACTTCTCAATCACCAGCCTCCCGAGGCGTTCATCTTGCTCAAGCGCCTCGATGGCCACGCGCGCCTGCATTTTGTTCATCGCATTGTGCTTGGTCGTGTGGTCGCTCAACCTCGACTCGGAGCCGAGGAACCGAGCCAGAGGCCCATGGACCTCGTCGAACTACAGGGAGAGCGCATCAGCAACCTATGCGCATTGGGCCGTATTCTTCCATGCCCTCTGCCTGCCCCGTAAGGAGCTTACATCTTCTGCCGTGACAGCATCGTCCGTGAGGTCTGTTGTGACACCACCGACGAATCAGTCAAGGCGACCCCCGACAGGATAGAAACGCGCCGAGGCGGAGCCACGAGCCTACCATCGTGCCGGAACAGCAGTTCGGACAGGTACGAGATGATGCGAAGACGCTCGGGTATGGCCTCGGGGAACCACAGCGCGTTGACGTTGCCAGCGACCGGGTTGATGCAACCCACGCTGTCCGCCTTGAGCTTCCGCCCGGTCGCCCGCTCAAAGTCGTCGCAGGCTTCCCAGCAGGCGGCATCGGCCACGTCGACATGGCGACTGATGCGCGGCCGGAATCGCGACGGGTACGCCGTGTTTTCGTACAGTGATGCGGGGACCGGCAGAGACCGCACGTGCTTCATGGGGCCGCAGACGCGGAATGGCGTGGTTGCCGGCGTGGTCATGGTGTGATGTGTGGATTCTGAGTGCGCTCAGTGTTACGCCGGGGGGGAGGGCTGTTGCCGATGGCCGGGCAGCAGCCGTGATATAGGCTGCCGGGGCTTCACGGCGGACAAGTCTCGTGTCGTGGGACATTTCCCGTTGTTCGATCTCGCTCGACGGGAGATGCGGAAGGGGTCCCAACTCTATTCGCATGTGGCCATCGCCTTCGGAGGGGCGCTTGGCACGCCCGTTCCGGGCCGGTCCATCTCAAGCGAACCTTGAAATCGGTGGCGCAACTTCCCTTGGGTGATGGCTGGCGACCGGGAGAAGTCAGCTTGACTCGAGCGAGCCACGCAGATTGAAGCCGAAAACCCCCTGCATGGTAAAACCCACGATCCAAGGATCTGGCCCAGCACCACCTTCTTCCGGCGCCAGGGGCTGGTGAAATTTGCAGTCTTGGGGGGGGGGGGGGGGATTATACCGAGGAGCATCTGCGGTGGTAATGCATCAGGCAAGAGCGCAAACGTGCGAGTCACTGGCGAGCGGGAGCAGGCTAGTCAGTCGATCTAGTCCTGCATGTTTTTTTTTATCCAGACGGTGTAATCAATCGTTCAGGCCGCTGGCTGTCGGCACTGCTTGTTAGGTGTGACGCTGACGAGACAGCTGAGTGGTGGCTGACAGGCGCTCATTGGGGCACAGAAGAACTTTGGACATATCTGATGCCCAAGTACGAGTTGAACTGAATTCCTGTAATCAGTCACACCCGTGGGTGGCGGAAGATCTGCCTATCTTCGGTATGTTTGATAATGCAAAGTAATGCGTGCGCTGACATGATAACACCATCTATTTCCGAACATTGTGCTCGCCCGTCAGCTCCGGCGCCTTGAAGACGTCAAACTTCTTCCCCGTCGCCACCTTGAACATGATCATGCTCGTGACCATCCCCCAGTTCAGCATCACCACGATCCCAAGCAGCGTCCCCACCACGCGGAAGAACACCGACGGCAGCTCCAGCCCCATGGTCAACGACGACAGGGCCACCGTGCCCAGCGGGAAGGTGAAGGCCCACCAGCCCAGGCCGAAGGGGTACTTCCGGCTGGTGACGGTGACGGCGGCGAAGAAGACCCACAGCAGGGCGAAGCCCCACAGCACCAGGGCCAGGATGAAGCCCAGCACGTACAGCACGTAGGCGGCGAGGGCGGGCCCCGCGGCCGGCAGGGTGTTGGTCTGGGGGAAGACGCGCACGGCCTGGGCGCCGAGCTGCATGGCGGAGAAGCCGGCCTGGCCGAGGGCGCCGATGGGCAGGAAGACGCTGGCCAGGTGCGGCAGCGGCGGCAGCTTGTGCAGCGACAGGCGCAGGAAGTAGACCGCGATGATGGTCAGCCCCGTGCACAGGCCCAGGCCGAGGAGCGCGTAGCTGGCGATGATGGTGACCAGGGCGGCGTCCGGCGCGAGGATGGCCGCGACGGTGGCGCCCGTGGCGGAGGCGACGATGGGGGCCACGACGGGCAGGAGCCAGCCGGCTGTCATGCCGGAGAGGGAGGGCATGGGGTGGATGGTCGTTCTGTGGGCGGCCGGGCAGTTAGCCAAGAGAGAGGACGGAAAGATGGGTGCGGGGGACGGAGAAAGACGACGTACAAGAGGAAGGGCACGATGAGCGCGGTCCCCACGCTCACGACGGCGTCGAGCCACCAAAGACCCCAGATCAGGTTGATCACAGCGGCGCCGGCTCCGGCCCCGTTGGCGATGACATTGGCAGACATGGAGACCAGGGTGGCAAAACCCATGGGCACCGTGCCCCAGTACATGCTCTGGCCCGGGTCTTTCATCATGAAGATGAAGAGCCGCGGGTACAGGACATAGCGCAGGATGGTCATGAGCAGGATGGCCGTGAACAGCACAGCGTTGACGAAGAAGAAGAAGTAGCTCATGTGCGTCAAGGGCGCCTGAGCGGACGGGTGGGCGCGCGCGAGTTGGAACAGGATCAGCGCCACGATGCCCGTGCCCATGGTCGAGCCGTACCACTTGAGGTCGAACCGCTGCACGAGCGCGCGAAAGCCGTGGTCCAGAGGCTCCACGAGCCGGAGGACGGGTCTGGACGACGCCTCGGCCCGGCCGTCGGGCGACTTGACCTCGCGCGGCGACGTCGACGGGGAGGCGAGCGACGAGGCCGTCTTGGACAACTCCCAGCTCGCGTGCTCCGTGGCGACGGCCGGGTAGGAGCCGGACTCGACGTCGCGGCGGTCCGGGCCCGGCGGGACCGGGAGTTGCCTCTCGCTGAACTCGGGCGGCATCTGGCCGGGGCGTGGGTGATGTGCTGCTTCTGGCGCGCTTCCGATGTGACGGTGGGGCGACGGTCCTGCAAGGCCTGCGGATGCCATACGGGCCTCGTCCCGTGGCGGCGGCGGTGGCGGCGGTGCCGCCGGCGGGAAAACGTTGGGGAAAACGTTGTAACTCATATCGGCCATGGCGGGTGGTGCAGTGACGACTCAGGCTGAGGACGGGGGGTTAAAAGGTCCCACCCGGTACGAGACTGGTGCGTTCTCCACTGTCCCTCGGTCTTGCAAAGGGGAGATGCTTGAACTTTAGAGTGTACAGTGAGGTAGCATTCGCAATCATGGAAGACTGGAAACCATGCTACACAAAGACGGCTGACGTGAAGGGGTGGCGCGCGAGGAGAAAGGGGGGGGGCGGGAGGGAGGAACTCATGCCATGTTATTTGTTTGCTAGCTGCCACTCAGTCGGGGCCTCGTCCGGCTTCTCGCAACATTCGTATCGATTCGGACTTCTTCTGTCGTCGTCCAGAAAGCTGTCATCTGGTCAATCAAGAGCGGGTTCGGTATGATGTCAACCTGTTCATTCGAGCCGTTAGGTATCAGAGGACCGGCCGTGCGGCGGCGTGCTCCCGGTGCGCGCCGCACCGTCACCGCCTTGAGGCTCCGCTCCCAGGTCAAAGCGAGTGATGGAGACACCGGACGGTGGTGGGCCATGACCGACACGGCAGCAACTTGCGATGCGCGCTCGAGGGGTACATGACTCTGAACTTCATCTTTCTGTTGCCTAGTTCTTGCGATTCCTTGTTAGAAAATGCTCTGTTTTCTGATTGTCGCCAAGTGTAGAAAACTAGACGTAGCGAGGCCTGTGAGTTGTACATCTTGTTTGTTCCGGGGTCACGCCGATTCATCTGGAGACGGGCCCGGCCTCTATTATTTCAATCTACATGTCCCGCTCCCTCCCGATGTCCTACATCGGGCACAGACCGAGCTGCTAGCCACAATGCCCGACAAAACGATGCCCCCATTGCACACGATCCGAGCGGCATCACCGACGACTTGGATCACCTGCGCTTCGAAGCAGCCGTGGCGGGCCAAATCCAACAACACGCGACTACACCGGCTCGCACTTCTCCCCCTTCCTGATCTCCTCCCCCTACAAAAGATCAGGCCCGTTCACCGACCTCCGCCGCCTCGCGCCCCCGGCCGCCCTTCTCGCCCAGGCCCTGTCTATCCTCTGGCCTAGGACAGACGTATTTGTACGAGCTGGACCAGCACAGCTTCGAGGAGGCGTGTGTGTCGGGCGGCTTGCTCAAGTACTGGTTCGGCAAGGTTGACGAGGAGCGGAGGAACTTGGCCATGTGTTAGTCGGACGACGCTCCTGCGCTGATGACCACGACGTGGTTGGATTTTCGCGAGTATCGCATCCGATGGGCTTCTCCTCTAATCCGTCGCATTGCTAGTCGAGAGGACGCGCTTCGGGAAGGCAGAGGATCTTGGCATGGGCAGGCGATGGTCTCGGCTGAAAAGAGGTAGCCAGAAATGGAATAGAATAATAATCAAACATCATCTTATAGCATCTTCTGTGTTCACGTGCAACTCTCTCTATGAGCCCCAGGAACGTGACGAGAACCCATTCCACAAAGAGAGGCCGCTGGTGACTACAGAATATCCTGCCGGAAGATGAATAGATAAAATCCACAGTTTTCATTGAAATTCCGTCGTAGGGAGGAAGCTGTATGGGCTGGAGATGTAGGTCGGTGCGCACGGACTCGGACTCGGCCAGCATTTCCCGTCATAGGCCGGTGCAAAGTTGATGAGGGCGCCGATTTTGATCCCCAGGTCGGTTGTTTGTGTTGTTGTTGTTGTTGTTGCTGTAGTCGTCGTCGTCGTCGTTGTCGGGGATATCGGGATCGTTTCTTTTTGGTGTATCACGTAACGCCAAATCTGGATACCGCATGTCCGACAGAGCTACTACTTACCTACGCAAGTTACAAGGTACAGTTTGTGAACTCGCCACAGCTAGGTAGGCAGGGATACAAACCCTCGTCTTCTCCATCGCTCAAAGAAGCATCTGAGAAGCAAGATTTTATCACGAAGGATATACAAGATGGAAAAGCTTATATCGATGCCAACGTTACCCAATAAACAAAGCAGGATCGATCGTAGCTGACAACCCCCCCACGTTCCCTGTCGATCGAGGTATCCACTGGGGAAATGCGTGATTTGATTGGCAGCTGTGTGGTGAGAGTGAGCCCCTGTTCCTGCAGCTTGCAGAGTTCACTTACTTCCCTTGGGCGCTCAGCTCAGCTGCACCATGCCGCCGTCTCCCAAGGAAAAAAATTCCAGGGCCATGCTGATCTGCCACTCTCGGCTCGCCGCCTCTGAAGAATGAAGAAGGATGACTTGACTGCACCGGAGAGAGTGAGCTCAAAGGGGGTGGCGGTGGCTATGGCGGTGGCTGTGGCTGTGGCGGTGGCGGTGGCTGTGGCGGTGGCTGTGGCGGTGAGGACTGCAAATCTGCAGTCGAGTGAGAATCATCACTATGTGTACTTTTAGTGCTCCCGTATCTATGCCGTTTGCAGATTGCCCCGTCGCGCTTCCCGTCGGGCCGTTACGCTGGAGTTTGGTCAGGTTTCTTTGGCGATCCGAATCGGTACCTACTACTTTCTCTAGCATCTTTTCTGTCTGTCCTCACATTGCTCGCTCGTTCCTGACCCGCACGTCATGGCCATCGCCCTCGCTGATCACATCGTCGTCGACGCCCATCTCTCGACGGCCGATCGCGAAGTTCTTCTCGCTCTGAAACTGGAATGTGAAAATTACGGCTCCCCCGCGCACAGTGAGTCCTCATTCTGCATTCTGTATTTGGGTCTGGTCGCGTCACCCGTTCTGAATCCATTCTGATCGCCGTGCGATTGTGGACCGCACAGATATCGGTAGAGGCAGGCGTGCTGTGGAGAAAAAGCTGCAGAGCCTGGATTCTGTCCCGACTGTGATGAACAGCCATGACTTCGAACCCGTTTCCAGCTCTCAGGGCAAAGCATCACTCTCGTCTCGGCTTCTGCGATGCTACATCTCCGTCGCCCAGGGCATCGTCCGCCACAACGCCGATGTCGTCATGCTCACCCACCTCGTCCTCTACTTCGCAACCTCGGTCCCCAGCGCCGTGCTGCTCTTCTACCATTTCACCTGGCCCCACGCCATCGTCCACCTGCTGATGCAGCTGTGGTACATGCCGGCCTACAACCTGCTGATGCACCAGCACATCCACCAACGCGGCCTCCTGCAGCCCGCCTTCGGCTCCTTCGATGAGCTCTTCCCCTACGTGCTCGGCCCGCTCATGGGTCACACGTGGAACTCGTACTACTTCCACCACGTCAAGCACCACCACGTCGAAGGCAACGGGCCGCGTGACCTCTCGTCCACGCTGCGCTACCGCCGCGACAGCGCCGCCCACTTCGCCCACTACTTCGCCGCCTTCTTCCTCGGCACCTGGGTCCGCCTGCCGCTGTACTTTGCCCGCCGCCGCCAGTGGGCCAACGCCGCGCGCATGTTCGCCTGGGAGACGGCCAGCATGGCCTTGATCGCGGCGTCCGTGGCCGCCCGCCCCAGGCCCGCCGTGTTCGCGCTCCTGCTCCCCTGCATGCTCCTCCGTCTGGGCCTCATGCTGGGCAACTGGGGCCAGCATGCCTTTATCGACCCCGACAAGCCTAACTCGGACTTTCGGTCGAGCTTGACGCTCATTGATGTGACGGTGCGTGGTCCTTGTGCTGGCGTCTGCTGCATCTGGCGTGGTCAAGGAGCTGATTCGTGTGACAGAGCGGCAGGCATTGCTTCAACGACGGGTATCACACTTCGCACCACCTCAACTCCAGGTAATTACGTCGGTCACGGCTCGAAGAACCTCCCGAGCTAACCACGGTGGTCTTAGACTTCACTGGCGGCAGCATCCGCTCAGCTTCATGCAGCAGCTCGACCGGTATGGCCAGGAACACGCCATTGTGCTCCACAACATTGACTTTTTGATGATCGCAATCCGGCTGTTCATGAAAGACTACGAGTATCTTGCCAAGTGCATGATCCCCATCGGGGATCAGATGAAGATGAACCTGCAGGAGAGGATGGAATACCTCCGTTGCCGCACTCGGCAGTTCTCCGAGGCAGAACTGCAGGAACATTTCAGCAGTACGTATCGCAAGCGTTGATCTTCATCAGGATACACTTAGAAGCATGGCGGCGGCGTGTCTAAAAAAAAACGGTTTGGTTTTCATGTCTTGGGGCCATGAGCCGATCATATATACCCGTGACCGTTGGAAGCTAGAGCCCAACTTGGATGAAAATACCTACAAGTGAAACCACAATGTCATTCTCAACATCGCCTCATCTGGCTTCCGAGGGAATTGTTGCCAAGTACCAAGATGAGCACATGCTAAACATCGGCGTAACCCAAAATCTCTTCAAACCCGGGTCAACGGGTGCGTCGGAAGAGAGAAGTCTAGTAATTGACTTTCGCCTTCGCGAGCCTGGAGAGCGTGGCAAGGCGATGCCAAGAAGGCATTGATAGACATTGCGAACCTCCAGATCTCCCAGGACAGTGTCTCCGGAAGAGGACAGACTTGCGGCGCCGCTTGTCACTCTCAGTCTCCCCGCGCAAGAGAACACCACTGACGAGATGAACAGCCACCGCGAAAACAAGACAACCATGCGCAAGTTTTTTTTCGCTGCAGTTGAAGCTATCCAAGTCCTACATAGTATCCCGACACTAGGCAACCCCGTCGACACGCACACTGAGCAAGGTTCTGGTCGCTGGGTGTGATAGTGAGGGTAGGGACCGGCCTGGAGGCACTTTGATCCTGGCCTTTGTCAGAGCATTGGCACGGTATGTTGTTTCTCTTGACCTGTTGGAGGACATTGAGCTTACACGTTTGTTCACCCTAGCGATTACGATTTGCCGGTGAATAATCACACTTGCAGCTGGCTTGCACATGGAATGAGCTCAGCGCCAGCTCAGATCACTCTGATGATGGGGGTTTCGAGGAGTGATGATGTGAGTTGAGCGTCTAAAAACGACACCCGCCAGCAGCCTTAAAGCAACCAAGTACACCCAGGACGACACTGATATTCAACGAAACTCTTGTTGCCCCTGCCCAGTTGGTTGTGGCGGTGTAGGACAAGGCACTGAGTTGACATGGCGTAGCAAGACACTCGTCTGCTAGGGATATAGTGCGGCCGTAACCTTTGAAGCACATCGAGCCCCTTGCCAGACACATGCGAGAGGCAAAGATTCATGACCAATGGCATGACCTGCCCCGGGTTCGTCTTGCAAGGACACCCGGCGCCCAAGCATGGCAGCGGCTGTGTGATCAGTCCTCCACAGGCGTCCCCTCCTCCTCCTTGTGCGCGCGTAGTCTCTCCTCCCGTCTCTCCTTCCGTGTCTCCTCCCGTCTCTCCCTCCTCTCGCGCTGCTCCTGTTGCGCCAAAGCCTTCTCCTGCAGCACCAGTTCCCACAGCGCCTTGCCCCTTGCCACCTTCTCCCGACTGTCCAGATCGATTTTCTCCCTTACCTCCCAAATCGCCGCCCTCACCGGGTCCACAAAAGTTTCGTTGCCCTCGCACTTATCACTCTGCCTCTCCCGCCGCATAAGCTCCTGCACCGCGCGATCCCACTGGTCCTCCACCGCCGCCTCCGGCAGCGCCTCCTCCTGCAGCTCGGCCAGCTTGGCGTAGCGCGCGTCGCGCGTCATGTGCCGCTGTCGCAGCACGCGCGACAGCTCACGCGGCTGCGGCCGGCCGAGCCGCAGGAACGGCGCGCCGTCGGCGTGGTCGAGGCGCGGCACCCTACGCACGCCGGAGCCGCCCAGCTGCGCGAGCGGCAGCGGGCGGGCCGTCGGCCGGAAGACGGGCGCGTGCGCCGGCGCCGCCGGGTCCCGCGTCAGGACCGGCACGGTGCCCGGGCGGGGCGCCGTCGAGGCGAGGTGAGGGGCGTGGCGCTGGGCGGCGCGCTCGCGGCGCGCGCGCAGGTGCGGCAGGGTCTCGCGGAGGAAGGAGACGATATGGCCGTTCTCGGCCGAGGTGGGGCTGCGGGCGCGGGAGAGGAGGTCCAGGAACTGGGAGCAGAGGGCGCAGCGCACGTGAGCAGGTGGGCGGCCTGGTTGGGCGGCCTGGGGGTGGTGCGCACCTTGTAGCCGTTCCGAAGGGCGGAGACGACGAGCCGGGTACTCGTGTCGTTCTTGTTGCGTCTGAAGCTGCGGCGAGTGAGGTCTCGAATCGGGCTCAGGGAGCCGACAACGGTGGCGACGTCATCTGGGACGGGCACGCGAGGGCCCAGGCGAAGCAAAGCTCGGTAGAGCGAAAAACCTGGAGTCGGCGGCCGACGAGTTAGCGGAGTAGGTGGACACGGCAGCACGGAGCATGGCAAACTCACATGCGCTCCTGTGCCGCGAGTCACGAGCCGGGTTGAGAAATGAAGGCATTCATTTGTCATTAGGCAGCTGTTGTCAGCTACTTGCCTGATATATTCCTTGTTTGACGTCCGATGCATTTCCATGATGTTGCGATTGACTTTGCAAAACTTGATTAAACCCTAACCCTCAGCTTCTTCCGCTGGAGATAAGGCCATGGAAGACGGATCCGTCTTATTCCTGGGCACAACCATCTTCTTCGATAAGTCTTGGAATCGAGACCATGCTGAGAATCGCGTGAATTTCAATAAATACGCAAGGGACCTTAATGCTAGAACCAGGGACCCAGTCGAATAATGCTGTCGCAGCCTTGCACCTGTACCAGCAGCCCAATTATGCCGCTCGGTGCGTCGATATCGTCTCTTCGATAGATTGACATCAACTGGTGGCTATCAGCCTCTATAGTTTCCATCCTGTCGCGAATATGGCCTGAGACAGTGGAGGAATGCCTCCAACTTGCGCCATGATCCTAGCGCCATGATCATTTGTACATGTCGTACTTGGCCCCCTCAGGCGGCTGCTCCATCTTTTTGTGCTGATCCATGTACCTATATCAGTCCGCAGTCAGCCTCCTTACCCTGCCACGCAAAAGGGGGGAGACGCCTACTTCCGTATCGCCAGAAGCGCTGCCTCTAACGTCATGGTATCAGGCGTATTCGGCGCCGTCTGCAGCCACTTCTGGTACAGCTCGGACCAGTCGCGAAGGTATGGCACGAAATTGGGCTCGAGCTCGCCAGTCTGTTGGTTCACACCGGGGAGGTTGATCTTGCTGATGAAGAAGAACTTAGGTGGGGCACTCGGGTAGTTCTCGTCACAAATCATTTTCAGATCGTAGATACGGTTCTCGTGGGCGCCCTGAACACGCGTCAGTCAAATTTCCATGGTTGATGGAAGACAAAGGTGGGTTTCACATGGGGAGGACCCCAGATGGTGCCGCGCCATCGGTAGAAATCGAGTTCTCGTTGGGGTGCCGGTCTTTTCAGTGCGTGCTCGTCCTCCAAGCCGTAGGAACAGGCACCTGCCAGGAGACGGGCGAACCGGTCAACAGCGGAAATCCAGGGACACGCGAATGTATGGGGTCCTCAAACGCCCGCCCACGTACCTGCGCCCAAGCCCTTCTCGCCGTTGTCAGCCTCGATCATGAGCTTGAAGTCGCGGGGCACGACCGCCCGTTTCGGCGCCGGATCCATGGCTGATTCGGCGCAGGGACAACCACCAGGATTGCGACTGATGCAACAACAACTGGGGCTGGATCCGGACAAAGAGTCTGGTAGTCGGTAAGTACCTCTAGGTAGCCAGGTAATTTCGCACTTCGTAGACGCTCGCTACCTAGGCCCACCGCGGGGTTCGAAATACTCCGACAAACAGCGAGGCGGTCAATCGGCGTATCGTGCGCGACCGGGCGTGCCCCATGTTGGCTTGGCGGCTTAGTCATGCACACTCGACGCGGCGCCGCCAATCGAAGAACGCGCACGGTGTCGCGTGCGCAATGGGGATGACGACTGGACAGTCCTCGGGCATGAGAACATGACGGCCCAACTCCTCGCCTCGGAGCTCACCAATCTCATCCAGGAGAGCAAGCGCAAGCATAACGACCTGCGCCAAGCCGCCGAGAAGTCGCTGGACGAGCTCAAGGGCCTGCACGGCCCGGCCGAGGCCCAGATCGCCTCGGAGCTCGCCCAGAAACTCGGCTTCCTGAACCCCTTCATCATCGCCTGCGGCACCAAAAATGCAAAATTCACGGGCATCGCCATCGTGTGCCTGCAGCGGCTCATCGTGGCGCGGGCGCTGCCTCGGGCCAAGCTGAGCCAGGTGCTCGAGGCGCTGCAACAGGCTACATCAGCAGGCCTCGATGTTCAGCTGAAGATCCTGCAAGCACTCCCGTCGCTGCTGTCCAACTACGCCATCGACCTGAAGGCGGACCTGCTGGCGACGGCTTTGAACATCTGCTTCATCCTCCAGTCCAGCAAGAATGCCATCGTCAACAACACATCGGCTGCGACGTTGCAGCAGCTGGTCGTGTCGGTGTTTGACAAGGTTGTTACTGAAGACAAATCGCCCACCGCATCACCGACTGTCGGGGAAGCTCCTGGCGAGGACGAGCCGGTGCAGCTCAGGGCCGCGGCCCTGGACGCGTACAGAGTCTTTCACGACATCTGCCTCCTGACCGAGAACCAACGTCCAGAGTACCTCAGCTTCTCGGGGCTCCCACAGACTTTTGGACTGGAGCTCATTGAATCGGTATTGACGAACCATTCAGCCATCATCAACAGCCACCCGGAGCAGGCCAACATCTTGCGCACTCGTGTCATGCCTTTCATCATCAGCGCTCTTCGTGGCAAGCCGACCTTCTCTATCACTGTCCGGCTCGTGAGGATACTCTACACCATCCTGCGGAGACACTTGTTGATCATGCCATCAGAATGCGGCGATGCCCTGGAAATCATGACGCATCTTTTGGACCAGGACTCGGCTCTCTGGAAGCGATCGCTTTGCATGGAGGTGTTCCGGGGCGTATTCGCGGAACCCGTCTTGCTTCGACGCATCTTCATACTGTTCGACTTCAAAGAGGGCGAGAAGGACATCCTGAAGCAGCTCACGGCCACCTTTGTGCGCGTAAGCACCGAGAAACCTACCGTGATCGGTCTTGGACATCAGTCGACAATACCAGTTGCCAACCCGTACGGAGGCGGTTCGTCAAACGAGCAGGCAATGGTGGAAGCAGGTGGCGTAGCTGGGATAATATCCAGCTCTGTGGGCAGTGACGGGCATAACACTGGTATCAGCACCCAGTGGAGCACGATGCGAGTTCCATGTATCGACCAACTCGACAAGACCGAGCCGCCTGCCATTCCGGAGTCTTACCTCTACACACTCACCCTGGCCTGCATAACGTCACTTTCCGAGGGTCTTGCCAAGTTTATTCTCCCGTTGACCGTGCCAGGCGACAGGAGCAGGAAGCGAAGCGCAAAATCCGAGACGGGACGTGACTCGCCTGCTCCCCTTGAGGGTTCTGCCGCCGAACGGGAACGAGCTGCGTCCTTCAAGAGAAACCCTGTGCCGGTGAACCCGTTACTCTTGGAAGACCACCCCCTGAGCATGGAGATCAAAATATGCGCATCCTTCATCGAGGAGTGTTGGCCAGCTATTCTTGCGACCTGCTCTACATTTCTTTCGGCTGCCCTGGACTCTGAGTACTATCACCAACTCGTCCGGGCATTCCAAAAGTTTGCACATGTTGCAGGGCTCCTCCAGCTCGCGACGCCGCGCGATGCCTTCTTGACTACCTTGGGCAAGGCTGCCGTGCCGCCCAATGTCTTCACGGCATGCCTCAACGCCGGTGCCGTAAGACCAAGCACAGCGTCGTCGGTATCGGAGTCGGCGAGTAGTATCTTCAGTAATGCGAGGGGACTGCTCAGTGTCGACAGTCTCACGCCAACCTCCGCAAACCCAGAGAAGCCCAAGCAGCCATCGGCCGAGTTCAACCAACCCGCCTTGAACACCCGGAATCTGCTGTGCTTGAGAGCTTTGCTGAACCTTGGCATCGCCCTGGGTCCCACTCTGTCGGACTCCTGGCCCATTATTCTGGAGACGCTGCAGCAGGCCGACTTCGTCCTCTTCTCAACAGGCAAGGCGGCCGGCCGAACCCCAACAGCTGTGAGAGGGTCCGACCAGCAAGCAGATCAAGAGGTTAGCATGTTGTTGGCAAACTTCAGCACCGAGATTCGAGCCGTGGAGACGGCCGCCTCCAGGCTTTTCGAGAGCACGGTGGATTTTCCCAACTCCGCTTTCGTCGAGGTCGTGACCGCAGTTTGCAACCTTTTTGAGAGACGGCCAGAGACTCAGGTTGACCGAGGCAGCCGGCCGCAGTCGCCCGCCGCGAGCGGATTCCGCACACCCACGAGGACACACAAGAGAGTGATGAGCACTACCTCGTTCATCTCCACCGGTCCGACGCAGGAAGATCAGTTTGCGCTTGCCAAGCTGGGCGATCTCGCTTCTATCAACCTCGAACGGCTGCTCACCTTCCCTCCCAATCTGTCCGGTTGGGACCCGCTGACAAGGGAGCTCATTGAGACCCTGGCACACGCCTCCAACAAAGTGTTTGTTCGTGCGCGCGCTGCGGATACGTTGATTCGTTTCCTGCTCGAAGCTGCTGCTGCCGTCGCCTCGCAGAGCGAGGAATCCCGCGGGCCGATCCAAGTCAGGCTGCTCGAGGTCCTGCGAGGCGCAATACGGCCTCTGGAAGCCGAGGACCGAGAGGTATCGGTCGCTACTCACGCCACCGATGTTGAGATCCATAAGATCTTGCTGGATGGTCTCAAGAGCATCTTGGACGGATGCGGTGAGAGCCTCGTCAGCGGCTGGGATCTCACTTTCGACATTGTCGGCACCATCTTCATGAGCAAGCGGGTTGATCGAGACGAGAGACGCGAGTCCGTTCGATCCGTCCGAGACCAGCCCGTCGTCATGACCAGATCAGTCAAGCTCATCCGACCATCTTTTGCTTCGTTGCAGCTCATTTGTTCCGATTTCCTCTCTTCGCTCCCCAACTCTTGCTTCCTTCATCTCGTTGATACCCTGTATAAATTTTGTTCTCAAGACGATGATCTCAACGTGGCCCTCACGGTAGGCTTGCCCTGTACCTGGATGGCATCCTGGGTCATGGCTGACTTGCCTAGACCATCACCTTCTTCTGGGCCATTTCGGACTTTCTGTCCGGCAAGAGCAGATCCATGTCCATCACCCAGGAGATGATACCGGAGACACGAGACGAAGCCTTGGCCAGCCTTGCCTCTGACCCCTCGCAGAAGGGCTCCGGCGCTGCACTCTGGATGTTGCTTTTGTTGCGGCTGACCTCGGTCACGACCGATCATAGACTTGAGCTGAGGAACAGTATGCAGGGCCCTGATGTGTGCTGTGAGCGATGACCAACTGACTGCATGCAAGGTGCCGTCCAGACTTTGATGCGGATCATGTCTGCGTACGGTGACAGCTTGAGCTCCGAGGCCTGGTCAATCTGCATCAGATCCGTCATCTTCCGACTGCTCTCGTCCATGGAACAGGAACTTCGTCTCGCCAACAGTGAATCGGGCCTAGAGAGAAGGGATGAAGACGATTGGAACGAGACCGCCATCGTCGTCATCCAGGGCGTTGCCGATCTCCTTGCTTCCTATCTCGGCATGCTGACGACGCACGAAACGTTCACTTCGATCTGGCAAGATATGCTCGGCCACTTCGCCACCATGCTGGATTTCCAGATTCTCGACATCAACGCAGCCACGTATGGCGCAGTGCGAGACATTCTGCGGCGCTGCAAGGACCAGGAAGAAGGACAACTCAATAAAGCGGCCATCGATCTGGCATGGGACCTTTGGTCTCGTGGCGTTCCTGTTCCTCCTGTCCCTGAGTCCGGTATGGAAAACAGATCCTCGGACAACCAGAAGTGCCTTTTGGTCTGGGTGGAGACTCTCCACGAGCTCTATCGTCTGATCGAGAGGGACTGGAGTGTCGGAAGAGTCCGCAGGATGCTGATCCTGCTTCGCGAAGCCATGCAACACGCAACCCCTGGCAACTACGCCAGCGATCTTGAATATGTGACAGCTCTGCAGGGCAAGATCCTCGAGGTTTTCCGTATGGTTCGGACGGATATTGATGGCGTGCCGTCGGCCATGATCACGCAGGTGGCCGACTTTGTGTCCCTGGCTTTTGCTCGGCCGGACCCGGCCCAGGCTGCTGCCGAGAAACGGACATATGTGGCCATGTCAAAGGAGAGCATGGCAATTCTGCAGTCGCTGATCATCAGTAAGGGTGGTGATGCCGGCATATACGAGTCCGGGTCAGTCGCGACAGCCTTCTCTGCTCTGGCGAGACCCATTGTGCTCAAGTATCAGTTTCCGATCACCACAAAGTCGGCGCAACCCTGGAAGGAAGCGACTCGATGCTTTCTCGCGGTTCTGGAAGCGACACAACCACACATCATGTCCATGGACCTCTCGCGGACGGCTTTCCAGGAAATATGGCAGATCATTGTGACGGTTGCCAACGGCATCATGACTGCCGATTGCAGCGTTGCGCCGGCGTCGGTGAACATCCTCGAGGACCAGAACTTTGACATCGCTTCCTTTCACAGACTGAGGGAACTCATCATTCCGGCCCTCGGCGCCGAGGCCATCCCGGACAAAACGCGCAAAGGCTACGCCGAGGGTCTCTTCCGCATGTCGATCGTACACGCGCCCGCGCCCGCTGAGGCCTCCGTCATCTACGGCGGCAACAGCGGCGACGCCACGGGCCTCAGCGCGCTGTACAAGCCGCGCACGGGCCGCACCATCGACCCCGAGCCGACCAAGCGCAGCAAGATGAGCGAAGTCTGCCTGGACGAGTTGTTCGCCCTCGTCGCCGCCCACGATCCCGCCTCGCCCACGGTCCCGGACATCCGCCTGCAGCCGCCCACGCCGCTTCTACCGCGCGAGGGGCCGCCGCCCCGGGCTCAGCCCTCGCCGGGCGACGCCCACGCGCTGCACGTGCGGCTCGCTCGCACGGCGGCGCCGTACCTGATTCTGCGGTGCGCGCTGTCGCTGCGGGCGTACATCGCGGACCAGCCGCTGCGCGGGCGCATGCCGCAGCCACTGGCGCAGCGGCGGGAGCTGGGCCGCATCCTGCAGAGCCTGTTGGCGCTGCGGTCGGAGCCCGAGGCGATCCCCGACACGCCCAACGTCGACAGCGAGGGGCGCAAGCACCTTCTGCGGCTGTACCCACTGTTGGTGGGCGCGGTGCAGATCGCGGGCACGGCTGGCGACGATAAGGTGCTGGGACTGGTGCGGGAGGCGCTAGAGGTGGTGGGGGACGAGTTGGGGGTTTGAGGGGTGGAAGAGAGGCGGGTCCTCTTTCTCTTTTATTTTCAATTTTTCTTCTTTTGTTTGTCATGGGAGCTCACTGTCTCCAAGACTTTTCCTGTAGCACGCGGTCCCACAGGGCGGTAGACTCTGGTTTGGCGTTGTTTCTTGCACAAGTACAGCTCAAAGCATTTTGTCTTAGACGGCGAGTCAAATGATCACGAATCCGAGTCGTGCAAATTTGACAGGTACTGCTGAAGGATACCACGTGACTCTGCACGTGCCCTCCAAACCCCCCAATGGAAGAGTCGAGGTACGTACCTAGCTATAAAGTTGTGGAGCCCGCGAGCTAGAGGTCTAGCTTCTTACCCAAGTCGATTGACGTATCGAAGTCGGGAAACTTTTCTCTGTTCCCGGCGGACAGTTCGCACCATAGTCAATCTGACCATGTCTCTTCCGTCATGCAGGGGCGCAATCGCGCGCTTGCCACCCGCCGCAACTCGGAGTCTCGCCGCGTCGGCACAGCAGAGACGACAGCTGCTCCGACTAGAGCGGCCCTCGGCGTCGTCACAGCAGCAGGCCGTCTCCGCCGCCGCACCCCGGCGCGCCTTCACGTCCAACTCGCACGATGCGGCGCCCATGGGCAACCCGGGAGACGTCGGCATGGGCGGTGGCACGGGTCCCCCGCCGTCGTACTTCCAGCGGTCGTCGTTGCCGGCAAACACCATCGTGCGCTTCGTGCCGCAGCAGACAGCGTGGATTGTCGAGCGCATGGGCAAGTTCAACCGCATCCTGCAGCCCGGCCTGGCCATCTTGATCCCCTTCCTCGACCGCATTGCCTACGTCAAATCGCTCAAGGAGGTCGCCCTCGAGATCCCGAGCCAGAGCGCCATCACGGCCGACAACGTCACGCTCGAGCTGGACGGCGTGCTGTACACAAGGGTGTTTGACGCCTACAAGGCCAGGTGAGCTCGCCTCTCCCCGCAAACCAAATCACTCGTGTACGCTAGATGCGTGCATGCACTGCATCACATGAGCTGACTTGGGGCCTTCCTCACCAGCTACGGCGTCGAGGACGCCGAGTACGCCATCTCGCAGCTCGCGCAAACGACGATGCGCAGCGAGATCGGACAGTTGACGCTGGACCACGTGCTCAAGGAGCGGGCGACGCTCAATACCAACATCACGGCGGCCATCAACGAGGCGGCGCAAGCGTGGGGCGTGACGTGCCTGCGGTACGAGATCCGCGACATACACGCGCCCAAGCCCGTCGTCGACGCCATGCACCGCCAGGTAACGGCCGAGCGGTCCAAGCGCGCCGAGATCCTCGAGTCCGAGGGCCAGCGCCAGAGCGCCATCAACATCGCCGAGGGCAAGAAGCAGAGCGTCATCCTGGCGTCCGAGGCCCTGCGCGCCGAGAATATCAACTGCGCCAGCGGCGAGGCCGAGGCCATCCTGCTCAAGGCCCGCGCCACCGCCGCCGGGCTCGAGGCCGTCGCCAACATCATCGCCCAGGGCCGCGAGGCCGCCCAGGGCGCTGTGAGCCTGAGTGTGGCGGAGCGCTATGTGGACGCGTTTGGGAAGCTGGCCAAGGAGGGCACGGCCGTGGTCGTGCCGGGCAATGTGGGCGACATTGGCGGCATGATCGCGTCGGCGTTGAGCGTGTACGGCAAGGTCGGGGACGCGCAGGCCAAGACGCTGATGAAGTCGAAGACGGTCGAGACGCAGGAGGAGGACACGACACCGCGGAGCCCGAAAGACGCCATCGTGGCAAACTTCGACCGCGCAACGGCGAAGCGGTAATGGGGCCGGTTGTGGCAGACAGGGTTCAAGTAGCGTGTACTATACGGGCGTAGTGTTCTGCTCACCTTTCGCGCCACCCAACGCGATGTATCTAGCGCTATCGCATCACTACTATCACGACATAGGCGTTCCAAAGCGACTAGCAGCCAGTCCTGCGCGGGTCACTTCCTTGTCAATGATACAAATGCCGGAATCGTCACGCTGTTGTGCACGAAAGAGGCTCGGAACTAGACCACTGGGGGCTTCGTACCATCTGATACACGACGGTGGTCTCCTAGCCATGCGTAACATGTCCGCTATCGTGCTCGCCAGACCACAATCGCTTCGTTTTCCTCGTGAAAAAAGAGGAAATGAGTGAAAAGAGGGAGGGAAAAAAGGGAGTTATTATCTTAGGTTCTATAGACGAGAGGTCGCAAGGCCTGCATAACAACTGTATAGACCATCGAAACAACAGCAAGACCTGTGTAACGTATACACTCCTATATGCCTCTCCATGTTCCTGCCATCGACCCACCCTTGCGGTGTTTCTCCTCCTGGTGCAAGAAATACTGCGCAAAAAAAAAAAGCGGCCAACAGCCGGGTTCAACCCTTGTCTTTTCGTCCATCGTCGCGATCTCGGCCTCGGGCGAAGGGCAACCTTGACGGGTTCCCGGGGGGCAGCACCACGTCCATCCCGGGCGTATGACCGAGGGAATCGCCGGTCCTGACGGTCACGGTCATCTGTCTCGATCGAGCGGTATAGACGGCGCGTGATGGATGGAATGTCGTCTAGAGTTTCGGAAACATCCCTGTCGCGCACGGCTCGTCCCAGCGAGAAGGCCGGCGATGTGGATGAGGGCGGCAGCGGTCGGGTCGTCAAGGAGAGCCGGGATTACTCATAAGAGCAGACAGGGCTCTGGGTAAAGATAGAGGCACTTGGTACTCCGCGATCTTGTCGGCCGTACCCTTGTCAAACACCCGCGTGCGAGGTATACTCTTGGCATCTTGTGGCGTCGAAAAGAAAAGCGAGCGAGATCCTCATGCGGTCGTGAGGCGATGCCACGAGTCGTTTTTGTAGCCCTGTCCGGCGACTCTCGTCGCGCGCCTGTTTGCCGAATACACAAGGAGTAAACAACCGTATTTGGGGGGAATCAAAATTTACTTGCGGTTGGTTATCTATAGTCATTCATGTTGAAAGAATGAAAAAATCATGGGGAAAGATTAAGTGAAACATTCCGCGAGGGTGCTAATTCAAAATTCTAGGGAGCAAAAAATTTGAGATGGTTCTTTTCTTTTTTTCTTCTTTTTTTTGAAATAATGAGCGCCAAACCCCGATCCCGGGCACAGTCGCGGACGATAGTGAGCGGATGATCAGGAGGTGCGTGACAACATTATATACCCCCAGCAGCAACTAGCCGGACCTGGGAATCGAACCCAGGACGACGCGGTAACAACTTGGGGTTGTTCCAGCAGGACCATCTCGGTTCCCGACTTTCTATACTAGGACCTCCCACAAACAGCACTATAAACCCGAATGCGTACTAGGTCGAAGGTCCACTCTTTCAATCCCATCTTCTTCTGTCAACTCTGTAGCAAACACCCGCAATACAGCCATGAGAAGGAACGGAGAAAACAGAGTGTTTGTTCAAAAGGTAGCCAATGTAGTATTGCTTTCATGCTTGCAGCTTGCGATCGAACAACCTAGACAACGCAACCGACGCGACCGACGCGACCAGGCCAAAAGACATACCATCACAAGTTTCAACATCATTCTTTACCTTCATTCAAACTACGTTACATTTCGCCATGCATGACGGCTTTATTGAGTAGTACTGATTACGAGATATCTAATCCGGCTAGAGCACCTAGCCCTTGAGGTTCATCGAGGAGCTTGCGAATAGCTCAAAAGACTGGCCGCATCATGTCATGCTCCAGCACTACACAGCAATTCAAACAACTATAAAGACACTAGAGCCAAAGTCGGTTGGAAATCCGGAAGGTGGCGGATACCCGAAGGGATGAAGGTTCTGAGAGAGAATGAAAGGACTATACAAGTCTTTCGTGTTGAGAAAAAAAAACTATTGTGCGATTGTGCCGGGTGGGCGACTATGATACACGAGGGCAGCAGAATATATTCGTAGCTCGAGATAGCGAGCTCTTAAACTATTAGGCAAGTTACCTGAAACAAATATCTACAGGCTCAAGTCTCCTTCCTCTGACAATAAACAAGAGAAAAGCAGCACCAACAGCAACAGTACTACCGCCACTACCAGCAAAGCCAAGCTCTTTTTTTTTGGCTTAGAATGCCACCTTTTCAACTTAAGCATCAGCTGCCGAAAACCGGTTTCTGCTGGCGGGGCACCATTACAGGTCGCTCCAAAGGGGACTCCAGAGTCTCAAAAGCGATGCGCGTGGTCGCCCCAGGCTTGAGAAAGCAGCAGGTCCGGGACCTGCTGTGCATGGTATTCGTGGAGGCGCGGGCGGTGGCCCAAGAGGCCAATTCTGACGTGGAAAGGGATTCGAGTAAGTTAGATCAAGCCAAGGCTCACTTCGATCGCCGGAATTGTGAAGCCTCAAAATAATTCAAAACATTCAACATCTTCGAGACTGTCCGGACCCACTCGGCAACTCTTCTGTCCCCATCAAAACCCATTCAAGCTAACCAGTTTCTGTGGTTCCAACAGTGGCCCTTGTCACGGTGGTCGAGGAGACCCATCGTCGTGTCGGTGGGTGGGCGTCGGCCCTCACCGACAACGTCTTCCTGAAGCTCTTCCGAGGGCTTCGGGACGCCCGCGAGGCGTGGCGCCAGCACCACGGCATCACGGCCGCCGACGCCTCTGCTGGCGTCGCCTTGTCGTTGGCCTCGGTCATCGACAGGTTCGAGGTCGCAGCCGCGAGGCTGCGCCTCGGCGTGACCGAGGACTTGCTGCGCCTCGCGGCCGCCGAATTCGACGATGACGATGACGCCGACGCCGAAGCCGACGCCGACGCCAATATGGACGTCGACGAGGAGGAAGAGGAGGAGCAAGAGGAGGAGGGGGAAGATGCGGAGGCCGCCGCCGACGCGCCCGCGTCGGGCCCGCCTGGCGCCGGCGCCGCCTTCACGCTGGCGATTCGGCCGGCGTAGGCGCCAGGCGGGGTGGCGGCAGACGAGGGAAGTCCTTTGATGAGGGTGGGGGTGGCCGGCGGGCGTCTTTGCGGGAGCTGGTTTTGGGGGTTGCGGGATATTCTACATTTTCGGGCTTGTTTCTTCAGCTGCTGGTTTCTTTCGCGTTTGGGTGTCGTCCCAAGGGCCACAAGGCAAGGTGTCTTGCTGGGTGCTCAGGCGCATTCTTCCATGTGATCAATGTCATGTATGCCCATGCCCATTGAGATGTTGGCGTCGGCCACGTGTCCAAGGCATTTGTATGTGCTTGAGAGGTTCTTTATCCTCGTTTACAGGGCTTGGATACATGAAGCAGCAAATTGGACATGGATCAAAAACCCAACAATGAGGACGCGCTGGGCAGTCAATCACGTCAACCCATACTACACATTTTTCAATCAAATCAATCGACTTGACCGGCGAGACGGAAGAACATTTGGAGAAGCTACTTTCAATTTTCAAAGCGTGCATGTATGCTAAACCTCAAGGTAGCGGACTTTGCAGAGCTGTTTATCTTCCTTCTGTATGTCTTTCCCCTCTAGCCGTTTTAAATCTGCTGCTAATCTCGAACTGCTCTTTATAAAAGCCGTAATAATGAACCACAGTGAATCCGGTGCTTGCATGGCTTGTATGTGTCCATCATTCTCCTTTGTGATCATCTCCGCATCTGCGTCTTCTAGTCTTCTAAAGTCAACCAAGTGAGTCAATGCGTGGGTGCCTGGTCGATTGGTCTACTGTCCCATTGTCCGATCTCGCTGTCGTCGGAGCCTCGCGAATAGGTTTTGTTGAGTGATGGGAGGATTTGACCGCTGGGGCCCCGCAAACAGATCTTGTTGAGCTTGTGGTTGTGATGGACTCGTAACCTTGAGGGGATTATTCGACAATGAATTCGTTGTCGCTGGTCGGGTATTCTCACAACTTTCAAATTCGAGGCGGCTGCTTGGTGTACGTTTCGCTCTTCGAGGTCGTCCTTTATTGACATTCACCCTTTTGTGGGGATGATGGGATGATGATGTAACGGGTTAGGGTTGACAAAATGCGGGAAAACCGGCCTGGTCCTCGGGAGCGCGTGTGATTCGTAGAACAGTAGCTAGTCCAGACCACGGGGCTCACGTTACGGGTTCGTAGCGAAGCTCTGATGTGGTGCGTAGACTAGTTGATCGACTAAGGAAGGGAGGGCGGCGATCGACATGATCGCTTAGGCTATTTTACGATGGGGAAGAACATTGGCCCGTCCACGTGAGCGTCGCTGACTAAGCGCTTACGTGGATACACACGCGCATGCTCGATGACCAGCCACACGATGTGCCGGCAGCCACAATCTCCCGGGAAGCATGTACTGTGGCTACTAATCGCTACAACGTCGTCGCCATCAAGCCCACACTGCATCCCGACGCTGCGGCACGATCCCCACCGTCCTGCAGTACACAATTACCTACCCTCCCGATCGGTACGGACAGAGCATGGCAACGACACCCTGCTCCAGTATTATATATATACGCATATCTATCATTCCTGCCCTTGCACAGATCGGGCATGCCCAGGGGTGAGGAGGTGAGAGAGAGGAGACCAGCGCAGAAGACGGCCCGAAAACTCCATGGCAGAGGGAAGATTAGCCGGGCTTTCCTCGTACCCTACTACTCTTCCTGTTCTATGCCCGAATGGATGGACGGAGACACCACACAACGCGCAACGGCGGCAATCCATTCCATCAATACAACCGGCCGAGCTCCCCATCTTACGCAAAGTAGCTCTTCCAGAGAACGCCCTCCAGGTCCTCCAGCTGCTCCGGTGTGAAGTACTGCAACATCGCACAGACGTTAGCTTCCTTATACTGAGGCAATACAAACATGGCGGTTTTTCGCCCGCGAGGCAATGGGCTCTCACCTTCTGGTCCACACTCCAACTGTCCTGCCTCGTCTTCTTGAACTCGGCCAAGATGCCCTTCGTCGCCTTGCCCACCACCCCGGGGTCGTTGGCCGTGCGCGTGGCCAGCCCCGCCAGCACCTCGGGCATCCACGCCGGCGGCGGCGTGGCGTACGGAAACGCCTCGATGAGCGCGCCGAGGCCCAGCACGGCCGCGTGCCGCGCCACCACCTGTCGCTGCATGTTGACGGGCGTGTCGGTGCCGGGCGTCTTGCGCTTGGGCATGGGGTTGCGCGCCAGCTGGTCCTGGAAGCGCGCCTTGAGCTGCGCGATGATGGGGTTGCGGATCGCCGCCGGCGTGCACCGGATCATGCCCGCCAGCGTCGCGCTCGCGCAGTCGCGCACCTCGAGCTGCGGGTCCGACAGCATGTCGCCGACGGCGTCGAAGAGCATCTGCCGCTGCCGGTCGCCCGTCAGGAAGAGCCGCCGAAAGTAGATGATCTGCATGTTGAGCTGCGCGCGCAGCCGCTGGTGCCACGACGTCGCCGTCTTACCGATGCGGATGAGCGCCTCGATGAAGGGGTCGACTTCGCCATCACGGAAGGGGATGTTGGGCAGGTGCCGGTACACGTGGTAGGCTAGCGATATGAGCTCCGGGTCCTCCTTGACGTCCATCATATGCAGGAGCTGGTCGATGAAGGGGTCCGGGAAGAAGCGCACCAACTGCGTGCACTCCTGCGAGCTCAGCATGCCATCCAGCCATTGCAACACAGTCTTGGACCCAGACGTGTACTGGGAAGGCGTTTGCTGGCCCGGCGTCCGTTCATGGCGCCACTTCTCCAGACGTGAGAAGACCTCGGTGACGGTATCGGTGAACTCCGGAGAAGGCTCGTAGGGTCGGATGCCGATGGACGAGGCGGCTTTGTTCTGCTCGAGCAGCTTGGTCACGTTTGGGAATGACTCATGGTAGCGTGTACGATACGTCGTGGCGATCACACGGCCAATCGACTCCCGCACCGTCTTGTAGGGATGATCAATATGGGCGAGGAAATCTTCCAGGATGGGTTTCTCGTGGCGGTAGTGCCAGCCCGCATCGTTAATGACGAACTCGAGAAGCTGCACCTTCGCCGACTCTTTGAAAGCGGCGTTGGAGTTTACATCCAAGCGGAAAGCGCTCAACGCCTGGATAAACTCCCGGACCCGTCGCGGATCCTTCGAGTTCAACACCATGTGTAGACCCGTCATCCAGTACGAAAGGTTATCGGGTGTCAGGTCATCGGCGATGATCTTCAGCATCAACGGTGCCGCGTAGCCCCACACTTTGTCGCGGATCTCGACCGGGTCGTCGGCGCTGCCTACCAGCATGGCAGCGAGAATCTCCGCTGTCGCCCGGTGCTGGTGCTTGTCGCTGCCGTCACCATAGATGTCCTTGGTCATCTCCACTATCTCTTCAAACGTGGCAGCTGCCTTGCCGTAGTACACAAGATCGAAAACGTTCATCAAGCCCATCGCGTTCGTCAAGCGGAACCGATCAGCACTGGAGTCCCTTGGCTCCTGCTTCAGGTAGTCGAAGATCAGCTTGAACCAGTCTTTCGTCAAGATGCTTCCAATCTGCTGCCGCGCGCCCTCCTCCAGCTCGTCGTAAGCCGTAAATGCTTTCGGTTTAGCCCGGGCGGCCGTGAAGGACTTGCCCCAGACGAGCCAGCCCGGGAAGTCATTGTCAAGGAAGTACTCTGGATCATCATAGTGCTCGAACTGGGCTAAGAATTTTCCGGTCCACTCTGGATCCTCTTGCGGTACTTGGACCTGAAATCGGTTCTCCTCCAGCTCATTTTCCAGGAGATAGTTTTTGTAGTCATGACCGTAGATGGCCCGCATATCAATGGCGGTGAAGATGGTCGCAAAGGCGCCGGTATAACTGGCCCGTAGGCTCGGATGGGGGTCGACGGTGCCACGGGCAACCAGTTCAATGAACTCGGGAGACGCCAACGTGTCGAACCTGACGCAAAGGTTGAGCAAAAAGAGCACACAGCGGGCGACCACCTTCCAGTGAGACTCCTTTGCCAGCTCTATGAGCTCGAGTCCAAGCTTGGCCTTCTCGTGCTCGACCTTGGTCCGTCGTTCCTTGATGAAGTCGTTCCGTCGGTGGATGACGGCCGAACAATCCTCATTCGGCCTGATCACCTCCACAGCTTCGGGATCGAGGATGATCATGCGCTCAAATACCGTTCCGAAGGGGAAAAGCGGGTACAGCGCGGTCGATCCCAGGTGCTGAATCGAAGCCTTGTCGACCGCTGCCGTCTTGATGTAGAGTCGCAAGAGCGTGGGCGCAAATCGCCAATCGCGAAGCAACGTCTTCAACAGACTGGTGTAGAGCAGGGTGTACATGGAGCCCTTGATCCGATCGTGGTCATTCTTCCCGAGTGCCTCGCGAAACTTTTCCAGGACGACGGGGATAACAAGAGTCTTGCCACCTATAAGTACCTTGAGAGACGAGTCCTGCGCCCCCTGCGCTATGCGCCTGACGTCGGCGTAGGAAGATGTGCAAGATTCAGCGAGATCGAGTAGAAGAATCTTGTCTAGCTCGCTCTTCTTGCGGTAGGCGGCGTTGTACTTCACACGCTGTAGTTGATACGCATCTGCTCGCTTGATGAGAAGTGGCCGCGGATACGCCTTCCTCAATCCGCTGATCTTGAAAGGCGCAATGTCGGCTTTGTAGAGCTTGACGAGTCGCTCCAGAGGGTGAGCAGATCGCTCGATGCCGACATCTGTTATCCAATTCCGGTAAGTAGCATACAGCGACGTGAAACAGGCAACGTCGTCTTCCTGATTTGCGTTCAGGAAGCCATGTGTGCGGGAGAGCAGCCTTCCGATGTCTTCGCGCAGCTTGTGGATGTGGTCGTATACGGGATCCTTTCGATCAAGCGGGTAGCCCGCCGGATACTGAATCTGCCGCTTCAGTTCCTCGTCGTCAGCCACTTCTGCGAGCGGATCCTCGTCCTCCTCCATCATGGCATCTCCTTCATGATCGAGTGACCCGTTGGTCCCGTTCGCTTCGCCCGATGCCTTGGTAGGGTCGAAAAGTACCGAAACGCCGGACAGGATAAGGCGTATGGCCGTGAGACTTCGTGACAGCTCGTCTGACCATTCCTTGTTTTTGCCTTTGCGACTGACCGGCGGGTTATCGCTCATCAGGAGCTCCAACCTCTCGGACGCAGCCTTGATCTGGCTCTGGAGCAACTCTACGGCAAAGGCAATCTCGGGCTGAGATGGCCGATGCCATCGGATTGTGAGCCTGTCGGGTTCCGTCGTCTTGCCCCAATCGTGGATGTCTAAGCCGCGTGCCACGACATCGGGCTCGTACAGAGCATTGTCGATGGGGTACGTGTGTGTCAGATTGAGGAGCAGGTGATGGATGTAGTTGGAGATGTGGATTGTCGGCAAGCCGCGGCATTTCTCCTGCATGTACTGTGCAATGTCGAAAAGCTCCGACTTGTACTTCACCACTTCGCTGCCGACGTGGACGACGCACATGGAAAGCATGCTGACATGCCAGACGAGGGCGCGGTCTCGAGGAAGAATCTCTGTGCCGCTGCTCCGGTCAGAAGCGGCTCTGTTGTAATCGATCTCGTTTCGGATGTTGACAATCAACATGGGTATGAAGACTTTCAGCGTCTTCTCCGGGTTGGCTTTGCAGAATGCATTGCATATCCACGCCATTGCGTCGCGAGCTTGGTGAACCACATGAGACGACACGAAAGCGGCAAGCTTCTCCAAGACCATGTCGAAAAGTTCCGGCGAGAGCGTCGCAAACAAAGGTGTTAGAGCAGCCGGCAGTGTGTTGATAACATTGTCTTCTGGCGAGCCTGTCCTCGGCTGGTTCGAGTCTGGGAGGTTCTCCAGCAGAGTGAACACTTTGCCGAGCAGAGTCAAGACGAACTCGCCGAATCCTGCCGTTGAAGAGCGGAGGATTTTGGCTTCCACCTCGTCGCTGAGTTCCTCCTGGTAGTCAAATTTGACATCTTGACCTTCTCGCTCCATCCGCTCAAGCTCACCTTGGACCCACGCTTGGGCAAGGCTGGTGTCGTGCACATCGTCATCGTCGTCATTGAGCAGTGGCACGAAGGGAATGCTGAAGGCGACGCTCTGGATGAGGTTCAGTGTATACTGCGTTTTGCCTAGGTCATTTGCATCGATTCCGGGCAACGCCAGTGCGAGCAGCGCGGTTATATGGCAACGGAAACCCTTGTGCTTCGAGATGATGTTGGCGATCATTTGAAGTCCACACAAACTCGAAGTTGTCCGGTGGACTTCGACCAAGCCCTGCAAGCTTGGGTAGAATCTCTGCAGCGCCCCGGGGAGCATCAAGTTTGGTTCCAAATAACTCAGTCCTTGGAGAGTGCAATGGTAATAATTCGCAACCTTGGAGCTTTTGGCAAAGATGCCCATAAAGGTGACCTCCTTGAGCGCCATCACGAATCGCTTCTTGACCGTATCGTTGAGCTTACGGTCAGCCGGCACGTCGAGTTCGCCGCTTTGCTCCCGGTTCCACCGAGATACGAATATATCGGTCAAGAAGAAAGTCAGCTGGGCTAAGAAGCTTGTCCAGCCGCCCTGGTTTGAGGGATGGAAGAAGGTGTCGATCGACTGCATGAGGCCTTCGAGATTGCTTAGAATCGAGCTTTCTTGGTTCAGGCACAAGGGAGACAAGGAGTGCACAATCCAGCGTGCTATCATATAGGGCACTGGATGCTTCTTTCGGTCCTTCTCGATCAGCATGCCCAAGCCAGCGGAATAGTCGAGTGAGGAATACGGCGAGTTGGCTTGCCCGACCGGTATCTCGGTTAACCTCAAGACGGCGGTGAAGATGAGGTTGGACTGCTCCTTGGTAAAGATGCCGTGCTCGGTAAAGGGTATATGGGTGCAGTGAAGATAATCCCTGGCCATGCGGGAGAAGATGTCGATGAAGCATACATCGAATTGCTTGGACCGAGTCATGAGAGACCAGAGATGGAAATAGGTGGGCAGGAAATCCGACGGCTGGGACTGGGGCGCAGTGGGCGGTGCTGCGCCGGTGGGCACCAGGATGTTCAGCAATCCGACCACAATGTAGGCATTCGTCATATCCGACGTGCTGAAGAAGGGCAAGAATTCTTCCAGCATCTCCCGCCGCACCCGCGGGTCGAAGAAGCTGTTTGCGTGCAGGCAGAGCTTCAAGAGGTGCTTTTGTGACCTGCGTCTGCTGGCCTGGTGTGCCCCCGACTCCGACGGCAACACCAAACCCTTCAATTCCTTCCAGAGCGGTCGCCAGTCCAGGGTGAGATCTTCGCCAGGTTTCAAGTAGTGCTTTTTCCTGCTCAACATGTTAACCACCAAAGCTGGGCGAACGAGACGCGCATAAGCAGGTAGGCATCAGTCGAACCTACCTCGTCAGTACTATGAGCATCCTCGAGAAGCGGTCCGCCGTGTTGGGCTCCAGGCCGGGAGCCAGAGCTAGCTGATAGTAAAGCTTGGCGAGGCGGGCTCGCAGTTCCCGCGTCATCTCGAACTTGAGGTTCAACCATCCCTGAAGTTCCCTGGTCCAGTGTAATGCGCCTGGCGAGAAATCTTCGGCCTTGATAGCGACGTATAGGTTTTTCAAAATATCGTTCAGCGCGGCATCCCGATATGACTCCTCCTCCACCTCAAAAGGTAGCTGGTTGAAGTACTTGAACGTGCGCGGGCGGTAACGCTTCTTGTCGTTCTCGTCGGGTCCCTCGGCGAAGGGGATACCGGGCGATGTTGCTCTCGAGATTGTGTCTGCGCCAGAGAGTTGGGCGGCAACGAACTGAGCTACGCCTCCACCCGCGCCGGGGGCAAAGCCCAGGCTTAGGTTGGCATGATCTTCGGGATATACCTCTTCCATTCTGCGGTCTAGCAGGCCGTGAAAGCGACCTTGGCTCCGCCGCCAGACTCTCTAGCGCGCGCGCAGGATCAGTGCGTCGGAATTCGCTCGAGTCGTGGGTACGTTGCGCGGTCGGGGCACGGGGCACGGGGCACGAGGCACGCCGCCTGCCCGGCGGCGATAATTGCGGCGTGATCCGCGGCGCCGGCGATCGGATAACGAATGGGACGTTCGAGGAGGTATCAGGTCGGTGCTGAAGAGTGATACTCGGCAAGAATGCGTACAGTCTTCCTCTGTTCTAGATCTCTGCATCAGCGAGCTGGCGCAAAGACCGGAGTGGTGTCGTCGTGTCGACAGTCAGCAGTACGACGTCGCCGGCCAGGTTCTGAAAATACAGCCACAGCCGAGTGGAAGCACGGCCGCATATAAGTTCTCTTCTTAAGCTAGGCAGGTCGCACGATACGAGGCTTGGCGTTGTGCGTCGTGAGGCCGGCCGGCAGGTTACCTTGTGAATGGTAGGGGTTGCGGCTGGGGACTCGCTCGGACGCATTTGACAGATTCGCGACGACGAAGGCAAGAAAGCAGCAAACTCACCTCCTGTGCAGTAATTCGATGTTCAGACACAATGAAGATGCGCGCCAGGAGACCCGGGGGGTTGTTGATGAAGAGATCTGTTGTACTTAATGTACAACCGCAGGATTTAGAGATAGAGCAAGGTACTTTTTACGGAGGCTGCTACTGCACGCTTACCTCACCCGCACCCAGGTAGCGGGGTATCCGGGGTTGGCCGGCGGCCCCACTTGCGCGACTCGGGGAGCACGAGCCACTGACCGGGCAGATTCAAGTGGGGGAGCACTGGCGAAGGGATCCCGGCCTCAACATCGAAGGCACTGTGCACCGTCACACGTCACACGCCTGTCCGTTCATCGCGTGCTGTTGTCGCACCGGAGCGGCCTGTTTGACCGGCCTGCCGGCTACCTGCAGTAGTCCTTCGCCGAACCGGGAGGACAGGACGTGCACCGGGACACTTGTCCTGCTCTGGCAGAGCTGTGCAGAGGTGTCTTCTGTCCTTTACTCCTTTTCGACCATCGACCACGCACGGGCCCGGCTCTCGGCTTTCCACATGTCCGATTGTTCCGGGCTGGTGCCGTTTCTCCTAGTCGCCATGTTTGCGGCCCAGCCGCCCGTGTCATGATGTAATCGATAGCGGCAGCAGAAGCAAAGCCATCGGCCAACTGTTTCGCGGACGAGAGGTATGACGGCTCGTCTCCCGGAAACCATTTCTTGACATGTCTTGTGCACCGTTGGACGATCTATAAATACCTCGACTCGACAATACCTCAGGAGTTTGTTGCCTGCATGCGACTTCTTCATCCGCAGGAACTTGGCTCCTAGTATCGTCCACTCCTCGCTTGCTCTGTCTCCCCTCACCCGGCCTAAATTCCGTGCTTGAATGTCAGGCAGCATGACAAGCAGCAAGGGAAAGCCCACGGACCCTGAGTTGAGGGAACAGCTAAAGGAGGGTAAGATAGTCGAATTTCGTGGCCAGTCCACACGTCCTAGCTGACCTCCATCTGTAGAAATAAAACAAGAGCCAAATAAATCCGGCGGAGGAGAGGGAGAATGGGCCGCCTGGAAGGTTGGTTTACTCCCACAATTCGACTGGTTGTCAGCCTAGACACAGGTGCTGACTACCTAGACTAGGCATCAAAGCTGGCCAAGGAGTACGAAAAGCAGGGCGGGGACTATGAGAATGAGGCCGGCTCGAAGAATGAGCCCAAGAGAGGGAAGCCGCAAGCGAAAAGCGAGGCGAAGAAGAAATCAGAAACAAATGATTAGTTCTTACCTGCTAATCTTTCAAGATGGGCTTTATGGACCATAGCCCAAGTCCTGAGTAGCTCGTTCACACCCCACCTACTCATGTCCAGCGTGGGCTCTTCAACGTCGCGAAATCCACTCTTCAGATACAAACCGTGTCCCCCTTCCGATGGTTGAAGAAAGACGGGTACTCCAAGTTTGGCCGCCTCGTTCACGCCCCATCGAGTGAGCATAGCACCCGCTCCTCGCCTTTGGTGGTTTGGGTCGGTCCTGAGGAATTCCAGATGTTGCTCCGGTTCAGCGAGTGTTGTGATTGGGCGTGGCAAAACGATCCAGCCGAGCACCGTGGATAGTGGACGGCGCCTAGATCGACCTACAAAGATGGCGCTTTTCGCCCACGAGTCTCTTCCTCTGCTCTTCTAGCGAAGGGAACAAAGCCATGTAAGCTTCGGCATTCATGCCCGGCGGCGGTCCACGCTGCCGCTTCTGCGAGCTTGCGACCTGGCGAGCCATCACATATGCGCTATGCCGCCCACGCGATGATGTGAGCGTTGTCGAACTCCGAGATTGGCATTTCGGTGTCTATCACCTTGAGCAAGCGTACCCTCGTTCAGTCCTGCTTGATGCGCGTCGTATCTCCGTGGTGTTTTTCCGGGAAGGGGCCCGCTCGCCATTTGCACTCAGTCACTCAGGGTTAGGGCCACCTTGGCTCGAATTCTTCATCCGAGGTAACTCCGTGCAGCGAAGACTGCATCACGAAAAGTAAATCCTCAACTTGGATGCCAGAAGGAAGATGTTCTTTACCTTCCCTCGGGTAGAACCGCTTTCGGAAGTCGGTGTTATTGGCACCCCACACGAAAATGCCAGCTCTTTCGAATGCGCACCCGGAACGTCCGGATGCAGCCATGAGCGGTGCGGCGCCTATTCAACGGCCTGCTTTTCGTCACACTGAACACAATGAGCAATGCCAGTCACATTGAACATCGTTGCACAAGCACCTGCTTACAGGCCTCCTCCTACTTTCATTTTCCAATGTTGTCCTTCAGATATAAGCCACCATGCCTTGCCTGCAGGAGAATCTGATCCGAGGACTCAGAGCCTTGAACATCATCTCCCGCGTTCAGCAAGCTACTACCTCAAACCTCATACAAGATGAATTTCCAGGGGCAGCCAGATCCTCTGGCCCAGAACCCCCGGGCTTCAAGCTCTCGAGCTCGTCATCAGCAGGATCAAATGCTGGATTGCTACAAACATCAATCCCTTCGCATGGATTATGTCCGCCTCGGATACAGCAAGCACTGGGACATGGAAAAGCGGCGGCACGCATGGTCCCAAATCACTGTCCCAAGGGTGGCTCCGCCCCAGATCTACAAGAACGTGGATCCCAAACGATATCTCAATAACTACGAACAAGTTGCACCTGCCGGTACTTCAATCGACCCGAACATCGACTTGCACGAGCCCAGGAACTGGCACGACATGTGGCGTGGCCTTGGCGCTGGTGAGAACCAGCTCGCACGTGGAGTACGTCATGGTCGGGACAACGTCGCCGCCCATCGCACGCGCAAGATGATCAACTTCTTGGCTCCGCGTGGCCTGCGTCTTAACACGGTTCTCGGCTGGGGCGGACTAGGCGTGGCGACGCTCTGGGAAAAGCACCAGAAGCAGGCGGACGGTGCGCCGGGTGACGAACGGACCTTCTTTGTCGTCAAGGCGAATCTGGACCCCAGCAGCAAATCTCTGAACGCGGAGATCATTGCGCAGCGGTGGTACGCGGACTGCATGCACATGGCGCAGACAGTGGAGTCCCCGGCTCCAGACTTGCTGGTCATGGAATATGAGCGGGGTGGAAACTTGAAGGATGCGATGTGTAGGTGAGATCTACGAGACAACTGCAACCGAATGCTAACTCGTTTGTGCAGGCAAAATGTCGGATCCGAGTGCTTGGCTTCCGTATTCGGACCGGGCGCTCTGGCTGCTCATGGACTGCTGTACGTCGGATTTCCCAGCAAGCAAGCGGGTCGATGCCAAAGGAATTAGCTGACGGGTCTACACTATTATCAGTCTTCCGAATGGCGGTGGCGCTCGAGTATCCGGTAAGATTGCAGCCGGGACGGGTAAGAGGAACGCCGAAGATGGAGACAGAGGGTACCACCAGCCGCACCGTGATTCACTTCGACATCGATCCTCAAAACAGTGAGTAAACGGTTCGGCAGATCGCTTAGGTGCCCGCTTACGCATGTATACTGATCTGTCGACTCGTGAAGTTCTGGTAGGCGAGAGGGGTGATCCTCGGTACGGCGAACATCATAGGATCACGCCTGTTCTCAAGGTACGCCACGAAAATGGTCCTTCTCCTCACAGTCCCCGTGCTAATTACTGGTGTCATCTCGTAGTTGGCGGACTTCGGCCTGGCGAACAAACCGAGTCCCGAAAAACTGAGAGACGCGTACGTAGTTCAATCAGGCTCTAGTTGAACAACCGACTCACATGATTCTTAGTACGTGGCAGTGGAACCATAGGATGACTGGGAAGCAGGTCTTTTGGCTACCAGTAAGTCGCTCACCCGGCTGGAAATTGGACGGAAATCGCAGCTAAGACATTTCCGACAGGAACAATTCAGCGAGGAATGGGAGCACTGGATCATCCCCGGCGTCTCACCACGGGCCGCAGTGGACGCTGTGCTGAGCGATCCCGAGCACGTACCGGGCTCGAGCGTTGTCAAAGTCGCCGGCCGCTACACGTGGAAATCGAACATGTGGCAGCTTGCCCTGACCATGGCATGCATCATCACCAAGTGCCAGGTCAATGATCCAGTCCTTACGCCAACAAGATGGGTGGCCCCGGGTATGTCGGCAGATCGAGAGGCATATACCTTCGGTGGCGCCGTCCTCGAGTCAGACTATAGCATGGTCGACGAGGACCTGCGCATTCTGGTGGCATGGTGTATGATGGCACATGTTGACGATCGACCCGAGATGAGTCAGATTGAGGGACTCATCTCGGGAAAGCTGGCGCAGCCCTGGAATGGTGCTGCCGACAGTGATCAAGCGATCACGGCATGGTCAAAGAAGGTGTTTGGTGAGCCCAAGGATCCGGACGCACCGAATGAAGCGGTTCTGGCTGCGGTGAGTGTATCTCCATTCCCCCCTCTTGTGAGACGAGGAACACTGACCAAGGCCACAGTTCTTGGGCCGAACGCCCACCGAGCTCGCGAAGGCTGAGATTGATCGGCTAAATGCCATGCAGCGGGACAAACTCGCGCGTGACGCCGCCATCAAGGAGCTCATGCGTGCGCGGAAGGATGCTGCCCAGCATCGTGTTGAAGCTGACGCCCGTCACATCGCCGCCGTGCGGGCTGCCGCCGAAGCAGCTAACGCTGTTGTCCGGGACACTGAAACCCGATTTCAGGCGATTTTCGGAATTGCTAACCAACTTCCAACGCCGGCTGCGCGGGAGGGCTTCCTACAGCGTTCTACTCAACAATTGAACACTGTAAGGGCGGAGGCTCGCAATCAACATGCTGCCGCCGTCATGCAGGCTGCTCAGGAACGAGACAATGCCTACCAGGTTGCTGCCGCCATCGAACAGGTTGCTGAACAACGAGCTGCCGCCTTCGACGCTGTCAACCCGGGACCTGGACCTGCTGGCCCAGGACAGGGGCCCTGAGAAGGAGGCTTTCCCGGTGGTCCCAAATTTCCAGATCAACTAGCTTTCCAGGCGGTCTGGGTGCTCAAACCGTGTAAAACAAAACAATGCAAGGAAGTTCAAAGGCTGAGAAGACCGCGCGCGTTCCGTGTCCCGCTCTCGCGAGGTGTGTGTCCCAAAGCATCATACACAGGCAGAGATCACACACAGGAATGTCCACACCACGACCCAGATGCCAAAATCCAGCCTCACCAGCGCCGCACCTCCGCCAGCAGGCGGCGAGCGTGCCGTTGTAGCGCACGGCGCTGGCGTTGTGTGCGGCCCGGTAGGTGTTTGTTCTGTTGAGGATGGCAAGCGTGAAGAGCGCCGGGTCGGTGAATTGCGGCGCCGTCGAGGGGATCGAGGGGCTTTCAGTCACGGTCACGGTGGCTTAGGGTACGGCGAGGTCGTGAAGGAGGAGGAGGAGGAACATGCCGGCGATTTGTTGGGTGACACCCGCCTTTTCAGGATTCGGGGATCGGCCTCGATCAACGCGCTCACCGGGGTGTCGAAAGGGAAGACGGCCATTGGGTGGGTAGCGTCAGCGTGCGATGCGAAACGGCCCATTTTCTCGAATGCAGCCCTCGAGGCCCAAGTACGAACGGCATGCCAGCACCCGAATCGGGTGTGAGAAGGAACACGGAAAGGGCGAATGATTGGTGTTGCGATACCGTTGGCAGGCGCCAAGAATGCATGACGTGCGTAACGCAACGCGTGCCGCGCCAATGTTTGCGAATCCCGGAGACGCTTTTGGCAGAGCGAAGACGACGACGACAAGCTATCCATCTTCACGGGTGCTCGTCCTGTACATAAACACCACGAGTCCTGTGGGTCAATAGAAGGCTATCAAGTGAAGCTGCATAGCTCGTACCGTAAATAGAGTTGGCTCACCCCTTTTCCATGTAAACACTGAACTCGAAAGGATACCAAGGCATGAAGACGCAGCCAAGTCTGGTCAACGAGTGCCAGTAGAGGCTGATGCCATATGTCAAGATCAGGTAGGTAGCAAACCGTAGTAAGCTAGCCGCCGGGCTTTTGCAATTCTCAACAATGGAAGTTGCCCGACCTGAGAGTTAAACTCTAGCGGTTTTCAAAAAAAAAATCTATGATGGTCGTGCTGTTGCTAGGGTATGCTGCTACAGTCCTAAAGAAAGGTTAGCTGCCTACCAGTCTACCACACCTATGGCTATGGGCTTTTATTTATAGGTTTGCTTGCAGGCTTCGAGTTCTCGTAATCTACAATGCCCTTTCTATTTTCTAGGCCTTGTTCATGGCGCTTTGAGGGCAAAACCATTGACTCGAAATGACTAGAGTAGAGGCCACAGCCCGGACACCTTGTGAGAAAATTGCCTGATTGATCCAACCTCAGTTCAATCCAGCAAACAAGCGGCGTTTGATATCTCCATTTTTCATTTCATGGGCGGTTTTGTATTCTCTAGTTACGAATGGCAACAATGGAGTTCAATGTTTGATAGGACCCCTTCGACCTTGAAAATCTCCATTGGCTCCGAATCTTTTTCTTTTTCTTTTCCCCTCGAGAAGCTCGAGGGATGTCGTTCGTATTTAGGTATTACCCAGACTTCTCTTTTTATCGTTCCCGCGAGCAATCGCCAAGGCACAGCGAGTACCACGATAGAGAGCGAAAGAATTTTCACCATAGGCCCTGCTGCCAAGTACCTAAAAGCTCTCATCAACTCATTGACATTTGACTCATCTTCTGAACACAGGAAGTTGCTGCCATATTTCTCGACCAACCTTCTTCATTCACACAATACATCTACAAAAGAGTTATTGACACACGATAAAGATGTCGCAGCGCATTTATCTCAAGACAATCGTGCCCAGGGATGGCTTCGTCTGGGGCCTCACCATCACTGGCCGCAGCAAGTGGGATTTCCGAGCCCAAATCGCCATTCGAAACGTCATCGTCGCTTTCAAGCGGCGTTATGTACAAGACTTGTTGGCAGATCTTTTTGATCGAGCTTCACAGATCGCGTCTACAGCTGAAGGCTGGAAGCGGGACCCGAGTACGTTGTTCCAAACGACTTGACATACCCAGCATTCCTATTCTCCCTGGTTCTTCACTTGTCACACACCTATCCAGATGACCAGCAACGCATATGCGTTCAAGCTAAAAACTGAAACTCACAGTGGCGCTGACGATCCTGCTGGAGCGCCTTCAGCCACAGCAGCCCTGGACCGCTTCCCTCGACGAGAAAGTCTTCATGTCGCTGTTCCGCGGCATCCGAAACGCCCGCGCGGACTTCCACACCAAGGCCGGCACCCGCGCCGCCCTGACGGCGGGTACCGGCCCGCAGGACACACTGGCGGCGGCGGTCGACCGCTTCGAGGCGGCGGGCGGCGACCTCCGTCCGGACGTGACCGAAGAGCTGCTGCAGCTCGCGGGCGGACTGGCCGAGGACGGGGACGAGGATGACGTGGCCGCCGCCGCCGCCGCCGCCGCCAGCTGCCGGGCGGAACACGAGGACACGGGGCTGGGCGAAGAGGCGTCGAGCCTGAGCGACGTCTCGATGGCCCGGGATACTGACGAGGCCAAGTTCGCCGCCCTACCGGCCGTGCGTGTGCATACGGCCATGGACCGATGACGAGATTCGACAGGAGCAGAGGATGTCAGTGTGAATACTCTCCCAGTAGGGCACCCAGTCCGGAAACTCGACCAAAGCTGGAAAGCCGCCAAGGGAGCGAGAGGCGTGGTCTGGTGGAAGCCTTGTGCGAGTACGAGCAACGGACAGAGAAAGAGACCAACGCGATGCAGGTGCATCTGTTCCTTGCCTGTAGGTCAATCACTCACCAGGTCAGGTGTCATAGATTGAAACCTACGACAGCCGATGACACACGAGACAGCCACACGTCATCCATTGCCAAAGCCGGACAAAAGAATGCTACGCAGCAGCGTTCCAGCGTGGGGTGTGTGCAGGTGCGATGGGCTCATCTGCTGGCGATGTACCAGGCATGCCGCGATTCCTGCACGGACGAGCCTGCTCATCGCGACGATACCATCGTCGCGTGGGTGGGTTTTAAGCTTACTCGCGCTGGGGCCCAAGGCACATCCCGGGGAAGAGTGGAGGGGGCGCTGCGCCAAGCCCCCGGACCTTAATCCACCGGTGTGGCTGACGGGGGCCCAATCGGCCGGGCGTACGCGCCCGACGCCGACGACGCCACCGGGGCGCAGTACCTGGGCGTTCTCGGCATCTCCCTTGGATCGCTTCTTTGCATTGGCGGTGGGACCCACCGCATTGTTCCAAGCCATGTCCGCAGGCTCGGGATTTCGGTTCTCCCGGGAAGTAGCCAGTAATTGACGCACGGCGCGATACTAAGAAAAGGGGGGTACGCGTCGACCGCTAAGTGGCCCGGCGCCGGTGCGAAATGGACTGAGGATCCGAATGCCCGGTCCGGACGAACGGAGGTTCTAGCTGACGATGAACCAACGGCATAAACGATGAATACGACACGGTAGTTGCCCAGTGCAGGTGTTTTCTTTATTTGGTGCAAGACAGACCCATGCCCGGACGATCTCGGCCTCCGCAGACCCTACATCTCATCAACACCACCAGGACTGTGGTAAGAAGCGTGTCGATGTATATAGGTGCGGGGACACCTATCTACTATATATCGGGCGCGCACCCCTGCAGGCAACTTGATGCCGCAGCAAGGACGGAAGGGATGAATCACTGTAGTGGATATATGCATGTACTCACAGCAAGGCCAAGCCACAAACCACCACACATCGCCATCGCACAGGCTTTTAGGTACCCGTCTACCTCGATAAGTGTTCGCACCCGCATCACGAGTCAACCCGTAGGCCGCGGCCGATGCAACCCACCACGCCGCGAGACATGTGCACAGTCCCGCTGCAAGGCCACCGGGAGAAGGGAGCAGGAGGCGACCACGTATGGAGCCAAGGAATTCTCCACGTGGTCAAGTTCACTTGGTCCCGGGGAAGGCTTCCTACGTAGAAAGCGATCCGTGGTCTTGGTGGGCCTTGGATAGATGCGTAAAAGCACCGAGGAAAGGTCGGGAAGATGGGGTTGAGAAACCGACAGGACTTTGATCCTACTCTACGACGCCCGGTGAGGAATAGATGATTGAACCCTTGAAATTCAAATGCCAGAGAAATCCTGTCTCCTCGGAGCCGCTGTCCCCGTCTCCAGGCTGGACCAAGACTCTCCACCCCAAAGCGTACTCCCCATATGCAACGCGCCCGACTCCTATCCCGTTAACACCTCGCTTTATTCAGTAAAAAGATTCTGACTGGGCAAACGCCGCAAACCCCAAACTCCGCTGGAAAAATGCCCTGTTCACCGAACCGCTACCCTGCCATCACGCCCTCCAAGCGACCACCTCATCGCGGCCAAGCCTATCGTGCCGCAGCCGTGGGACCGCTGTTGCCGAACACACGGCCGAGCATACCGCGCATGCGCTTCACCGTGCGCCCGCTGTCCATCTCGCGGAGCTCCTCGGGCGAGATCTCGTACGGCAGGAGCTGCTGGGACCCCTTGCCCACGGCGCCGTTGCTCGGCACTTTGCGATACTGCAAATAGCACTGCTCGGGCGGGCACATTGGGAGCGCGTCCACAAGCGAGTCGTAGGCGCTGCCGTAAATGTATGGGTTCGGGTCGGCTTTCGGGTCGTTGAGTGGGGTGGAGACGGCGCTGGCGTGGTGCGAACCGCTGGACGCTGAAACAGATGGGCTGCTGTCGTGCGCGCTGTAGACGAGGGCGGGCGGTGATGTCTCGCGCAGGCACTGGCGCTCGCGGGAATTCCCTCGCGATGACGGGGGCGTCGGGTACTCCCGGCTGGGGGTGTGGCTCGCCGCGATCCAGGCCTCTTCCTCAGACTTGCGCAGGGCCCTCTCGAGTTGACGGCGTATCTGGCGCTCATGGCGGACTTTGATGTCCCGGCGAATGGGCTCGAGAAACGAGTCCAGCTCGCGGTACAGGTCCTCCTTCGTGATGCGCAGATCCCAGTCGAGCAGGAACAGCAGCTGCTTTTCCATCAAGTTGACCTCGGTCCGGCTGAAGCCGAAGGCAAAGGTGTCATGAGTGATGACGCTGTAGTTGGCCCAATGCTTGTTCTTTGGACTGCTGTCGTTGAGATACTTGGCCGCGAGGATAAGGGAGGCCAGGAAGATGCGGTGCGTTGTGCATCGGAGGCCCTTCGCCATGGGCTGCAGACGCGACTTGAGCCTGTTGAGGTACACGAGCGTCGACATCAAGGTGGGGACCTGTACGTTGGACGACAACACGAGCTGGGCGATGAACTCCTCCAGAGTCGGCAGGCTGCCTTCTTCACATTGTACCGGCCTGGGTGGTGGTGTTCTCGGGGGAGATGGCGGTGCCCGGCTGTTCGGTGGCGGATGAGGCATCAGGGTAGGGTCGCACTGGATGACGTTGTGGGCGGCATCGGCAAGATACGTGATCATATCCTGGTCGACTGGCGTGTAGACGAAGTGCTCGAGCGCAGCGGCGTTCAGCTCCGCTCTGCACAGGCTTTGTGACGCTTCCATGGTGGATGTGTGATGCTGAGGTGTGGAGTGAAGTCAAGTGAAGTCAGAGAGAGTTCACTCGAGATCGAAGTTGGTGTACCACAACAAGCGTCGAAGCTGCGTGTGACAAGCAGAAAAGGGGGGCCGGGCGAGTGACAAGAGGCTAGTGCAGCAGGCGGAGGGAGCCGTCGATTTTGTACTGACGGGAAGATGCGATCACGGGATGGTCAAGTGCATGAAAAGGGGAAGAAGGTTCAAGGGCAGGTCGACACCCCTGTCCGTCGGCACTTGGCAAGGCGTGAGTGATGGTGCTGCTGGGCTATAGGAAATTATGAGGACCTGGTCGTTGGGCTGGTGGGCGAGTGGCCCCAAACAGGCAGCGAGACAGACAGACAAGCCAATGTGCTCTGAGGAACAGTCCTCTCTTCCGAGGGCTTTGAGCTGGGTGGCGCCGGGCCTGCGTGTCTCAGGGCTTTATTCGGCGTAATAGGTGTGGTGAAAAGAGGCCTGGGGACCACGAGGCTGAGTCGTGTCCAGCCAGGCGTGCGGATGAGGGTGTGTGTATCCAGGCGTGCAGGGGTCGGGCCAAGGGGGGTCCAACCGAGCGAGGGTGGGCTGACCGCGGCCGGGGTCGGATGGTTATGCGTCCAGCGGGGCCCTCAGCCGGGAACTGGAATGCGCAGGGGTCGGCGGGGCAGGTGGGACAGGGGGCGCTCTCCTTGCGGCGATCGCCAATCGACTATCGGGGTGCAGGGGTGCAGGGGTGGCTGAGGGCTCGACGGCGGCCAAGTCCGGGCTACCTAGGTACCTCTAGGTAGTAGGCGCCTCGCCTCGGTCGGATGACAGGCAACCTGATCGAGGCAGCGTCGCAAACACGGAAATGCGGAAACGCCTTGCAGCCCGGTTGCAGAGGTGTCGAGATCGACAAAGACGCCCACCAAGCCCAGCCAGCAATCGAACAAAGCCAAGATGCAGGGAAGGGAGGGGGGGTGTGTGGTGCTCTCCTATCTCCTGGACTGACTCGAGAAGTCGGCGCAACGCACGATCAGCTGAAGGACGGCGCCCGATCGGAACGCCACCACTGGGAATGTCGTCGAGCTCTCCACGTCGGGTACCAAATCCGGGGAAGTTATCGCAATACCGAGATGTCGAAAATTGGGTTTGCGCGAGGGGAGTGAGCGAGTTGAGTTTGCGTAGACCTGTCACTTCCCGAAGCGACGGGACGCGACGGAATAGGTAATGCAGCAACAAGTGACAGCAAGCCCGGAAAAATAGAGTAGGGGGGAAAACAAATGCACGATCTCGAGCCGGCGGACCGCTTGAATTGCTGGGTTTGGGAATGTAAAGCGTGAGATAATACCAGAAGTGAGTCTTGGGATCCGGTCGTCTTTTATCTGCACCCTGCGGCAGAGTAGGTATACCCTTGGCTGCGGGCGGCTCGCCGGAGTCGTTGTCGCCAAGACGACAAGAGCGCTGCAAGAGACTGGCTGCAAGAGCTTGTACTTGGAAATCGTGGACTGCAGCCTTGACAGACGCCGTGTTCGCGTGTTCGAAGAGTCGCCCTGTGTCACTGAGGGTGCGGCTGTGATTGGTGCAGAGCGCTTGCGTCGTCAAAGTTCGCGGCCTCGGGATGGTGGAGCCGGCTTTCCAAATTGGTAGAGGTGAAGCTAGGTACCTCTAACTTGGGATGCGATGAATGCAGCTCCCGTCGGAAGAGGTACTTCGTTAGAAGAATTTGGTCCGCCTAGAATAACACACCCTCGGGCGCCTTTCGTCGTCCAATGATGCGTGAAAGAAAAATTTGAAGCGAGTAGATTGGATGGGAGCCCCCGTCTCCGATATACTGTTGCCGGCCGGAGAATCAAGGGGAAAGCGGTCCAGGGTCGCGGATACCGGTTGGCACGGCTGTCAATATAATGAACCAGAGTTCCTCGGCACAGCACAAGGGAGGTAACAAAGCGCGTGTGCGTTGAGGAATTGCTTCCAGACGAGGGCGAAAGAGCCCCGGAAGGCGGAAGGGATACCCGGATACAAGAAACTACTAGGCACGCTTCGACGGTGTCGAGGCTGACTCGTCGTAGTCGTCGTAGCTCACAGATGGCTTCTCAATCACTGACGTTGCTCAGAACTAGGTAGCCAAGCTGTTGTTTGGGCCGTGCCTAGAGGTACCTCTAAGGTTGGCCGGTGTCGCCAATGTTCCGATTTTGCGGAATGCTGCTGCACTTAGATTGGCATTTCCTGCTCGTTCCCTGCCATCACCGGCCGTGCATCATCCCGATCCCTTTGGTGGTGAGCCGTCTGGATGGAGGCCATTGTGTCCCGAAGCGTCGGCAACCATGGCAGCATGATCAGACGCTTGAAACAGAACTTCACGAGCGGGAGGGGTCGTCCCGTGCTTGGCCTAGGCCTAGCTTGGCCGGAAGCGGGTGTCACCCGTCCGTTCCTTTGACCCCGCCTTCGCAACAACCTTGGCACTACCCTCACGGTAGTTTCTGGAGCGCACCTCGATTGGACCATGGTGCACTTCGTATGCACAGGTACAACATCAATCGTCAGACAACAGGATCGCGCGTCAGATATGATGGTTCCCCAACCTCCTTGCCCCCGCGAGGCATCCTGTCGCGGTTTGAACGGCCTTGTTTCACTCGCTCGACGGGGCACCTTGTTTTGTTTCTGATATGGAGTCGTGCAACGCAACGCATCATCGCGATTGCTTGGTGAAGAGGCAGGTTGTAAGAGCAGAAGCAAAAGTAGAGGTAGTTCCGAAAATGCTTGTCCGTTTGTAGAGTAGAGGGCGACGCTTCCCATGCCACAGAGTCGGTCGTAGTCCCTAGCCCTAACACACATGCCTGTGAACCCTCATCTGTTCAGGGCTCGCGAAGCATGCTGGCCAACCATTCACGGGCCGAAGACAAACGTCAAATTGCTGCCCGCGCCGGGGCGCCGGATGGAGTCGGATGGACATCAGACGGCGAAACCCCGCATTCGCAGGCAGCAATCGCGGATGGACAAGGATGCGGCATCTCTGTGAATGGCAACTTGTCAAACACAGTAAAAGGATTTGTCGATGACTTCACGTGCTTCGTTCGCCCCCAGACTTGTCCCTTTCCTCATCGACGGCAAGGGTGCGCCAACGCGTCTTGCGTTTCTGGGGTAGTACGCAACCCCGACTTGTGACTGGAGGGAGCCCTCCACCATGTTCACAGGTAGATGGATTCCAGGGACGAGCGCGTCAGCGGTCGGTCGCATAACGCTGACAGGAGATAACATGAAGTCTTGGAAAACCACTCAAGTCGATGCTCAAGTGTCAAGGGGCTTTACATGCATGGGTCTCTTCCGCAGATTCAGAGTCGACGTTGTTGACGCGCGACGGTTCGGTAGACCAGCTGTTTCGGTACCTTGTCCAGGGGGACGGACCACTTAATTTGCTACCATGGCTCTTTTCTGTGGTGACCAGGTCGCTCTCGGTGCTTCGGCCTCGGTGAAGCATGTAGCAAAAGAACCGCCATATACACGTGACAAGTGGGAAACTCAGCAAACATGCATTCGAGGTCGTTCAAGGCCTGTAAAGACTGTAACTGTAACCACCTTAGTTCGAACCCCGTCAATCGGAGGGGCAGCAGCAGCTTGGTACTCCTTAGCACCCTTGTGCCATGGGCAACGCATGTCTCGACAGAACCAGGGCAAAGAAAGACAGCGGGCCCAGTCGCGCGCCTCCGGCCGCCGGCGCATCGCGCATCGCGGGGGGCCGGCTCCCACACGCGGCAAGGCCGCCCGTATCATGTGTGAGCAGGTCCTACGGGAGGCCTGGAGGTGGTCAGTCTTATTTGTTATAAGTCCTGCTACTCGGTTATCCATATGTATTTCCAAACGTGTGTGTTTTCCATTTGTGGTAGCGAAGGCAATGCCACCGATGGTCAGTATTATAAGTCCAAATTTTGACCCGTCTTGTACAGCGGTGTGGTCAAGTGGCTAGACTGGGCATTCTGAGTTCCATATGTCACACCGGTATGAACGATGCAGCCCACGAGAGGACGTCGGTTCGACTCTCAAGTAAACCCGAAAAAAAACGGTTTCGTAACCTCCTCAAAAGCTTCCTTGAAGCGGAAGGGGTGAGCTTTTTGGCCTTCAATCCAATATGTCTTTTTTTAGCTGCTACGTAGGTCCCGCGAACGTAACGGGAGTGACGATGCGAAGGGGTTTCTTGACGAAAGCTCGAGCGAAAAAACATTACTGGTGCTGCCCAAGGTCGAGTGGCTGCGTGATCCATTCCATCCCTTCCCTCACTGCCCAGCGCCATTCTGCATGATCGCTTGTGCCTAGAAGGCCTCCCTCTGCAAGACTCTGCGTCATGGTCGCACTGGAAGCGTTCCGGCCTCTCATAAACGCGACCTGAGCTCCAGTATTGCACACAATAGGCGCCGGACCGAGCACATCTTGTATCATCCAGCGCAATGCATCTTTCCGCCAACGGCCACGTTCTGCGTTCAAGGCTCCATTGCTTATCCAGCCATGCGGCGGCTCCGGTCTTCCTTTGACGACCTAGTTTCGGTGCGCCCGCAAGCAGCTGCGTTCAATCCCGACCAACATAGCGCCAGCGGAACCATGTGTCTCAGTCACGGGCGGTCGAGGAAGTTCATTGCGAATCAAAGACGTGATCGAGACTGGCTGTGCCTTCCCTCCACGCCCCCTCCTGCAATGAAAGCGGCGCATTGCTAAGTGCGCATTGCCGGCCCGCGCGCTTTGATTGGCAGGTCCCGCTCACATTTCTGCGCGTAGCTGATGATCCGCGCGCGGTCCCGCGTATGTGGTGCTGCAGCGGCTGACCGGAGTCTCACCTACAGCTAACCCACTCTCGGTCTAGTGTAGAAAGGCTATTGCACCAGCTGGACAAAACTGAACAAGGTGTATTGCGGACAGGAGCAAATACAGGATAAGACTGCGCCCTTGTGGTGAAAACTAAACGTGCGATTTGAACACTCTGCATTGTGTTATGGAGTGGAGCTACTGAATACTATCTCTTTATATGTCGACAGTAGTACAGTCATATGCAAAGTCACATGACCCCCTGTCGTCACATCAGCCCTATATCAAATGGCTTATGTACGGCGATTGGAGACTGGATCGGCTGGCGGCTACGGCTGCCAGGCAACCCGCGCCAAGAATAAATACCTAGCCTTCTTTTCGCGCGTTTAAGCAGTGGGCCGGCGTCTGGTAGCCGAATCCCGACGGCTTTTCCTGGCCTCGGGCAGCCGCAGCTCAGCCGACTGGAGGCTGTGTCAGGTTCCTGTGCCGCGCAATGTCGACAAGCTACTCGGAAGCAAGATACCACCGCACGGTCTGAACCGCCGGGTATTCGGCGATTCGAAGCGCCTTTTCCGAAGTGCCTTTGAACCATCTGACGCCGGTTCCAAGGGGGAACGTCAGCTGCTGGAAGCCATTGACCTGGGCCGAGTCGCAGGCCAGCCTCCCCTGAGACCCGGCTGTTTCTTGACCATTCGGAAAGTTTTACGGAAGCCATTCTTGTGACTACAAATAGAGAGACGCGAGACGCCAATTCCGAGGAATTCGCATGCTCCCGCCGAGTCGTTCGCTGATCATCCCTGCCTGCGTCTCATGAACAGGGAGCCAACGGTCGGACTTGACCACCGACTCAGCGTTGAGGATTTCGTTTAGGGATCGTGACGCGAAGTAGCCCAGACGGGCTGGCTGGCCGTCCCCAGGCGGGATCGGGGCGCATGCCGCAAATAGGGGACAGAAAGTCCGGGGTAAGGCTTTCTCTTGAGACGTCAGCATGCAACAAGTGAGGTGCCAGAGGTAACGTAACGAAATCCCACATGCTTCGCCGCAGCAACCCTCGTTTGTCCGGTGTATCAGTTATCTGTCCATGATGGGACCCAGTCGGGAGTCGTGACCCAAGGCGACCGCCCACTCCGGGCCACCTCCCCCTCGGCCGTCCGGCATGCGGCCAACTTCGCAAAGGCGTCGGTGTTTGGGGCCGAGCTCGAGGGGACAAGTACGGAGCCGGGACTCGGTCATCTCATTTCCCATCGTTGGCCTCAAACAGGCCTCCCGCCCAAGTCTTGTTTCCTTGGGGTCGCACGTCTCCCCGCCCTCGACCGGGCCTTGCGGCTGACGCCGGTGTGCTATGTGCACGCCTCCATCCTCAGGTCTGCGAGAATCTATCCGGGGCTGCCCTAGCCGCCCTACCCGCGTCGTGAACCGTCAGTTCCTTCTCTCGTTGGCCGGTTCTCGCGCGCCTCGGTTCCGTGCACTGAGCGTAGGATACAAAGACCCTTGGCTCATATGGAGACCCAGTCAGGCTGCAGCGTGACCATCTACGGTCGGCCTCGAGTTGCCGGGCCGTTCCCGGAGATTACCTAGACATCTGTCAAGTCAGTGCCACTTTATGCCCACTGCTGTACTTCCCGAAGCAATGACTCTCTCGGGGTGCTCAGGCACAGCACAGCCCGCGGGGGGACGGGCTGCCGATCTTGACCGAGTTGTGGGAGGCCATGGTTGTGGCCGCCAAGAGGCTAAAGTGGGAGAGATCTTGTCAGCATGCTCGCGGCTGGGCACCATCTTCAGGCATCATCGACTCATGATGGGTGTGGCGCAGGACAGGACACGGTTCGAGACAGGTATCCATGTCATCAGTGTCGGCATCGGTATCGAGTCGAGTAAGGGGATGGATGAAAAGGAGACAGGTCACCCTTTGCTGACAGTGAGGTTCCAGTATTGGACATCTTCTCATCAGGCTCTCCATACCCCCATGAATGACTATGCCTCGCCTCTGCCGGATTGACTACATATCCCCAACGGCTGCAGGGAAAGATTGTTGCGTCCTCTCTGCGGGGAAAGGGGATGCGGCAAGTGTGATGATGGGTTGGCCCCGGAAACACCAAAAGACATGGTGTAGACCTTGTGTTATGCCTCGCATCGCGCAAGGACTGTGCAGGGTAAGGTCAGGTCAAGTGCAGCAAAATACAAGCCACACAACGCGAAGAAGCAGGCACCAAAATATGGTCGTTCTCAGTAATGCAATAAGAAAAGACGACCTTCTGCCAACAGTCCCAGAGGCCCACCCACATCTCAGCGCAGCGGAACTCACCGGGTACCTATCTGCCCATCTCACGACGGCGACACGATGCGGCTGCCTGCACTCACTCCCCAAATGCAATAACCAGTCTACCCGTATCCGTACGCTCCGCTCCGGTCGTCGCCCGTAAATGCCCGGACAGACAATAATCCGTCCATGTATCCCGTGTCCACAACCCTCCCCGCCGCCAAACGCCGCATATTTCTAGATGTTGGGCAGAACAAGACCACGTACATAGGAAAGAAAGCTTCCACCCAGTGTGTTCCGCATTGTCGGGGGTTGTTGCTGGTATCCTGAAAGCAAGGCCGGTAGTAAAACGCTCAAGGATAACGCATCCCGCCTTAGGACGATGCTGTGGGGGGAGTTCAGGATTGCCTTTCTGCATCGAGTCTCCGACCAGAGAGTGTTGACCGCCAGACGCAAAGATGGCGCCGAAGATATTCTACGTATGCCTCTGAGCCGGAGAACCTCACTGTCGCTCGCCAGGAGTGGATGCATAGATGGCACATCCCTAACGAACAACGTAGCCAGGCCTTCCACCCATGCCGCCGAGGGCAGGACCTAGGTGCGCCGGCCCCGCGTGCTAGTGGTAGCCGTTGCCGTAGGTCTGCCCGCGCGGCAGCTCCTCGAAGTACGGATGGTTGCACGCCTGTTTGGCCGAAATACGGCCCGCGGGGTCGTAGATGAGCATCATCTCAAGCAGCTCGAGGCCGACCGGCTTGAGATTACTGCATAGCGGCAGCTCCTCGTCGCGCACCCACTTCGGGAAGGAGGATTTGAAGTCCGGGTACGATGTCACCCCGGGCCAATTCTCTTCTGTGGGGGTGCCGAGAAGGCTGATGGGAGAGATTAGTCACAACTGTGCGATGCTCACGGGATAGTGCGCTCCATTGGGAGTCGCCAGGGGCAGGAGCAACTAACCGGAAAATCTTGAAGATCTCGTCAATCTCTGAGTCGCCGGGCACCAGTGGCTTGCGAGTGCACATCTCGGCAAAGATGCAGCCAACGGACCACATGTCCACGCCAGTCGAATACTGTCGACCACCGAGCAGGATCTCCGGCGCACGGTACCACAGGGTGACAACTTCATGGGTATATGTTCGCAGCGGCACACCAAAAGCGCGCGCCAGACCGAAATCGGCCAGCTTCAGGTTGCCCTCCTTGTTGATGAGCAGGTTCTGAGGCTTGAGGTCGCGGTGGAGGACGCGGTGGCTGTGGCAGTAACGGACCCCCTCGCACAGCTGGCGCATGAACTTGCGGATGATGTTGTCGTCCAGGCCCAACTGATAGACGTCGGTCGAACTGTTCTCGGGCAGCTTGCCGCGGCCGCCGTCGCTGATGGGCAGGGCCTCCATGTACTTCTTGAGGTCGAGATCGAGAAACTCAAAGACCAAGTAGAGCTTGTGCCCGTCGGCGTGCACGATGTTAAGCAAGCGCACGATGTTGGGGTCACGCATCTCCTTGAGCAGCGAGATCTCGCGGATCGCCGTCGACGGCACGCCCTCGTCCTCGGCCTCGAGCCGTATCTTCTTCAGGGCCACGATGCGCCCGCCGTTACTGAGGTCGCGTGCCTTGTAGACGACGCCATAAGTACCTGCGGACGGAGAAGGGTGGTCCACGTCAGTTCATGCTGAGGATGCGGCAAGTGCGGGCACATGAGTCGCACGTAGCCCATGGGGGGGGGTAGTGGTAGAGATTGCTGCTTACCCTCGCCGATCTTGTCCAATTTCTGATAATTCTCCATCTTGTCGAACGAATTCCTCGACGGTGATGTTCGGTCCAGAGAGAAAAGCCCGCGGTGGACTCTAATCGTCCGCGTCGGAGCTCTGACGCCTTTGCTCGTCTCGCGCACGAAGGTGGTTTGTCGGTGCCCGGTGCCGTGAAAGATCGCGTTGGCGGGGTCGGCTGTCGCGAACGAAACGAGGGGCAGGCGCGCAAAGGGCACGCAGATTTCACGATCCGGAGTGGACGTCAAGAAAAGGAGGGACAGAGAGGAAGGAGTCCAAGCAGGCCCGAAATCAGTCTCGAGTCGCCATGGAATTACTTACGAATCCGGTGAGGTTTCTGCCCGGTGGACTGGGAGCAGCTCAGCCGTTGTCGACTTGTCGTGAACTCGCAGTCCGGCTGGGGTGTCGGGTGGTGTGTCGTCGAGCAGGCGGAGGAAATGAGCGAGGATGCCGTTGGTGGACCCGAGAGCCTGGTGCTACTTAGCTTCCACGTTTGTTTGTTTCTACCAAAAATTTGGCCGAGCGCCAGAGAAACGGACGCGCTTCCCGTGCTCTCACTGGCTGATATCCCGTGTTCTAGCGCGTGTGCATGCGCCCCGGCCGTTGCTATTGGACGACATGGAGGGTGGATCCCAGGTAGTCAGTCCATGGAGTCACAAGGTACAACAACCTCCAAGAGGATAGCGTGGTACAAGAAAAGCAAAGCTTGTGCACAGCGCTGCGGGCCATGTCATAGAGTTATCTTGTAGACTGTCAAAGCCACACCGACATTGGTCATCTTCCACTCTCATCACTCGCCACCTTCATGCAACTTGGATTAGCATAGCAGCTTCAACCGTCCGCTCAAATTGTCATTATGAACTTTTCAGTGGCAGAACTGGACGCTCACGAGCAACCATCAGACGAGCTCAGAGCTGAGTGGAAATCGTTCTCCAAGATGGACGACAAGCTCTTCGATCAAAGCAAGATCGATGATCCCTATTCATCTGCAAAAGCATCAGACTTCCAGGTCGCCGGTTACGTATCCGTTGAGACGCTGAAGTCAGCCTTTGGCAAGCTCTGCAGTCATGCAACCTCCGAGCTTCAAGTCGATGAGGACAAGCCCATATACTACCATCCACTTATGCCAGGTCAGTCCACCCCTCTTGTCTCTTGTCTCTGCCTGCTCTTTGGTGTTAATGTCTGTCAAGGACTCCTCATTTTGCCCTCTTTATTGCCGCCTGAGATACAAAGGACCATGCTCAGACATATGGTACACCGAGACCTCACCGACCCAGCACACACCACGAACATGCATCTCCACTTCAATCTTCCCTATCCTGCACCAGACGAAGACGGAGAGTCATCTTTCTTCTCGTACCTACCAGACTCGGCCACTAAATTCGAGCCCAAGGACCCCAGCGTGCACAAGTCCCTGTCCATGAAGCAGGTCCTCGAACGCAAACTCCACTGGGTCACACTCGGAGGGCAATACGACTGGACGAACCGCGTGTACCCCGATGGGCGGCCACCCGCCTTCCCACCTGATCTTGCGGGCTTCGTGGAGACGCTATTTCCGGAGACACGGGCGCAGGCGGCCATCGTCAACTTCTACACGCCGGGCGACCATATGATGATGCACCGCGACGTGTCGGAGGAGACGGACCGGGGCCTTGCAAGCTTCAGCCTGGGGTGCGAAGGCCTCTTCATGATCACGCCGTTCGACGCCGGCAAGATGTCGCCCAAGGAGAGGGCCGCGTTCGGGGGTAAGGAGTATTTATTGTTGCGACAGCGCTCGGGGGATGCCGTGTACATGACGCAGGAGGCGCGCTTCGCATGGCATGGTGTGCCCAAGGTGCTAAGGGGGACGTGTCCCGAATATCTGGAGGATTGGCCAGCGGAGGGTGGCAAATACGAGGCGTGGAGGGGGTGGATGCGGAACAAGAGAATTAATCTGAATGTGAGACAGGTGCATGAGTAGGCACGCCACTATGGCGGGAAGTACGGCGAACTGTTGAGAGTGCACGTCGCGGAAGCTGGTTGCTCACATGGCAGATGCTCATCCTGTGCTTGCCGGGCGTAGTTTTGTAGGAAATGCTGGTAAGGTTTGTGTTGGTGTGCTCAAAAGACCTGACTGAGGCGCTGGACTGGACTGAGAGGTTCTCGTGCCTGCCTCTGGACTACGACGCCAAACCTGCCCTTTTCGATGCACTTCTTGAAAGTTTCTATCAGCCTTAGACAAGGCACTAAACCACTTACAGCTGCTGAGGAATGATGCGGACCCCAACGAAGATGTGCGATATGTTCACCTTGTACTTACATTGGCGCATGTAGGCAGGGTTAGGGTCCAAACAGTTTCGTACCGAACCCGATCAAGCCCCTTGCGAAGGACTCTGTACCTGATCCAGTCTCGAAGCTGACCAGCTCGACCGCATAAGCTGACAGGCACAAAGGGCTAATTTTGCAAGACTCTCCAATGGCAATGCTGTCAATGAGCTCGTCACTTCGCGTAGTCGCCAAGCCGCCCGCGATCCGCACTCTTCTCCTGCAACGTTTTCTTTCCCTACCCTTACCGAGCACGACTACAGCAGCCTCGATCCAGAACCGCCGCGCCTACTCCTCCTCGCCCTCTCCCGTCCGACAAGCAACCGAGCCGAGGATACTCCCACCACCGCCGCACCCACCCCTGCCAACTCTCTCCTACCTCCCCCCGCCCTCCAACGATCCCCATCAGCGTGCCCTGCCCGCGCCGCACCCTGCGCGCTCCTCCCTCCACGCCGCCACGCGCCTCGTGGTCGGACCTCCGCGCCCGCAGTTCCTCTACTCGTCCCCGCGCTTCCTGAACATCCCGCGCAATGTGCGCGTGCCCGAGGTCGCCATCCTGGGCCGGTCCAACGTCGGCAAGAGCACGCTGATCAACGCGCTGGCGGGACTCGCCGGCGCCGCGGCGGGGCGCGCCCACGGGACGACGGCCGTGCGCGCCGGGCTGGCCGTCACGAGCGCGCGCGCGGGCAGCACCAAGACGATGAACGCGTACGGGATCGGGCCGCCGACGCCGCGGCGGCCCGACGAGGCGCCGGCGGAGGGTGGGGGCCACGGGCAAGGCCAGGGCAGAAAGACGGGGTTGGTGAGCAGGAGGGAGAGGCGGGATGGGAGGAGGAAGAAGTTCGAGGATGCGCCGCCGCATAGCCTGGTGCTGATGGACATGCCCGGGTACGGCCTCAACTCGCGGGACGAGTGGGGCGTGGAGATCAGGAAGTATCTGGAGAAGAGGACGATGCTGCGCGGGGCGGTCCTGCTGATCGATGCGGTGGCTGGCGTCAAAACTGCGGACTGCGCCGTGTTGCGGATGCTGAGAGACGCTGGTGTTCGGACCTGTGTGGTGTTGACCAAGGCGGATAAGCTGGGCTACGGGTCCTTGGCTGATGCGAACCAGGGCGTGGCCGCAGTGGAATCGCTGTGTGTAAGGATCTGGGAGACACTGAGGAAAACGGAGAAGCTCGCCTCCTCGGCGTGGGCAGAAGGGAATGGCTGGGAGCGCGAAATCTGGGTCACCGGCGCGGGTGACCCCAAGAGCGGAGGCGTCGGGGTCGACGGAGCAAGAATGGCGATCTGCAAGATGGCTGGTTTGGTCGAGGACCAACGGAAGATGGTGGAGTCGGCTCCCAGGCAACCCAGCGAGAGCAAGATTATCTCCTTCGATCAGTTGGAGATGCTGCAAGCTCCAGCCGCCTCCCGGCGGGCACGAGCCATGTTTTAATCTATGGCAAACACTTGCTCACCAGGTCAGGTTGAGTGCATGTACGATGGCCAGCAACTTGATACCCCTACATAGACACGCGAGTTGGGACCTCGCGGTGTCTGTATGAACCTTGGTTCGAGTATAGCCTCTGTCTTCCGTGACCGCCATCCTCTGTTCATGGATGGGGGTACAGCTGGTCATTGCGAGGTGCATCTGCAAAAATCCACCTTTTCCCCAGCCACTCCAGACTTCCGTATTGTACAGCACGCAATCTCAACAGTCAGAGGCGCCTGCGCCTAGTCGTGAGCTCGCCGCTTCTTCTTGACCGACCGCCTGACGCGGCCTTCGGCAATCGGCGTTAGATGGTCCCTGAATATGGAAAAGGGCTGGAAAATGTCGCGGATATTGCCCCAGAAGCCGATGTCGTACAAGTTTTCGAGCTCGCGCAGCTTCCGCGGCCGCTCCCATTCGCCCTCTCCTGCTATGTTGCTATCTGGCCTCGGCGGTCTTCCGTCCTGGGTCCGGACAAGAATTTGCTCCGGCTCGACAGGCCACCGCGTCCACGCCGGCTCGAGGCGCAGGTCTTTTGCGCGGTTCAGGGGCAGTCTTCGCTGGAAGGCGAAGCCGTCATTCATCTCGAGCTGCCAGTCGGACCATTTGAGCGACTCATTGGTGGTGGTGCCGCTGTAGACGAGCCAGATGTTGTACCAGAACAGCCCCCAGACGAGAGGGCTGAGCAGACCGGCCAGCAGTGTCACAGAGCCAAGGGCAACACCGTCCTGCAAGGCCCAGCTCCAGATCACCAGCCACTCGTTGAAAGATATCTTGGAATCCCCGCTCAGGTGCGGCGGCAGCAGGGTGAAGCCAGGATAACGCTGGCGTATTTTGGCACCCATGAGATTCGTGCCGAGGATAGCGCCGTAAGAACACAGGACGCTTGTGGTCAGGATTAACAGGAGGAACCAGTGGTTATTGTTCGACCCAACGCAGTTATTGATGAATATACAGTGGTGGTCCAGCCTGGAGATGCAACGCTTGCAGACGCTGCAATGCTTGGAGCGAGCTGGCTTGAGTATGTTGCAAGTGCGGCAGATAGCGCCGGGATGGAAGAGCACAAAGTCGTAGGGGTATCGAGCCATTTCGCGTACATGATTCGACGCATCGATAGTGCCCGGGTCACTCGCTGCGGCGAGATATAGGAAGATGAAAGGGAGCACAACGACGATGGGACCGGCTATCCTGTGGACGAGGCTCATCTGCGGCCAGGCAGCCGGGAGATAGAGATACTCCCCGCCAATGAGAAGGATAAGGAAGAATATCTGGACGAGGAGCGTCAGCCGTGGGGCAGGGGCGACATACGGGAGGACTGCGGATGAGAATCTGCGCCTAAACAATTACTTACCAACACAGTAGGATGTCGGTCATACATGATGTATTGACCAAAGTTCCAGCAACACGAGGTCAACCTCCCCGAAGTTGCCTTCTGGTCGATTGCCAGGACTCCATTAGGTATAGAGACGGAGATCAGTCGGTGCAGCCAAGCGACCGGCGTATGCCTTGGATCTTCTGGTAAGTGCGTATGAACTTCAGAACAAGATGCGTGTGCACCTACCTGAAGACGGGCAGCCTGCCGAAGAAGGCCACAAAGACGGTGAAGGAGATGCCCAAGATGACAAGGGCGATTTTGGCGAGTGTCCCCATGACGCTGACTGTTTTGAAACCGGTTCAACACCCACCTCATTCTTCAAAGTCTCAAGTAGCCCATAAAGCCGGAGAGATTGGAATTGAGGTGAAAACCGTCACGCGCTCAGGCACAAGAGACAAAGAAGAAACAGAAGCCGAAGCTGAAACTGCGAAGCAAGCGCTCACTTCGGGAGTTGGGAATCAGGGCAGCACCACGTGGAGAGGCTGCCTCACGGCGAGCGCAGTGAACTAGGACGAGAAAAGTTCACGGGCATTCCGATCTTACAGGCCAATCGTGACAGACAGGTTCCAAAAGAGAACAGCGCGATCCCTCGATGGTGGCTCCCGTTGGTGGCCGTGATTACCTCGAACGGGGCGTAGGCGGCACGGACCCAACGCTAAGCCACAGCACGCCCATGCAGGACCCCGTTTATGCAACTACCCGAGCGACTTCATCTTCCCGTGACAGCGCGACGCCCTCCGTCACGGCATCCGACGCGACCGATGCTGGCGGATGACCTCTGTGTCTCGTCACGGGCGCAGAACAGAGAGAGCATCAGGCAAACCTATCCTGCTCACTTTCGAAAATGGAACCAGCTCACTACGCATAACTTCGCCATCTCCTTCCATTTCTCTCCCCCCCCTCCCCCGTAGTTCTCAACGCAATCGCCGCACAGCTTGGCTCAATTCACCACAAGTCTTCAAGAAAGCGTGAACCGCCTTACTCCAAACCTAAATCGATGTCTTTCATGGACTTCAAGGACAAGGTCTCCATGTCGGCTCCGTTCATCGCGTCTTACTCCACGACAGAAATAGGGTTAGGGTACAGCCAACCCGCACCACCGCTGATGAGATGTCAGACAGCGGCGTAACAAACACCGGTGGCCAGCTTGGCGAGGGCGATCATGGGGACTTGATATTCCAAGGCGCATCATTCTTCATCTCCGTGAAGGTGCCCTCGCGGGCCAGGTTTGTGCAACTTGTCCAGGTGAACGAACCATCGCAACCCAATCCTGGTCCCAAACTCGTGCTAACCCTGCACAGAACAATGGCGGAACAATCACCAAGTTCGAAAAGAAGGCGGATTACCGCATCGGAGATCATCTCCGTAACGACAATCCGCCGGGCTGCATCACGTTTCGTTTTGTTGAGGACTCGGTCGCAAATGGCGTGCTTGAGGACCCAGACTTCTACCGGATTGGCCCCGTGCCCAGGTCATCTCTCCCCTTTTTATCGACCACCCAGTCCGTCAAGACAACTCGTCGCAAGTTCACCAGTGAGGAGGACGAGCGCATCATGAGGTTTGTGCGCCGCAAGGCGTATCTCGGGGAGGCGATTGCCGGCAATAAAATCTACCAAGAGTTTGCCAGCTTGGTAAGATATGTCTCCAACATCTCTGCTCAGTCTTCTTGCTAACAACGGCTCAGGAAGGCAATGATACCCACACATACCAGGCTTGGCGGGACCGCTACATCAAGCACCTCAAACCCCTGGCGGTTGCGCAGAGCGCGCAGTCGCCGTCACCGGAATCGTCCCCGACACGAGGGGCCATGGCAGCCCGCTTTCCGGATACGGGAACTTCATCGAGGGCTGATACAACTGAGACATCCGCGAGGATACCATCGGTGTCAGTAGCTGGGAGGCGAACGGACAAGGTAGACGTTGCCAGGCGTCCGCCAGCAGTATCAAGCCAGGCAACAAGCTTGCCAAAAAAGGGGATTCCTCCGCTAGCACTTGGAGAAAGTACCGGAACTGTTTCAAGGCAAAATCTCACATACAATGGAGACCAGACGGCTCAGGTCAATTGGCGCAAACGCTCCGAGGATGCCATCGCTGCCCGCAGCCGCACATCACAGGACAACACGGACAGCGGCAAGCTGACTGTCGAGAAGAAAGGTTCGAGGGCCGAGATCAATGCCCGGGTCTCCCAGACTGTTGCTTCACGGCCAGCTAGTCTGGTTCTCGACAGGAGAGAAGCGGGAACTAGTGAGCGAGAAACTGTGGGAAATGGAATCAACACCCGAGGCTTCCTGCCTAAGCAGACCGTTTCAGAGAGCATTTTGGACAACAACGCACTATCTGTACCGATGCGCTCGGGTCATGGCATGATGGTTCCGTCAAAGACCTCTCCTATGGGACCGTTAGACACCGCGGTCCGCTTGAAACTTGCGGTGCAGTACGCTCAGCAAGGAATGAAAAGAGGACTGAAGGATAGTCAGCTCGAGAATTTCCAGCGACTCGAAGCGCAGGTATGTTCAATGACTCGCCAAGAACGCACACCACATCATGAGCTGGTTTTCCTGGTCTCTAAATCGTCCCCCTTAGGTGCCCGGAGAACGAGAAGCCATGACAGCTGTGGAATGGCAGAGCTTATATGTCACGGCCAAAGCGGACGGCCGAATCCGGTTCAGGGATGGCTGGCCAGCTGTCGTGGCTCTGCATCCCTCCCATGAACTCCCCGAGGATGGGTCTGCTTCGACAGCTGTGCCACCTGGCCTGTCCCTCGCCACCAGTCCTGGGGGCGATAAAGCCGCCCTAAACGCTCATGGGTTGTGGCGTGACCAATTGGGTCGTCAGCAAGCCAAACACATGGTCTCGGCCGTAAAGCCTCCCGTCGTTCCGCGCGGTAAGTCACCGCCACTGTCAGAACGCGCCGAGTTTTATACTCTCTACGGCGAATTCTGGGGTCAACTCCACCCGAATCGTCCCGTCCCTCGATGGGTCCAAGTCTCTGGGAGAAGCTTTGATATCTGGGACGTCAAGGAAGCCGTGTCTCGTTACGAGCAAGAACACGATGGATTTCGCGACTGGGAAGCCATCTGCGAGGCGCTCGACCTCAACTGGCTCGAGGATAAGGACGTCACGAACCAGTTGGCCAAGGTCTATGACGATGCGGATCTTCCCAATTTCATTCGACTTCTGTCCAGATGGGAGGAGGAGGCCTCAGACTCAAGCGGACATGATGAGCATGGTGGAGATGGCGAGGAACAAGTCGTCGGCGAGCAAGCATGTCAACACTTTAAACCTGACCGTCCTCCTAAACGACGCCGACTTAGCAACGGCAAGACAGGCTCGCAGGTGTCGAACCAAGCGGCGAAGAACAGCGGCGGTACTAGCCACCGTGACGACGGGCAGCGCCAGCCTCCGTCCCATCCAGCAGCCACCCCGGCTGTCGAGCCAGAAACCCAAGACTTTGCCTTTGAACCACCGCAGACGCCCGAGATTCCTACCGACGGCCCGCGCACTCCAGAGAGCGAAAGCGACGTCACGCCCTCGCAGCAGCTCCTGTCCGAGTTCCTCCGCAGGGAAGCGACGCCCAACCCCGCCGAGCGCCACGTCGCCGTTGCCGCCTGGACCGACAGTGTGCGGGGCATCGCCGGCCCCCCCCCGGCGCCGCGCCCCGCGGAGCTGCCGTCCACGCCTGCCCCCCCCGCCGGTCGTCGCCGCCGCCGTACGCCGCCGGCCCCCTCCCCCGCGGGCCCCGTGTTGCAGGACCTGGTCGCCCGCTTCGTGGCGCTCAAGTACCCGCGCAAGGTAGTCGAGAAGGCGCTGCAGGCAACGAGCATGGACGCGGCCCGGGCCGGGCACGTCATGGAGCACATGATGGCGGCCCGGGGCATCCCCAGCGACGAACGGGGCGTGTGGACCAGCGCGGACGACGCGGGCCTGCAGCTGCACGATAGCGTGCGCTGGGCGGTGGGGGCGCCGGTCGATGATGTGGACGAGAGGGAGAAGCGGCAGAGGGCGAGGCGGGAGCTGAGTAGGCTGACGCAGAAGCATGGGCTGGAGGGAATTCGGGCACGGAGAAAGTTTTGTCAGAGTGTGGAGGCACGCGGTGCGTGAAGAGACCAGGAATGGGACGACTTGTGACCGCTTGGCGGCCGACACGGGCTGGTGTTGGACTACAATAGGTTGAGAACATGGCGCTGTATCTACCTAACCTTGAGCTCTCAACGACTGGGACATTGCGGAAATTGCGGAACGCTCACTGGGCTGGCAACCATGTCGTTGATCCGTCGCTGATTCTTTCCCATTCCTCATCGCTCCATGCGCGTCCCAAGCCAGTGAAATCCCCAGGCCACTCACTGCCTTCCTGGGGGAGATCTGTACATGCGCATGCCCTCGCTCTGCCGTCTTCGCTTCCCTCTCATGCCCCGAGTCGATCCCGCCCGAGGTAGAAGAACAGAGCCAGAGCGGCAACCACCAGTGGGCCAAGTCCCCCAAGCACCATCGAGTGCGCCGACAACGCCGTGCCTCGATCCGAGCGTGCGAGCGTCGTGGAGCTGGGACCGTGCAGGATCAGAGGATGGTTCCGAAACTAGAAATCGATCATCCCGTTAGGACGCCTTCTTCTCGCCCAAGACAGGGCAAAACATGCCAAGGTGGAGAGGAAGGAAAGGGCAAGATGGGAAACTCACCCAAAAGTACGCTTGATGCTGCGCACGTAGTACTCGTCCCAATTCCGCTTCGTCACCTCCTCCTGGCCCACCGGCACACCCGTCCACTCCACCCGCATGACCGTTACGCTGTCGACGTCGTTTTGGTCGAACTCGATGTGCAGCTTCGAGAAGTGACCCTTGGGCCACTGATCGAGCCGCCAGCTCTGCACGATGCGCTTCGGCTCCTCCAGCTCCAGGAACACGCCCGACACGTTGCCGCCAAACAGCTCGAATTTGCCGCCCTTCTTGGCGCCCTCAAACACCTTGGGCGGCGCGCGCGTAAAGGCCGCCAGCCGCTGCGGGTCCGTGAACGTCTTGAAGAGCTCCTCGGCCGTCGTGCGGAACTCCTCCGTGTCCGTCACCGTGGTCGTGTTGACCAGGGCGCCGGCGCCGCTGCTCTGCGTCGTCGCCGAACCGGTCTCGCCGCTTGACGCGGACGTCTTGCCGGCCGGCTGGTGGGGTTTCGGCGTCGGCAGGGCGGTGGATGGGTTCGAGCCGGGCGCGTGCTGGATGTCCTTGCCGTGTTCGGCGATCAGGGCCGTTGGGAGCTTGAGGAACTCGATCCGGAGTTGGGGGACGAGCTTGGCGCGGACGAGGTCCTTGACTGGCTGCTTGGTATTGGAGTCGGAGTAGATGTCGATGTCGAACTATCGAGTAGTTCGTGTTCAACGGTCGGGTCTTTCTCGGTCGTCGGGGGGGGGAGTCTGCCGGGCGCGGCAACTTACCACGAACTCGGTTGCCTCGGTGTCATGAGCGACCTCGGGTATGGTGATGGTGCCGGACACATCAGTCTCGTCGGTGGTTGAGCCTGGAGAGAAGAATGCATGTCTTAGCCTACCGCTGGCGAAAGTTGTACCAGTTGAGCTGTCATGAGCAAAAGCAAGTGACAATTGAGAGCTATGAAACAGTATCTACCCAGAGGGCACGTACCTGAGTACTCGAGGACTAGCTTGACATCGTAGATGGTAATAACCTTGCCCTTGCGCTGGCTCACGTCGACATCCCCGTCCATGCTGATGACCTTGTTGATCCGCGCCTTGGTCTCGCCATCCTCGACCTCGAGCTTTGTCAGGTTCTCCTCGAACCAGTCCTTTGCCCAGGCCGTGGCATCCTTGTTTACCCAGTGCCAATTGTTGGGGTTGTGTAGAACCATTGTGCCGGCTTTCGCTGGGGATGAACTATGGTCGAGAAACCGAGAATGACGGGGAGCCTGCCAACGGGAACGCTCGGTTAGCACGTCTGTGAAGACAGGAACTTGTATGCGAGACATGGAACTGAAGATGCAAAAATCAGATGTGGTCAAAGACCGCAGCGTTGATCATCAATGGAGGGAGTACAAGTCACCCGTATGACTGGTGCCAGCTGAGAAATCATCACGGTGTAAAGGTAGGCTAGCTAGCTACCTCTAGCTGTAGCAACGCGGGGCAGAAGGCAGCAAGCAGCATGCGACGCACCTGGCACTGGACAATTCCGAAAGCTTGAAACAGAACTGCTGGCAGGTGAGGTGAGGATTCGTGGTGTGGGAGATCGATGGACCCGAAGTTGCTTTTGAATTTCTCGCGGAAGTGGAGAGAAAGCTCTAGAAGCCAAATTTGGCGACCATGAGGCTCAAAGCGCGGGCGGTGGATCGTGCAGCACAAGGCTGCGGGCCGGGCCAGTGGGGTGACCCACATCTGCGCGCAGGCAGTGGATCCATCACGTGAGAAGCAGCCTCTGTTAGACGGTTCAGCCTTGTGGACGTGATACTCTTTTCGCACGTGCTCTCACCCTCTGCCGAAGTTGAACCCTTGCGTGATTTATTGAGTTGATATTTGACTCATGGGAAGGACGGGTGGGTTCGACCTTCCTGTTGTTAGAGCGCTCTCCGTAGTGATAGATCACACAAGAAGTCCTCAGACTGTTACGAAGGATTTCGCGCAATATCACAAGCCACCCAACGCTGTGGCCTCTGCCATTGTTGTGTTTGGTGTTTGTCGTGGCAATCGGCTGCAGTGCGCGTCGACCCGGTAGCACGCTAGCCAAGTGCTAGCAGCCTGACGAGAGTCCTCAGGTTCCCAAAGAGGCCTAGCGGACCCGCAAGGAAGCCAGCCTGTCACGCGTCACGCCTCAGGCTGGCGAATCCAAGGCGTCGAATAGGCGCCGGCGACGTCTTCGCAGATGCAAGCAAGCCACACGGACCCGCGACCTCATCCAAGAATAGCATCGTGGTATCTGCCAAGTGCATGTCCCTGCCGTGGACGGCACGTGCACCAGGTGCAACTGGCGCCCAGATCCGGGTCCCGGCGCCGGGCCACTCAGCCTGTCCCGAAGTCTCACTGTCTCATATGCCACTCACTCCATCTCTAGTCGAGACACGGCCGACTCAGTAGACTCTCGTCAGCGGGCCTGCCATGTCCTCATCGAGAGAGCTCGGGTCGTGGTTGGAACTGGGTTGCCGAGGAGGCTATAGCTGGAGGCTGTTGGGGCTGTAAAGCCTGTAATCTTTCCGAGCCATCGTGTTCAACCGAGACCATCCGACGGAGAGACGACATCTGACATCGACTTCTTCCGGTCATGAGTACCAACCGGGACCCAACGGCGCGTCTGCGTGCTGGACTTGGCCCGCTCTCGACAGCGTCTCTGGGAGTCTTCCCCGGCGGCCAAACTCCAGGCAACACGCCCCTCTCTTCTCTGTCTCTGCGTTCTCCTCTGTCTCTGCATTCAGACAGCCTCAGCTCGAGCCCGAACCCGGTGAGCGCGATGCAACCGTACGATCCACGGGAATGGATGGCATCGCCGATGCCGCCAACGGACCAGCGGGCCCCCAACTTTCGACCTGCTCACTGTGAGCTTTTCTCTTCTTTTCCCATGCTTCCTCCGAGGTGGCGCCCAAGGAGCAATGACTGACCAAGGGCCAGCTCCGCTCCCGCCTCCGCCGTACTCTCCGCCGCGGAGTCTGAGACCAGCGACCACGGCATCTCCGGACCTCGGTCACACCGCCAGCATATCGGCGGTCAGGGCCCCAATGCCGCTGGCTTCCGGCCTCCACAGACTATCCCCCGAGTCCCATGTCGCCAACACGACGTTCGCGCCACCACCAGGGACAAGATGCGGATCGCGGGAACGGCGCTTTGGCCTGCCGTCGTTCGGGAGGAGACGAGATGTAGAGCACGCACCGGCCCCAGAGTCGTACACGCCATCGCCACATCCCGCTGCCATAACGTCCCGAGCCGAGCCGAACGTACACCCCATCCCGCTCCGCATCCAAATCCCACAACGGACAGATCCGGACCCTGTCGCGAACTTTCCTCCCGGCTCAAGGAGAGCCGTTTCAACCCCAGCAGCAGCGACGCCCACGTCCGCATCGGCAAGATCACGGTCCTCGTCGCAAGTACAGTGGGATGCAGGAGTGCCAGTTCCTCCACCTCCACCGGGACCACCGCCAGCAACGTCTCGGTCGCACAGTGCCCAGAGAGCAACAACGAGTGGCAGTGATCCCGTCTTGTCACTGGCGACCCGCCGGCCGGCTCCGAGCGGCGTGCTCGCTCTGGGGCCGGTCCCGCCAACTCCAGCAAACTGGGTCGATGCTGATAACCCGCAGCAGCAGCAGCAGCAGCAGCAGCAGGAACTAGCGCTAGCGCAAACTCGACCCCAGGACGCCTCGGAACAGCAAGGCACCAACGCCTCCCGTGGCCATGGGTCCGGTGTACGGCCTGATGCTGCTGCATGTGAATCGCCAAGTGGCTTGGCTCGGGCACACGCCGTGCGGGGAGACAAGACGCTCAGGGAACGGCGCAACGAAAGCCGGACACGGATGGGAGCCCGTGATTCCATCGACACATCCCTGGCCGACATTGTCGTCCCAGGCTCCTCATCAAGCGACATGGGAGGCCATGGCACGGTCAACAAAGCTACGCCTCGAAGTGGGAAAGCGGTCGAAACACCGCGAGCTACGCCCCGAACAGGCGAGATGGCTGCTGCTTTGTCCAGCTCCGGTCTCCAGTCCAGCAGGAGCAGCTCCACGCCACGGATGGCCTTGGTCGAAAACACCCCGGCCATCACGCCGAAAGCCCTCCCCACACCACCGCCGCCTCAGAGCCGGTCTTCCCCAGTCTCTCGGTCGAGGCCGAGACCCAAGCTGGAAATATGTGTCCCCAGGCCCATATCGGCATCGAAAGTCTTGAACAAGCAGATGGTCATGATGCAAACGGCAGAACAGTTCACACAGGCGACCATCGACCGCTTTCAAGTCTTCGCCAAGAAGGAAGCCACCGCCGTGGACGACGCCGAGCGGGTGCGCCTCTTTGCCGAATTCTTTGTGAGCGAATCGAGGATGCGAAGAGAGCGGTACTCTGGCGCCATCAACGCAATGGGATCGGAAATCTTGGATCTGACCCGCGACCTCTTCCGGCCTATGACCGCGAGGCGAGAGTCAGCGGCCTCTGTGGCGAGCGCCATCGACTCTACGCCGCAAACGTCGGAGCCGAGGTCACATAGGGGCTCGATCGGCTCCGCCAGTGTTGGACCAACGGAAACCAGATTGTCGGCCAGCTCGGCGCCGACTTCGGCAGGCATGAGTGCAGCAGACGGCGGATCGCCGATCGTGCCCGCAGCTGGGAGTCAGAACTGGCATCCCTCTACGGGCAACTTCATGCCTTCCCTGTCCCCCATTTTGAGCATGAGTGTCAGTGATGCTCTGGACGAAGACTCTCGGGGTAGGCCTGCGAGCCGATGGTGGGAGACGGATTCGAAAGGTGCGTCATGTTCGCCGATGGAACGGTCAAAGCGAGAGTCCAAGTACATGGGCGTCCCGAAGGAGGCTCGCGAGGCATTGCAGTGGCTTGATGATCCGCTTGCCCTGCCAGGTTCGGGCAAGAGAGTATCAGCGGGCTACCAGGCACCAGAGGTATCCGGCGGGTGTGAGGCCCCCGAACATGTCGACAAAGCAGAGAGACAGGATGCTCATGCCCGCCCACATTATGGCCCGCCGTCGACGTCGGCTCCCAACACGCCCAACCCTGCCCACCTCGACGTTTCGCGCCTCGTCACGCTCCCGCCGCCGTATCCGCGCCACCACCCCGCCGTAAACAACAGCCACCCCGAGCTCTCCGAGATGCGCAACGACCTCCGCATCCTCAGCGACGTGTCCGAGGTCGAGCGCACCAACGAGGCGTTCCAGCTCGCGAGCGCCCAGCGCCGCTCCGAGGCCGCCGACGCCAGCGCCCAGCGCAAGGCCACGCTGCGCGCGAACCTGCACGCCGAGATCGGCTCGGGCCACATCGGATACGCCGAGGCGGCGGTCATCGAGGCCGACCTGGCGACTGACGAGCACCGGCGCGCCACGGAGCTGGAGAAGACCGAGTTCGAGGCCTTCCAGGCCGCCGTCGTGGTGCCGCTCAACGAGCTGCTGCAGGCGCGCATCGTACGCGCCACCGCCCTATTCGACGACGTGCGGGGGCGCCTGTTGGGCCGCGTCGATCCCAACCTGCCGCAGGAGCAGGGTGACGAGCAGCCCGAGCTGCTGGAGAAGCTGACCCTGCTCAAGTGGGTGTTCGAGGCGCGTGAGGCGCTCTATCGGGCCGTGTCCGACCTGCTGACGGACCGCAACGACCGGTACCGCGAGGTCGTGCTGACGACGTACCGGCGGCCGGCCGGCGGCGATGCGAAAGCAGTAGCAGCAGCAGCAGCAGCAGCAGCAGCAGCAGCAGCAGAAGGAAGCCCCAGCACCAGCGCGGACAAGATCGCCTCGGCGACCGAGTTCTTCGCGCAAGACGCAGCCAAACGGCGGCGCGCCGACGCGGACCAGGCGCTGCGGCGGACCGAGGCCTTCCGCGACGTGGTGCAGGAGGCGGTGGTGCGCGGGGTCGAGGTGCAGCTGGGCGCCTTCTGGGACATTGCGCCGGCGCTGAAGCGGCTGCTCGAGAAGATCCCGGCCGACCTGCCGTCGCCCTCGTCGCCCTGGGCCTTCGGCGTGCAGATCCCGGCGGCCGAGATGACGGAGAACCCGGCGTACGCGGCGCACCCGCTGCAGTACCTCTTCAGCCTGCTGCTGCACGCCGAAAAGAGCACCTTCCAGTTCATCGAGAGCCAGACGAACCTGCTGTGTCTGCTGCACGAGGTGCACGAGGCCGTGGTCGCGGCGCAGGCGGCGGTCCTGGGGGCCGAGGACGCCGGGGCGGGCGCCGAGCCGGGGCGCGTCGAGCGCTTCATGGCTGCGGAGAGGGCGCGGCTGACGGACGACTTGAAGGAGAAGGTCAGGCTCGTGCATGACCAGTGGCGCGAGGCGCTGGGAGAGTGCATCGGCGGGGTGAAGGAGAGGGTGGGCGGCTGGTTGTTGGAGACGGGGGGCTGGGATGAGAGTTTGGAGGAGGGGGGCGTCGGGAGTGTGTAGTAGGAGGAGGAGGAGGAGGAGGAGGAGGAGGAAAAAGGTGTTTCGTTTCTTGGAATGCTCGAGGGTTGAGCGTCGAGATCTTTTGGCGATAATTGGCTTGTTGATACCCATGCGTATGCAGATGCAGTACATCTTGGACATGGGTCGAAGCTCATGGTCCTCCTCCTCTTTGTAGAGCAAATCAAAAAGGATGCTCTGGCGACATGCTTCCTTCCCCGTCTTCCAAGTCCTCGCCGGGAGCAAGCCACAGGACTCGGCCCTGCCCACCCGCATCCACCGCCCAAGCCCCGGCCGGCCCCCCCTACTGCTTGCCCGCGCCGCCCGCGCCCTCGCCGACGCCGACGCCGACGCCATACGCCTCGGGCAGGTCCAAGCCCACGCGCCGCGCCGTCCGCCGCACGCGCTCCTCCTCGTCCATGCCCATGCCCGGGTTGTACCGCTCCAGCAGGGCCGTGTGGGTGCGCTGGGCGCGTGTGTAGGCGGCGAGCTGCTCGGCCAGTTCCAGCCGCGCGAGCGCGACGGCGTCCCGGGGCGCCGGGGGCGCGTCGTACGCGGCGCGCAGGCTCTGGTGCAGGGGCGAGCGCGGGCGGGCGAGCACGGAGCGCGGGGGCAGGTCGCGCAGGAGGTTGCGGTAGACGGCGCGCAGTCGCGCCGCGAGGACGGGCGCGCTGTTGGCCATGGGTTTGGCCGGACGGTCGACGGAGGCTGTTTGCGGATGAGGAACGCTCCGGAACGAAGGAGAGGTCGTGTTGCTTGTTTGGCAGAGGTGCTGGCTTCAATCTCGAGCTGGGTGGCCCTGACCCGGAATGGGCATGGAGCAGGAGAATACGCTGTGTACACTGTACAGTATACACTGTGCAGATACTTTGTACTTGTGCAGGCAATAGACCTCTCTTCCGTACTGTTTGCTCGTCGCACACACCCCCGAGGCTACTGCGACTCCCCAGTCTCCGACGCACCTCCTGGTTCCCGTCCATGTTCACTCTTCCTCTTCAGGGTAGTAGGGGTCCGTTTGCGACCGTCCGGCTGGACAATGTCGCGAAGCTCGAACCGGGTGTAAAAGTTCTTCTGCTTGACGAACCACGCGTTGACGATCTCCCACTCCTGGCTCGGGCCGCCGAAACGCAGCTTAAACCTCCGCAGCAGGCTCGGCACCAGCTTGTAAATCTCCAACAGGCTGATGTTCTTGCCAATGCACGTGCGACTCCCCATCCCAAAGTGCAACATGGTCCCGTTCATCTGGCTGATGCGCCTGTCCTCCTCCTCCCTGTCCAGCGCCTCGTCGACCAGCCACCTCTCCGGCCGGAACTCCTCGACGTCCGCGCCGAAGATTTCCTGGTTCCGGTGTATCACCCAAGCCGAGCACCCCACGATCGTGCCCCCCGGCACAGCCCGCCCCGCAATCTCCAGCCCGCCCTCGGGCACGATGCGCTCCAGCGGCAGCCCCGGCGCCGGGTGCATCCGGAAGCCCTCCTTGACCACAGCGTCCAGGTAGGGCAGCCGCTGCGCCTCGTGCCACGTGACCAGGCCCGTGTCGTAGTCGCTGAAGGCGCCGGCGCGCGCCGCGCTGTCCAGCTCGGCCATCAGCCGCGCCAGGCACCGCGGGTTCCGCAGGAGGTAGTAGAAGACGGTGGCGAGGCTGATGGCCGTCGTCTCGGAGCCCGCAAAGGCCATCGACACGGCCATGGTTTGCACGAGCGTGTCCGTCATGAAGTCGGGGCGCGCCTCACGCGCCGCGAAGAACTTGGAGAGGAGGTCGGGCGATTCGACCCTGGGCTTCCCGGCCTCCGACGTGGGCAGCGTGGTCGTGGTGGCCCCGTTCTCGTTGCTGGCGAATCCCGGGATACGCTCGGCCATCCGGGCGCTCGCAAAGCGGGCGACGGGGAAGGTTGCGTCGACGAGGCCCCATGTCGAGAGCTTCAAGTAGATGGGGTTCTTGAGGAAGAGCCGGTCCAGCATGGGAATTTGACCGATCTGTACCGTGTCAGCACGACAGACCTGCGCTTCGCCAAAGGTCTCCCAGGCTGCAATAGCAAAAGCGTCGACCCATGCTACAGGGCAGACCTACCGGTGCCATGTACAAGAACAGTGATGCCAAATGCCCCACGATGCCGTCGATATCCTCGTTCTTCTCGATGAAGCCATGACTCTTGCTGTATGTGATCTCGCCAATGACATCGAAGGCGTAAAACTGCAGCCAGCGAGTCAAGTCACACGCCTGCTTGTTGCTCACAAAGTACTGCTCTGTCTTCTCCAGGAAGAGCTTTGTCACGCTATCGACGAAGGGCTCATATTGCAGCAGAGAAGACATGGCGAAGGCGCTGTTGACGCAGCGCCGTAACTGCGCGTGGAAATTGTTGTCGGTCGAGCTGAAGAGCGACGGGAGACGGTGGCCCTTGACAATGCTCTGCTGAACAATGTAGAAGTCGGACTTGTTCGGCCGGCGTCAGTCGGGCGTATGTCTCCAAGGATGGACGACATAGCGGCCGGCAGAGACAGCTCGCGGTCCATACTCACCTTGGTGAACCCCTTGTTGAGCCCGTAGATGGTTTTCAGCGCTTTCGGGTCCGCGAAAGACAGCGTGTTTGGACCCAACCGAACGACATCGCCATGTCTCCTGTGCAGCTCGATGTGCGTCCTCTCAGGCCGTCGGCCCAACACGTCGAAGAAGCGCCACCAATCCGTCAGCGAGGCCAAGAATGGACCCGGGTACTTGTTCAGCCCTTTGTTGTATCTGTTCTTCCACAACCAAGCCGCGATGGCGACTGAAGATAGGGAAAACCAGTGGCGAACGAGAATGTGCAGGACAGACTCTACAACGCCGTGCATGTTGAAACTTTGTTCAAGTACGAATACTACAAACTGCGCCGCCATGTCCGGCACGTCCTGCTGGATAAGCATTCACGAGAACTTCCGTACCAACGTCTCGGAAGGGTTGCGTGGATGTCGGTCAAATAAGACATGGTTTGGGGGGGTTGCCCAGCCACTCGTTGTCCCCGTCGACCGCGGCAACGGCTTCCTCTTTGAGACTTTGAGTCGACCAGTTCCGAGACGTGCCGCCCCTATGTCGCGCGTCTGCTAAACGTCATGACGACTACCAAGGACCGGGTCTGTTGGAGATAGCCCGCGGCCGTGAGGGGGAGGGATGGCTCTTGGAAACAGCTCCCCTCTTCGGCAGATACATCCGCCTGCCCCGCACTGACCGTTCGAGGGCGCGTTGGCAAGCCCTGGTTCTGCGTGCGTGGTCAGGGGGCCCCAAAGAAAAGGTCACCTGTTCTCTCCACCTTGCCTTTTGGCTTCCCACGGGCATGGGCCGAGCTGGCTTGTCTGCAAGGTTTTCCCGACCGAGGGCACCGAGGGCGGGCAACTTTGAGATCGGTCGACGGCCTGGCCTGCCGTCCGTATCTGCCGAGAGTCTACTCGTCTTCTTCATAGTCGGCTCGCTCGGTGATGCTGGCCCCAACAGGGGCGGTCAGTCCATTCACGCCGTCATAGCATGTTGCGCGAGTCAGCCGCCTGAAACTTTTTTTTGACAAGTCATATGAGGCTAAGTGCTCAGTGGGGCCCGAGAGACGCTATACTCCGTCGCATAAGTCATGTGACTTTGTCACATGACCCTACGTTGTAACCAAACTACGCTGCAAAACCCACAACACAGATGGAACTCCTAATGCATAAAGACTAGAGGTGGTGTCACCCACCCGACACTGATCAATCATCCCACGGCAGCAAACCACGGCATTAATCGGCAAAGGCGGGCGTCGGCCGGAGCTCACGGGGAGCTGAGCGAGATAAGATCACGCAATCACAGTCCAAACTCACAACGGAACATCGGGATGCGACGTAAAACGTCATTGTTCAATGCATGAGTCTATGTGCTTGTTTCTACCCCAAATGCCAAATGCGCTACTACGTACAGGCATACAGAGGAGTTTGTCTTCGCTGAGACCACACACGCTCGCCGGGACCCGTAAGCCCGCCCAGTCAACCATGCTCCGCAACGCCCTAGGTTTGTCTGCCTGCTCTTGACTGGAAACAAGTTCGAGTGCGGGTGGTGTATAACATCATGCACAAAATACCATCGCAGCCCTATGCTGCATCATCTCGAGTGTCTAAAAGGCACGCGAATTGCTCGCTTGGCCTGCTGGCGCCGTGACGATTCTCCTCTCGCTGGTTCTGCCCCTGTGGCGGAACCCAAACGGCGAGTCCTCGTCGTCCGTCGCGGAGAGCGTGTCGCCGGCAATCGTCCCCGACCTCGAGCGCCCCAGGCCCCCATCCGAACGGCTCGAAGACCGCTGTCTCTCGGGGACGCAGCGACCGCCGAACCGGTGCATCCAAGACTTGAGCCCCTAGTACTCATCCCTGTCGTCGTCCGAATCCGAATCGTCGCCGTCCGCGCCACCCACCGCGCCGCCGCCGCCGCCGCCGCCGGGCATGAGCGCACGGTACCGCCTGCTGGCAAGGTCCTCCTCGAGGCCTCCCGCGCCTTCGTCGCCCTCCGGGTCGGCATATCCGTCGCCGCCCAGAAGCGACAGGGCCACGGGCAGGAAGACGAGGGCGTGCGTGGCCGCGAACAACACGAGAGCGACCCAGATACGGAAGTAGTAGATCTCGAAGATTTTGCTCCGCGTGAAGGCCAGTACCGTCACGCCTAGCAGCTTGGTCACCGTGATGCCAGAAAAGACGCTGCCGCCGACGTTGGCGAGCGCAGTCCATGCGCGCGCGTCACGCCCGCGAAACCGGTTCTGCGCCCGCTCCAGGAAGGTGCGCGATGGGAAGGTGAAGGCGCGCGCGATGTGCGCGCAAAACTCAACCGCGATACCCACGCAGATGATGAGGTTCACCAGCGAGACCGCGTTGAGTGACACGTCCAGCACCGCCATGGCGCCGAGAATGTCGACGATGGCCATGGTCACGGTCAGCGTCACGACGAGGGCCGTCGCCAGCGAGCCGAGCAGGAGAGAAGAGATGACGAAGATGATGCCGAGCGCGGACGCCAGGAGCGCGGTGCTAAGCTGCACGATGCTTGCATACTGGTCAAAGAAAATGTAGAAAACGCTGTAGGGGAACACATCTACTCCGGTGCTCGTGGTTATCTCGCCGGCAATACGACGAGCTGCAGCGTAGGCATCGATGAAGTCATCCTGGCTGCGCAAAGGAGAGTGCGTCGTGCGGAAGTGACTGGCAGGAATGTCCACGTGCTCGCGGTCGATAATGACGGAATTGCCGTAGGACGCCTGTCCACCCAGTGGGCAATCCCCATCGGTGGGGGATTTCAAGAACTTGTCCAGGTAGTACAAGAATTCTTCACCTTCCGGCATACCAGAGAGAGTGATGTTCCAAGCCGGCTCCCTGTCGGCAAAGCAAGGCTTGTGGTTCTCCACGCAGCAAGCCTCGTTCTCGGGATTGAGCCACTGGAAAAAATCGTCGATCCAGCTGGCCGTAGGTGTGGAGATGTACGACACGTCGGCGCGCTTCCTCTCCTGTTCGAGAATGTTCGGCAATGACTGTTGCAAGCAGGTGGTGTACCGCCCGCAAATCTGCTGCTGCTGCTCCCGTTGCGTGCTGTTCAAGCCACGAGTAACAAAGTACACGGGCGGGCCTGTACCCAGGTAGGCGTAGAGGTCATTGAAGTAGGGAATCAGATACGAATCATCCGGGATGGCGACCCGCTGATCCAGACCGAGCTTGACCTCGGGGAGCAGAGCCACACCTGCCGCGAATAACCCCAAGAAGATCATGACAACGATAGACTTGACTGGCCTGGTAAGAAGCCAGGGCGCGTAACGCTTGCCGATGAATCGCTGAAGCAGGCTTTCCTCGGGCTCTTCGTAGAAGCGAGGTAGCTGTCCCATGCCGTTGCTTCCGCTCAGATGAACCCTAGCGCCTTTGACCTGGAAGCAAGGGAAGCAGTCGGCACGGCTGTCTTCGGCCCGAATCTGGTTCAAAGTCAAGACCGAAACGAACATGGTGACCTGGAGGATGGCATTGATGAAGACAGCTCCGGCGGCATAAATGGCAAAGTTCCGCACGGCCGGCATGCCTACAAAGGCACCCAGCGCGAAAGATACGGTTTCGGTGATGGCCGAGAATAGAATGGAAGGACCCATCCGGCCGAGGGCCTTGGACACCCGCACCTCGACGACCTCGTCGGGGTGACTGATGTTGACTCGGTCGAACTCGTGAACGATGAGGAAGATATTGTCCACACCGACAGCGAGAACAATGAACGGGATCACGTCGACGATGATCAGTGTCGCCTTGAGCCCGGCCCACGAGAAGAGGCCGATGGAGGCAGCGATGGACATGAGCACGATCAATATGCCCACCACACCGAGTGTGAACTTGGACTCCACCAGTGTGAGCGCGGGGTTGCGAAGAACTTCCCGGAACGAGAGAGTCGTGGAGCCGAGCGCGACCGAGGCGTAGAGAAACATGATGATGTAGCTGATGACAATGATCTTGGCGTCGGTATTCGTAGACTTGTTCAGCTCCTCCTCAAGACTGATCTCGGTCGAGAACGAAAGTCGCAGACCCCGGTGCTTCGCCTCGTCCTGGACTTCCAGCAAGCGATCCTTGAGCGCACTCTCCCAGTCCATGGCATGCTCGAGCTCATAGGAGCCATCGACGTAATTGTTCAGGACCCATGTAGCCGTCATGGCGGTGGCGTCAGCGACATCGGCGCCTTCGGGGATACCGCCCAAGATCATGCCCTGGTCGATGGGCTGGCCGTACTTGGGGCGGCATTCCACAGGCGACTCGGCGCAGGTGCGCAGAGTGCTCTTCCAGCTCTCCGGGTCCACCATGTCTGCATCATCCTGGAAGTAGGCGGAAATCGACTGGATAACACATGCCGATCCAGTGGGCTTCAGACACACATCTGGAAGCGTAGTACCGAAGCGAGTGCCCCTAAGCGATGCCACGCTTTTCTGTACGCCCATCCACCATACGATCGTGTCGTGGCTCAGTACTGGTCCTGGCCCTGAAGGATGGGTATCGTTGACGAGAAAGATCTTCTCGGCCCGGTAGAAGGGACCGAAGTTTTCGTCAAAAAACGCCTTGTCTTGGGCTGCCTGAGAGGTCGGGCTGACCCACAATCGCGCTGGATCAGTCTCGACCTGGAATCGGATCCATCCTAGGCTGAGGACCATGACCAAGAGTAAGCTGGTGGAGATGGTGATCGCAGGGAACCGTGCCGCTACATGACCAAGCTTGCTGAATGCGATATCGCACCAAGTGTTGATGGCGTACTTCCTCTGGGGTCGATCAAGCAGAGCAGGATTCCGAGCAACATCACCCTCATCCTCATCATCGCTCGGAGTGGTGTCCGCAAGCAGTCGGAGCCTCTCGTTGCGGCGCCGCGCGCGACGACGCCAGGCAATATGTCCCGCAACTGTCCCGATAAAAGTGAAGAGCAGAACGCTGTAGGTAAAGATCGAGGCAAATGAGAGGCATGGCAGTACGCCGACATGGCAAGATCCAGCCGTGTCCACGGCGGGAAGTTCGGGACACACGGCCGGACAGTCAACACATGCGCATCGAAAGCTCGGGTCTTCGTCGTTGCACTTCTTCGGTACCATCGGAAGCGCTTCCATCCCGGGCTCTTCGTATTCCGTCGGAAAGTTGAGCTGGAACGGCGAGCCGCCCAGCCTCTCCCTGCCCAGGAAGGTCAACATCTGAGAATAATTCTTTGCGCCGCCACCGATCAGGTCCATCGCTTTCGAGTTGGTCGGCCCAAACTTGACCTCCTTGCAGCTGTTGTACAGTCCGGAGCCGTATGTATCAGAGATGAGCTGGTCGAGTTCGGTCACCAGTGTTTTGCCGTTCTTCTCCACAGTCTGGGTGACGTTGACAAATAAAGACTGGTCCGGTGAGCACGTGAAGGTGCAGAACATGTTGTAGAAGTTGTCCCTGCATGCCGGGCAAGACGAGATCATTTGATTCGCGGTCGACAGGGATTTCTTCAGGGTTGACACCTGTAAAGCAAGTTAGCGAACAGGCGTTCCTTTGGCGGATTGAAGGCAACTCGGCGGTAAGCAAGCAGCCAGGCTCGCCATACCTGATCCGAAGTGCAACAAACCGGGCCGCTTTCCCACTTTGGTCCGCACAGGTCTACCAACTGTTGACGTAGACCGTCGTCTGGTTGCTCGGCCAGACCATTGTCCAAGCAGGGTAGCTGGCCTCCGAAGAAGCTCTTGGAGCCACAGTGATCTCGAATTGCGCAACGTCCGGCTTCGTGCTTCGGCGTGAGCACCGCGCCTATCACGCCCTGTAAAGCTGCGAGGAGCAGGACGCCCATCGCGACGAGTGACCACATGGTCGCGGTGAGGGCGCAAGGATGCCGCGCGGCGGCACGAACGGAGCGGGAAAATCAGTGCAAGCACGACGGAGAAAGAGATACGGGATAAGCCGGGGGGAGGGGGGAGGCAACGACGTAAATGTGTGCGCGTTGACGAGCGAGGCCTCGATTCCCGGTAACGAGGAAACGGCTTGTTGTTGCGCGGGATGACGTTGACGAGAGCGAGGACCGGAGTTCCGTGCGGGCGATGGATTCCAAGCTTTTGGAGGGGCGCGCAACGTTGCTGCGCAGTCACATGACAAACCAATGCAAGCGCACGTGCACCCGCCCGAGCAGACTCTTGTCCTGCGGACTCTACCTCTACTTCGTGTACAACAACTCCACCTCTGCCTCTATTGCTCACTTGGGCTCTGCAGCGAACATTCAAGCGCTCAGGGACAGCATGGCGCCCGCAGCTGTTCCCGACTCGAGCCGGGAGGACACCAACATGGCAAGCTTCGTTCCCCGGAACGAGACCATCGAGGAGAGGTTCTTCTCGGCCGCACTGATATGCTTGGAGGCTCATTGTGCGGGCACGCCGCCCATGGGCTCTCTCACGTACGCGAAAATGGCCTCGATGATCTCCAAGACCCTGGAGAAATCCCACAACTTCAAGGAAGTCAGGTGAGTAGAGAGAGAGAGAGAGAGAGAGAGAGAGAGAGAGAGAGGGAGAGGGAGAGAGAGAGAGAGGGAGGGAGAGAGAGAGAGAGGGAGAGAGAGAGAGAGGGAGAGACACAGAGTCCATGACGAGTGTGACGCAGCCGGGAAGGTCTCAAGGTCTGCGCTGACCATGACCCAGGGAGAGTCTGTCACGAAACGTCGGTATATGGATCTGGCTCACCAGGATATTCGCGACGGTAATACCCAGTCTGACGGTGCGGTCCGTGGGCCCGCTGTCGAGTCTCAACGACCCAGACAATGCAGCCACGGCCCTCGAGAGCACAAACCTCATTGTCACAAACTACGCCTCTCTCAAGGAAGACTTGCAGATCTTGAACAAACTCATGCACATTGCCCGGAACATGCTGGTGACTCCAGAGCCCGCAGTCGCGCAGGATCTCTGCGCGGCCGTGCAGTTTGACCAAATGGTCTACCAGACCATCATACTCTGCGTGAGCGTAACGAGCAAAGGCTACGACGGGGAGGTCCTGGATGAGAGCGCTCGCGCTAAGCTCAACGAGATCAACGAGCTTTGTGGGTTTCGCGGCGGCCTCGGCACTGGGCAAAACACGCAGTGAATGAAGGCTGGCTAATTCATCATCTTGTGCAGTCAAAAAGGTCCTGGTGACATCCCTTCAACAAGCACACAACTGGACTGCGAAGCACGACAGGAACAAAATGTCTTTCTGGCTGAACGTTCTCTTCGACGAGGAATCTCTAGCGGACGAGCAAGAGCTCGGCCTGGCAGAGTTTCGAACAAGCCAAGCCAGAACAGAAGTACGACATTGGCTCGAACGGAACTCAAGGATGTGTGCCAAGGCGCGCCTTCTCCTGCAGGACTATCACCAGAACCTGTCGCACAAGCCACCCGGCAAGCTGGCCGCTATTTCTCCACTTGCCTGGAACTGGCTCCCCGAGGGCTCCGTCGAAGTTCTTGCCGACGACCCGGCCGAGGACAGCAAGCACGCACCGCAATGGGATGAGGAGGAGACGGACAATTTCAAGCAGGACCAGGCGTACGGTCGAGTCTCCCGGGAAGTCGACACGTGGTGGCTCAAGGTTCGGGATACGAACTATGATGAGTGGGTGGTGCCCATGCCATCCGTCGACTTTGCCCAGGTGCGAGCAGAAACTAGCAAGGCCACCTTGTCCAGCAGATACGCCCATACATACAGGGCAGATGACCAGGAAGGCTCCATCACGGACGAGGACGAGGATGGAGAGCCGGAAGAGGATGGCCAGCACGGCGTTTACGGCCATCTCGACGCCACCGAGCCAAGTCCAGAGGGTACGGCAGCTCCCAGTGCCGAGCAGGACGGGGCCGACGAAGATGTCCACGGCCATCCTCATCATGTCCAGGACTATGTCGATGACTTGGGAGACGAGGAAGATCTGGACGACGACGACTCGTACGGCGAGGGGCCAATGACGGGTCTGTTGACCGAGGTGCCCAACATCCTGAACCCCAAGGAGATCGAGGCTCTGCACATGATTGTCAAATCCTGCATTCTGGACAGCGCAGGCATGGGCCTGACCAGGGCGGGCGAGAACCTCCAAAAGACACGCTGTCGCATGCTCCTGGCGCTGGACTGCGGCAAGAGCCTTTTACGCGAGATGTTGGTCTTCATTGCTGTGTGGGAAAAGGACGAGACGACGCTCATCTTCCAGATCACATCGCAGATCGTTGAGGCCATCCACCACAGCGCCCTCATTCCCTACGCATGGCAATCATTGCGGATACCCAAGGACATCATCTCGCCTGCCCAAACCGTTCTCCTGCGCTTGATCGACCACATCTTCCGTTCGCGAAGCAGCAGCCCGTCCACGGCCGAATCCAAAGAGAACTTGCGCGACGTGAAGCTCCTTCACTTTCTCTTCATCCAGTTCCGCAGTCGGATCGTGCCCGAGTGCATTGCCTTGATGTACCTCCAGGAAGAGATACGGAACGGAAAGTGCAATCCGCACGACTTTCCCGTCGACACCTGGGACATGGAGCGCGCCAAGGACGGCCTTCACCAGTTCTTGGAGTTTCTGAACTCGGTCTGCGTGTTCCCGGAGACGCGTTCGTATCTTGTGCAGTGGGAGGCTTCCTACGAGCTCATCGCCCTCCTGAAGGCTTTGGAAGCAGGCGTTCCCCGAAAGCCGCTTGTGGATCTTCCGGATCGATCTGCCAGTCGGCCGGCGCCGAGTGCACCCGAGAACATGGACGGGACCGCCCCGGCCTCGGCGCCGCTTCCCAACAGGGACGCATGGAGACACGACGTTGCCACCGGCCAGGCGCCTCCGCCTCCGCCCCCACCACCTCTGCCCCACCAGGAAGAGGCTTACAGTTTCCCCTGGTCAGGTATCAAGGCATATGTCCTGAGCATCCTTGCCGAGCTTCTACAGCCGCCCGCCGGCAAGAGCACTCCCGGCAATCCCGATGTACAGGCGCAGATCGTCAAGCACAACGGCATCGTGCCCCTGCTCAACTGCTGCGTGTACGACGACCACAACCGCTATGCCCGGGAGCGCGTTCAGATCTGTCTCAAGTGGCTCATGGACGGTTCTCAGTCAGCCAATGACTTTTTGAGGAACCTAGTGCACTCTGCGGCGCCCCCAAGACCGCAGCCCGCCTCGCCGCCAACGTCTGGCCCTGTCTCGGGTCAACCGCCCCCGCCCACCTTGTCGAAGACCACCACGCTCCGCGTGGATGGCATAGCCGGGGAGCTCAAGGTGCAAGTAGGGCCCCTAGCCAAGCCGCCAACAGGCCTGCCGGTAACGGGGACCCCAGGCCACCATGGACCCAGCGCCGCGGGAGGAAGCCTTTCCCATCCGACAGCCAGCAGCAGCGCCGCGCATACGTCCAGGGCACCGCCTCCCGCGTCAGCAGCGTCAGCAGCAGCAGCAGCAGCAGCACGAGCGACGGCGCCGTTGCGACCCCCGCACATGTCCCCAGCGGAGTACCTGAGCGAGCTGCAGGACATGCTAGCCACGCACGCATCCAACGCTGGGGTCACCCTGCCGCCCATCCAGATCCGCGAAGGCCAGGTGACGTTTGGGCAGTCAGGCGTCAAGACCAGCGCCGCCTTTGCCGCCATGGCCGCGGCCGCTGCGGCCGCACCCCAGGGCGCCCTTGGCAAGCCGGAGGAACTGCTGCGGGATATCATCACCCTCGCCGACGAGGCGGCGCGGTTTGCTCTGGGCCAGGGCGCAGATGCCGAGGAGACGGAAGAGGAGGAGTTCATGTGATCGGATCTCATGCATGCGTCGCTTGTGAGGTTTCAGATGGGGAGGAACAGAGGTCCGTTCAACAGGGGACTGAAAGCCTAGCGCTGGCGAGGTTTCGGGAACGAGCGCCGCGTGTCAGCACACCCAAGAGTGCGCCGTTCCCGTGTCCCGGTCGCGAAGGGGTTTTTTTTTTCTCAGATACCCCCTTGATCTTCTCGGCCTGGATAAGAAAAGAACGGAGCGAGCAATATGAACGTCCACCAGGTGGGAAAACCATGGCATGTCCCATAAATTGTCGTTGATAATCCTTGGTATATAACAATTGAAAAAAAAATCAATGTTCCTCTCTTCCCTTACCGTCGCGCTTCTCTTGTTGGCCAGGGGGCTGCTGCTCGTTGGCCCCGGCCGGTTGAACCTCGACGTACCTAGGTTTTCACGCGGAAAAGGAAGATTTTATTCATGTCCGCTCACCTCTCCCGCAATTCACTCCTCACGCGTATTTGCACCTTTGCCGCCGATATTACAGGGCTCCACTGCCCTTTCCGTCTTCTATGTCGAGACCCGCCCTCTTCTGTGTCGCTGATCAGGCATTCAGGCCTACTCCATCATCCGAGGAGCTATCTATACATGAGCCATTTTCCGTGACAGACTCGCCCCCTCATCGAAAGTGGCGCCACGGCCGGAATGAGAAACGTAGAAGACACATCTCCGCGCAATGTGCATGTCGCTATGCCACGTCAAAGCACCATGATTGCCATGTAAATCTCGCGAGTGGTCACCTCCGAGCCTACCCGCCGAAGAGAAACGCTTAGTAGTCCCTGTCCCTCCTGTCGCCGCGGCCTCCCTCGCCGCCGTGGGCCACGCCCTCCTGCACCGCTTGCAGGATCAGGTCCCTCGCCTCTTCGACGCCCTCGGTCGTGCCGACAACCTCGATGGCCTCGTCGCGGGCCTGGTCACGTGGGACCGTGATCTTGCAGCCCGTCTGCTTGCGAATCGCATTGACCTTGGAGCCCCCGGAACCAATGACGTGGCGGTAAGTGCGCGGATCCGGCAGCACCAGGTAGCCAGTGGTAGTCTGCTTCTTGGCCTGCTCCAGGGCCGTCTCAACCGCCCTCTTGGCCTTGTCCACGGCCTCAGGCGATCCGTGAAGCACCCAAGGTATGTCGCCCTCTTCCGAAGAAGCAGACGAGTTTGTCACGACATGCCAGGAGTGGCCGTCTTCCGGCTCGTCTGTGATCAACGGAAGAGCGCCGCCAGTCTTCCGGTCCTGCGACGCCACGGACGGCTTCTGCGGCACGGCCTGTCCAGCGTGGTCCACCGTAACGCCATGCTCGTTCCGCAGCTTGCGGAAGATTTGCCCGTTGTTGGTGATAGCGTGATGCATGGCGCGAGGAACCTGGATGGTCTCCGAGTGCTGGTCTTTGACCAGCTCCTGAATATGCGCTTTAGCCTTTTCCACGTCCGGTGCCTGGCCCACAATCTTGATCCCTGTCTGGACGCTGCCTTGCCGCGGAATGTCGATAGAGACCTTGAATTGAGATTCGAGAGAGCGTTTGGTTTCGCCACCTCTGCCGATGAGCGAGCGGTGCTTCTCCACAGGCACGTCCATGGTCTCGGTCACCTGGCTCTCACGTTCCGCAACGATCTCTCGGATCTGGGCGATAACCTTGTCCACAACATCGGAGCGACCCTCGACGGTGATGGTGCTGCCGTCGGCCTCGTGCTTCGGCAACTGCACTGATACCGCGCGAGCAGCATCCCGCCGGTCATCCGATCCACCAGCTTTGGCAATGATCTCGCGAAGAGTGGCACCTGTCGCAGGATTAGCATGCCGCGCCCGAAGCGACAGTGGGAGTTACGGGACGTCGCAGGTCACTCACCACCGGCACCAATGATAGCTTTGTGGTACTTCCTGTCGACGTCGATGGATTTGGTTGTCGTGTCATCGAAGACGGCCTTCTTCTCCTCGAGGAGCTTCTGAGCAGCGGCCACCTGAGCTTTGGTCCCTTTGACTTGGACCTCGACCAAGGCCTCGGCGGCGTCGCCCTTGCTGGGTATGTCGATCTTCGCGCCGGTGGCTTGCCGAATTTGGTCCATGCCCGATCCTCCCTGTCCGATCAAACTAGGGAGCTGCTTTTGTTGGACCGTCACGGTGGCCGTGAACGCGTTGTCCCTCAGGTACTGGAGCAGCGACAGGATCTCCTCTCGAGCAGCGTCGGCGCCCTTCTTGGGGCCTCGAACGATGACCTCGTCCGGCGCTTGCTGACGACGCGGCTTACCACCGGCGTCGCTGGACGCATCGGCCACTGATTCATCGTCCTTGACCGGCTTCGCAGCACGCGGGAAGAAGATGACCACCTTGTACCTGGTCTGCAAACGGCTGATTTGCGTACCCTGAGGTCCAATGAGCTCCCGGTGAAACTTGGGTTCAATCTTGAGCACATGGGTTGTCTCATCCGCCAGATTTCGTCCCAGAGCCTGGATGTGGGTCTTGGCTGCTTCTGCCTTTGCCCTCGGTCCCTTCAGCTCGACCTTGCCGTTCTGTACCTGGATTTCGACGTCGAACTTTTCGCGCAGCTCGCGGATATTGCTCCCACCCTTGCCAATCAGGTGGTTCGCAAACTTCTGCGGAAACTCGAAGTCCATCGTGAAGCCACGCTCCTTCTCGTCCTCCTTTTCCTGCTCGACAAAAGCGTTGCATTTGGCGGTCAAAGCTTCCACGGTTGACTTGGGACCGCGGAAGGTCACGACCGTACCGGCACTTGTCACCCGCACCGGTATCTCTTGCGGGTCTCGGTTTGCCTGCTCCTTCTTGATGAACTTCTTGAGCTTCTCGTGGAACCTGGCCTGCTGTTAGTAAGGTCCAGACAACAAGAGGCATGCAGCAAGCCTACTTTTGAGGCACTTCAATCGATATTGAACTGATGGCTTCCTGCTGGTTTATGAGGTCGAGGATCTGGTTCTGTGCCGCCTCAAGGTGCCGCTGCATCTCCTGGGTTTGTGCCGGATTTGGCTGCGATCGCGGGATTTCGTATGCTTCAGCCGACGTAGGCCCTTCATACACGAGAAGGACCGGCTGTCCGTTCTCAGACACTCCTGGAACCACAAGCTGGACACCATGTTCTTCGCGGACCCGGGGTGTGACCTCGTTGCGCAAATAAGGGTGGTAGAAAGGATCGACTGTGATGGTACTCATCCGCGAAGGAGGATGGCTGTCCACGAGGCCCTTGATTTCCGACTGAGCCCGAATCGCATTCTTACCATCCCTGGCGTAAAGCTCCCAGGGCAAAGCGCCGTCCTCTGAAAACGGAGTGTTGCAGTGTACGTTGTGCTCCCTCTCTAACCGCTCTATCTCTCTCCGTTGTCGCAGGTAGCGCGTGACATTCCGAGCATGAGCAGCCGCGCCTCCAGGAGCTTGACGGTGGAAGCGCGATATATCAATGTTTGAGCACTGCATATTCATCGCCAGGTCCATGGCGGTTTCCACACCAATCTGAACCTGGTCAGGTGGCCCGATGACGATGACGGCGTCCTCGTCTTCGTCGCTGGGCAAAACGATGGTGCAACCGGTTTCGCTGAAGAACTGATCGAGGGGAACACCACGATCGCCAACTATGAACTGGTGGCGCCCGCGTTGAATCGAAAGTTGCTCCATGACCAGTTTTTGACGAAGCTCCTCGACCTGACGCTCAATCTCGGCACGGACGGCCTGAACCGCGGCTCGCTCGCCAGCCAGCTGAATGTGGTTATCGTCGGCAGATGGGTGAAATACCGGGCGAGCTCCCGCAGCCGGCATCTGGGGCATTTGTGCGGCGAAGACCTCGTGGGACGGAACCCGGATCTGCACGCCATTGCTTTCCTCCAGGTGATTTACCCTGGAATTGCCGGATCCAGCAATGAAAGGGTAAAAGGCCGGAGGGATATTACGCAGGCGCGTATTCACGTTGGCCGCTTTCTCTCCCACAATCTTGAGGATGGCGTCTCGTGCTTTTGCCGCTGAATGTGCGTTGCCCTCGACCAGTACATCAGTGATGCCATCTTCATCCCCGTCCAGGAGCGCATTTTGCTCGTCAACCTTGGGCAATTGTATCTTGGCACCGGATTTCTCTTGTAGCAACTTGATGGTAACGCCGCCCTTGCCGATGATGTGCGCTCGTGCAGATTGTGGTATGGGGACTGTGATGGTTTGCTGGCATGAGATCAGCACGCTTCCGAGTGCGAGCTAACTCCAGCGAGCAACTCACCCTGCTTCCAATCTGCTGGACCAGGTCCAGAAGAGCCTGTTGGGCAACATCCTGGGGGCCAGAAGCCTCGAATTTGAGCCTGCCATTGCCCATCGTAGACATGCTGACCTGCGCTCGCGAACGCCTGTTCAGATCCTTTAGAATATCGGGAAGCGGTCGCTTCAGCTGTGATCTCGGTAAGACGTGCTGCGGTTCTAGAAAGAGTGTTTCGACGTTACGGCCAGGGATGTTTACGGCCGGTACCCGTTGAAGTCCGGGGCCGGTCGGCGTGTTGGCACTGGAGGCAGCGGTCGAGAACCGGGATGCACCATTGACAGGGCTGGCGCCGTTCGCCTTCCCGTTGACACCATTCTTTGCGCTCCAGATCGGCGCAACACCAGCGTTTGCGTTCGTTTTCTGTCCACCGAGCTCAGGGAACAGTTCGTGTGATTGTGTGTCCAGACCCGAACGCTCCAACTCCTTTTGCTTCCCGGAAGCCTTGGCCGACATAGGTGCCGGGCTATCAGCTTGCTTCATGGTCACCTGAGCAAGTTTCGCGCCCGAGTCGTCGTCGGCAGCATCTTCGACAAAGGCGTGATGAGAGTGGCGTTTGTGTTGCTCAAGGAGTCGGCTGGCCGCGGAGGGCTCAGCGCCAGCGAAATCCGCCATGGTGCTTGTGCGTCGAAACGACCGCAGTCGGCAATAGCCAGAGTCCAAGAGGAGCTGGATTCGGAATGGCTCGATGTCGTGCCTGGAAATGAAAAAATTGGTCTTGCCGAGTGGGGAGGTCAACGGAAGCTCGTGAAGGCAGTCCAATGCATGGCCCGCTCCCGTCCTCGTGGCAGCTAGCTGGCTCGAGGTAAAGCCGCGGGCGTCTCGCGGAGGATGGGAATTGCTTTGCAATCGACGAGAGAGGATTTGTGCAGTAGATAGATGCTCGGAACGATTGGAGTGTGGAGAAAGTTTTCGCCTTCAATTCGATCCGAACGCAAATTGTGGAAGTGTCACACGCCTGGCCACGTGCACTTTACCTAACCGTCCTGGTACTTTTTGCACTATTTCGAAGCGAGCAACGGAGGAACGGAGTGTGCACTCCGCCTCCGTCCCCACCAGCACCAGCACCACATCGGCATTTCGTCTGTTTTTCTGTCCACGTCAAGACTGCAGACAGGTGCCAGACAGGCATGTACTCGCAGCCACGGCAGTCAATCGAGAACAGGCGTCATCGTGGATCCGAACACTGGTTTCTGGACAGCTCGAGTTGGGCTGCATGCCGATGGACATCACGATATCTCGAATGAATGGCCGACCGCATACTTGCTGGAAGTAGGGTAACTCTACAGGTACACATAACCTACCTCTAGGTACGAAGTACAGGTCGGCAGGTATCAGCCGAGATGGCGGGGCTTGTTAGCGTGGGTGGCGGTCGATGACTTTGGACATTGGTGAGTTCCGCAACCGGATGTTTCCGGTTGTTTACTCGATGCATTGTTTACCACTCTGCCCTGTCTCGTCTCGTCGTTCGGGGGGGGGGGGTGGGCCGACGACGATTCTGCACACTGCACACTGCACACTGCACGCTTCACTGCACACTGCACACTGCACAGTGACTGCTGGCTGCCGCCGACATTTCTTTGACACGCTTCTCGAAGCAACGCCACGCGGCCATATTCGAGTGGCACATGGCTGGCTAATCTCGCTCCTCGTCGGCTCGACTGCCACGAGCGCTATGTTTCATTAGAGACACCCGTAACGACGCCAGAAAGTCGCGATGGTGCATGCTCCACCAGGGTCCGCGTCTTCGGAAGTTCGCTGTCTTGCTAGAACCACTCCCGGGGTGTTGCCCCACTGGATAACGGCAGCCACTTGGTCGAGCAGACGACAGGCAGTCCACAGCCAGCCCTGTCGGTCGCTGCGCGGATGTGTGTGTGGGAACGGCCAAACGGGCAGGGCAGCCCAGCAAGGGAGAGGGAAAGGGGGATGAAAAAATGGATCGACCTCGAGTATACCGTAGAAGCCAAAGTAGCCCGGCCGCCCGACTGCCCGGCCCAAAAAAACCAAACAAAAACGCATTTTCCTGACCCCCTCTCGCTCGACCGCCCCCGTGCCTACAGTAAAGAAGCTAGCGACCTCTAGCACGCGAGGAGTACGGCCCGCTGTGCCAAGCATACATTCCGCCGTCGCCTATCGCCCATCGCCCCGTCGCCCGTCGCCCGCCGCCCGCCGCCCGCCGCCCGTCGCCTGTCGCCTGTCGCCCACTCTCCCACTCCTCCCGAGTCGGACCATGGACGGCCCCAACGTGCTTTCCCACGGCATTTCGCAGCGGCGCCGACTCACGAAGAAACCGCCCTCGTCGCACCAGCACCAGCACAGCAGCTCGCTCAGCATCGACGGCCGCATTGACGCCCAGTCCCTCCAGAGCAAACGAAGCTCTGCCAGCCTCAAACGAGCGCCAAGTGCCCCCCCCGCCCGCACCCCGACATCGTCCGCCTCCAACAACTCGTCCCCGCGCTTTCCCAGCGCCGCGACGACGTTGGCCACTCGTGCAGGTCCGTCCCCTCCCCTTCCCGGCAACGACAACGGCCACGGCAACGGCAAGGAATTCACCTTCCCGCTGCCAGCCTCCGCCGGCTCGGTGCACAACGCCTTGGACGCCGTGTCTTCTGACGCGACGACGCCAGGGCGGCCTCTCAGCATCAAAACGTCGGACGAATTGATAGGTGCCCCCTTCGACGGCTCGGCTATTCTAGACCGCATCCAGGCCACGAAGTCACCAACGCACTGCCAACCGGCGCGACCCCCCCCTCCGCCGCCGCTCAACAAGACGCGGATTGACGATCCCAGATCCATGGGCCACCCTCCGCTTCGCCAGTCCGTCAGCTTCTCTGCCGGCATGGAGCCTACGCTGAGCGAGAAGCCGGCCATGGCCAAGACGGAGAGCGCGTCCACCGTGCCCAAGCGCTTCTCCGACGAGGGCAGGGAATTCAAGATCGCGGGCGTGTTGCGAAAGAAGTCTGGCTTCTCTGGCTTCATGAACAGCCTTGTCGGGTCGCCGAGGAAACCCTTGATCTCGGCGCCAGAGAACCCCGTCCACGTCACCCATGTTGGCTACGACAGCAACACGGGCACATTTACAGTGCGTACCAGAGCTTTCGTTTGTCATGAAGCCAGCCAGCTAACCACCGGGGCAGGGACTGCCCAAGGAATGGCAACGACTGATCAACGAGAGCGGCATCACCGAGAAGGACACGCGAGAGCACCCGCAGATTCTGGTAGATGTGTTGACCTTCTATAAAGAGACGACCGAGAGGCCACAGGAAGACCAGCAGCTCGATAAATTCCACGATGCGCGAGCCACAGACTTTCGAGGCCTTTCTGGTCCCACGATCAACTCCACCCTGCCCAGCTCGCCAGTCGCTGCCAACTCGAATTATAGCCCGATGTCACCAATGATCAGTCCCCCGGCAAGTCCTCGCTTTCCCACTGTAAATCACGAGGGTAGTTTCGAGAACCCGCGCGCGCCGCCTCCCGTGCCCAGAGGCTCCGGCTCACATCCTCCCGCGAAGGACCCATCACTTGTGCCAAGCCGGCCTGCTCCGAAGCCCCCTATGAGCATGCCTTCCAGGTCGACCCCGCAAGCAGTGTACCCTGCGAAGGATTCCGGCATCGGTATGCCGCAGTCCGGAGACGAGTCGTGTGCGCCAGCGAAGGACCATGTTGCCATGTTGCCGGAGGAGCATCGTTCGCGGTCGAGTTCCAAGGTCCATGGGGCCTCTCCATACTCACCAGCGCAGCCATCGCATACGAGCACAGCGCCGCCGCATTCGGCATCGTCGCAAGCCGTTGCATACCAGCAGCAACTTCTCCAGCAACAGCAAGAGCAGGCCATGGCGCAAGCGCAAGCCGCCATGACTGGACAGCTCGGTCGCGCTGCGAGCAAGAGACAGCAGCCAACACCGCCGTCGTCGCAGCATCAGTACGGACGACTCCCAGAGGTGAACGGCGGGAGCCGGCCTCAGCAGCAGCCCCAGGCACAGCCCTTGGCCGGTGCTAGACCAAGGCACCGTTTGCGGCAAAGCATTGGATTTGACGTCGTTGCCGCTCTGAAGAGAATATGCTCCGACGGCGATCCGCGAGAGATCTACCGTGGCTTTACCAAAATTGGTCAAGGCGCCTCTGGTGGAGTTTACACAGGACATGAACGGGGTAGCAATCGATTGGTAGCCATCAAGCAGATGAACCTGGAACAACAACCGAAAAAAGACCTGATCATCAACGAAATCTTGGTCATGAAGGAAAGCTCTCATGCCAACATCGTGAACTTCATCGACAGCTATCTCTGGGGTGGTGAGCTTTGGGTTGTGATGGAGTACATGGAAGGCGGCAGCCTCACAGACGTGGTAACCTTCAACATCATGACCGAGGGTCAAATCGCCGCCGTTTGCAGGGAAACCCTCAAGGGCTTGCAACATCTTCATTCGAAAGGAGTCATCCACCGTGACATTAAGTCTGACAACATCCTTCTTAGTATGGAGGGCAACATCAAACTCAGTGAGTACTTCCTGGTCACTTTTTGGCCGCCAACGCTCTGCCGTCGTCAATGCTGTGTACTGATGCGTGCCTCCCCCCTCCCCCCTGCAGCGGACTTCGGCTTCTGTGCGACTATCAACGAGTCACAGAATAAACGCACGACCATGGTCGGCACACCGTATTGGATGGCCCCCGAGGTTGTGACACGGAAGGAGTACGGCCGCAAGGTTGACATCTGGTCACTAGGCATCATGGCGATCGAGATGGTCGAGGGCGAGCCGCCGTACCTGACCGAATCGCCGCTACGAGCGCTGTGGTTGATTGCTACGAACGGTACACCGCACATCAAAGACGAACAAAACCTTTCGCCTGTCTTCCGAGACTTCTTGTACTTCGCGCTGAAGGTGGACCCCGAGAAGAGAGCCAGCGCACATGATCTGCTCAGGGTAAATAGCCCGAGCGCCTTATTCCCCCCCCTCTCCTCTCCTGACACAGGCAAAGCTGACCGGCATGATAGCATGAATTCATGAAGCACTGCGTTGACCTTTCCACGTTAGCCCCACTGGTCAGAGCCGCGAGAGAGGCAAGAGCACAGGAAAAGGCCAGAAAGGCTCAATGAGTCGGCCTAGAAACCATGTTCTCGCCAATGAGAGCATGGACTTGATGGATCTTTCTCGCATCTACGCTGCAAGCGGAGCATTAACCCTACACCTTCCGAATTTTGCTGGACGCGGCAGCTACAAAGAAAGTATTCTTGGACCTCTCGAAAAATCATTTAATCGCACACATCCATGTTGCACCGGGAACGACACCTACATCACAAGGGACTAGGAAACTTGATAGTTCCTCGGGCAGGGGCGCAAGAAAGCTGGAGAGGTCTGGGGTGATCTACATCTCCGCTTGAGGGGGAGAAGAAGGCACAGAAGCCGTCCACATCCGTAGCTGTTCAATTCGCCGCCGTGTGACCCATGCGCGCTAGCTCAAGGCCGTGTCGATGGCACTGCGCCAGATACTGGACGACATGGATGTGCTGGGCACAGTTCGGGCTTCCAAATTCAGATGCTGCGGAAAGAGGAGAGTCATACTACGGCAAGGTCCGTGTGGTTCACAACTGGCGACAATACCGGACAGGTGGATAGATAGAACTTTGGCGATGGATGACCAACTCGTCGCCTTCGTGGTCCGAACCAATCTGCATTTGGCCAGACTTGGGCCGATGTGCGACAGCAGCAGGATCTGCGGGATGAAGGTGGTTGTGAAGAGCCCGGACTGTCTCGGTGGAGCACATGTAGGCGATAATAATAGCAGTGAAGTTGGATGGGGCTGGGTAGCACCAGGAGCAGCAGAGGAAGCAAGCAGCTCGAGGGCTGATGAACGAGAGTTGTAACCCCCATCTTCCGGCTGCGTCTGCCCCTTCCTTCTCTTCGACTCATCATGGTGACCGGTCAAGTCAGATCATCGCAGGGCGGGTCAAGTCTTCTGTCACAGGTGTCGGATCCCGTGCTGACTGTTCCTGCCCCGATGTCACGGACGTCCAGCCGCATCTCACGAGCTGGACCGCGTCTCCCTTCCTCCTCGGCAAGAGGTCTGCTTGGTCTACTTCCCATGAGGAACAGAGCGGCGCGCGCTACTCGAGCGAGATCCAGATCCATGACTCTCCACGAGCACGTTCCTGTGATGCTGGCATCGACCTCGGGTGCTTGCTTGCACCTGGTGCCTGTGCCTTTGCCTGGCAGCAGTCTGGCCACACACGCATTTGTCGAGTTGAGAGCTTTGAGGGCGCTCTACTCCCTTCAACGCGTAGAGGAAAGGCGGCGGCGGCGGCAGAGCGGCCAAAGCAATCTCGAGTTCCAGATCAAGCTCACATGCATAAGCTTCATCTCAGCTTTTCCGGTCGCGGGAACGGCCGCTTGCCTAGCTGCTTTTCTGGCGAACGGGGGAGCCTAGCACAGTAAATAACGTTCAAGCGCAGAGGTTTGACCGTAGCCAGGCTGGGATATGAGACGACACTTTGCACAGGTACCGCTCGAGTTGGAACTGCACGAGCATGGCCCGGGGGTCTTCGTCAAACGAGAAAGGTGGTGGTAATTCCGGCTGAAACTCATGGCTTGCATCGAGACTCGGCTGTACGCCCGACTTCACGCGTCATAAAACGGAGCTGGAGTGCGCACAGAATGTTGAACGAAAAGCCAAAATGGTCAATACAGACGGCGGTCGTATCCAGTTCAACGCATGATGCGCGGTAGTGCCAGAGCGCCAGACCGATTACGTAGAAGTGAAACACCCGGTGGCGTGAGCGGTCAACGGCGCAGTCGGTCACCTCACGCCTCACATGCTCGGCATAGTCGAGCTTTTTTCCAAGCCGTGCCAACCATGCTTTCTCCTTGTCCTTCCGGGGCACGGAGAAAGAGACAACCGACTAGTAGAGGGTATAGCCGCCGTCGATGATGACGTTCGAGCCCGTCATGAAGCTGGAGGCATCCGAGGCGAGGAAGATGCAAAGACCGTTGAGCTCGTCCACATCTCCCAGACGGCCCTGGGGGGTAAGGGACTTCCAGATCTTCTTCTGCGCATCCAGGGCCGGGACTTTGTTGAGCGCCGTGTCCATGTAGCCGGGTGAGATGCAGTTTACACGTATCTTGTACTTGGCCCACTCGGCCGCCAGCGACTTGCCGAGCTGGATGACGCCTGCCTTGGATGCGTTGTAGCAGGACTGCTCCTGTGGGTAGTTGATGATGCTGCCGGACATGGAGGCGACAAGAATGATGGAGCCCGGCTTGCCCGCTGCCATCATGGCACGGCCCACGGCCTGGGACATGAGGAAGGAGCCCGTCAAGTTGATGTCGATGAGACGACGGAACATGGCCGGGTCGTACGTCTCGGCCTTGATGTTGGAATCGGCAATGCCCGCAGAGTTGACCAGCACGTCGGGGGCCCCGTAAAGGTCGACAACGCTCTGCACGGCCGAGTTGATGGCATTACCGTCGCGCACGTCGACCTTGAAAAAGGTGACAGGCAGGCCTGACTTTTCGTGGAGCTCGGCCGCGGACTCGTCGCCGAGGTCTTGGTTGGCGTCGAAGATGACGAGGGCCTTGGCACCGGCCTCGGCACAGGCGCGAGCCATGTGGTTTCCGAGACCACGAGCACCACTACATGGCTCCGTTAGCAAGCAGGCGGGCACACAGGCGGCAGCATCGGACCCACCCAGTGATGATGATGACCTTGTCCTTGACCGACATCTTCTGCATGGTCCGGGGCATGGACTTGAACACGTCATCCCGCAGAGGGGTGATCTTGTCCTCCAGAGGAGATGGCTCCGTCGAGGACGGCGAGGGTGTGACAGGAATGCTGAAGTGCACGGAACCGCCGGAAGAACCACCGCCGGCATCGGGGTTATAGATGGTAACGGGCACTTCGGTCTCCTTGATCACCTCTGATCTGGCACGGCCGGCTGAAAAGGAGAGAGCTGCGCGGTGGACGGTGGTAGAAGCCACAGGAGAACCGGCGGCGGCGTGGCGTGGTAGCGTGTTGCTGACGCGCGAAGCCAGACGGGAGGCGAAACGAAGGCCTTGGGCGGCCGACATTGTGTGAAGATGTGTATGTGCGTGCGTGCGTGTGTGCGTGTGTGTATAGGTATAGGTTCCTGGATACTTGAATACCGGGGTCCCTGGGTCCTTGGATCCCTGAGTCCCTGGGTCCCGTCGATAGAGGCAAGGGAGCTCTGCTTCGTAGCTGGTGGCACAAAAGCTTCGTCTGTTCGAATGGAACTTGCTCAGGATGATGTCATAGGGTGAGGCCCGAATCAGCAGGGCTCCTCAATAGCGAGGACAAAACAGCTTGCTGCATAAGGGGTGTTGGGAAACCCGACTGGGCAGAGGTCGTCTGTTGCAGGATGGGCCTTTTTATATCAGTCAAAGGAACAGCGCATAGCGGACAGCGAAAGTGAGGCGGAAAGTCCGGGCGGCCATCCCAGCAACTCTGGGCGTGTGGCGAGGTGAAGTACCTCTACCTGTACGAAGTACGTAGGTGTAGGTAGTGAAGAAAAGCCAGGTCGGAGCTTGAGTTCAACAAGGCTTTGTACTATGTCCGGGGTTGACAACGGCGGTGAACCAGGACGGGAGCACCGAGCACCGAGTACCGACTACTTCGTGTCGTCGTCGTCGACCACCTGCCTGATCTTCTTCTTTCTTCCTTGCCAAGCTGCATTGATTGGCAACTCCGCGCTTTTCCTTCCACGCCGAGCCGCCCGGACCCCTGAATCCTTACATTTCATCCGTACGTCCCGAAGCCTGGGGTAGGTAGGTAGGTAGGTACCTAGCCGCTACCCAAAAGCTTCCGCACTTTGGTGTAAAGTGGTCTGTGCAAAGCTTTGTCAGCAAGCGGATCTCCAACAGCCTGCAACGTACATACGAAGTACCTCTACCAATAACCTCAAAGCCCTGGCGAATGCGCAGCGGCGTCATGAACACGAAGTACCCGTGGGTGGCGGAGCTTTTTGCGCGTGGCGGAGCTTTTTGCGCGTGGCTACTCTTGGAGTCCCGCGGGCCATTCCGTCAGCTCCATTCCTTGGCGCATCGGACTCGGGAGACGTCTCCACCCGACGACCATGCCCAAGACGTGTGTTGCACAGTCCACTCCCTCGTCTTCAGCATCGTGCCCAGAACAAAAGGCAATAAACTACTCTTGCCCCCAAAACGACAAAGGGACAAAGGCGGCCTGGGTGAAGACAACATCCGTACCAAGGCACCTCCGCCGAGTCATGCGCCATGTCGAGCTAGCGAAGAAGCGAGTTCATGTAACCCAAATGCCCTTGTTCTCAGGGCCATCGCAACATCAAAAGTGTGGTACAAACCGGGGCGGTATCTCTTGCAAGTACATCTTCAAACAGACCCAGTCATGGATGGACTCTGACCATGCGGCTTCATTGCTGTCCCAACATCCAACCCGAAGAACAAACCCCGCCCATGATGAGGCTGTCGCATGACACCTGCCTGCTTGCTTGCACCTTGAACGCCTGATACCCCCGAGTACGACAGATATAGCCAGACTACCTGTACCTGCCTCCTTGTGGTCTCGTCCGTGATAGTGCAGTGTCCTTCATCGTGAACAAAGAAAACTCGCCTTAGTTGAGAGGCTCCAGTAGCTGGAGCAAGCTGGCGACGTGCGGCGCCAGCACGCGGTTCTCTGTCATGATCTCGAAGAGACGAGGCGTGACGGGTCGAAAGAGTCGCTCGTTCCAACCACCGGCTTCACCACCCAGCTCATGCGCCTTCAGCAACGCCTCCTCCGCCTTAGTCTTACCCACGTTGCGGGCGATGTTGCGTAGTACTAGGATGGCCGAGAGAGGAATGCCAGCCGCCTGCGGCGGCCCGTTGGGGTTTCGCTCGTCGCGGACGATGGCCGTTTCTTCGTACGTGAGAGTCACGATCTTCGCCGGCTCGACATCCTTCGGTTTTGGCCGCTTGAAGGAAGCAAGATTTGGGCCGCTCGTGTCTGCCGTCGACGCTGAGTGCGGCGCCTGGCTTCGCGCTTCGGCCATGATATGTGTCTTGACGTGGCCGCCAAAGGCGAACAGCTGGAGCGTCGCCGGCTTGGGATACTTGACGCATTTGGCCCAACGGCATGTGCAGGTGATCTCCTTATTGTGGAACTTATTGTCCTCGCCGCGCTTTTCCCCAACGTGATCCACCAAGATGTGTTCCCACATCTTCTCCGCCGTCAGGTGCCAGTCACCGCATCTTGCCGCATGACCACCGGTTGCGTCCAAGGTTTGGGTCCACTGACACCGAATGTATTCTTGACCATCAGGACTGAGAGGTTGCGGTCGCGGTCTAATCCCCTTAATTATGAACCGCTGTACTTCGCCTCCCATCGCGTTACGGTCTCGAACAATCTGAGCCCCGGCAGCTTGGTATACTTGGCTGATATTTCTTATGAATTCGGCCGCGTTGATCATCGTCCTTCCGCCTTTTTTCAGGGGCTCCAAGAATGCCGTGTTGTATGCTTGCCATATGGCAATCTGGGTGATTTGCGAGTCCGGGTCCTCTTCGAAGAGACATCGAAGCCAACTGTAACACCGTTCTGGCTCATCCATGGCAAGCAGTCGATCGAGAAGATCTTTGGGTATGGGGACCACCTCGTCCGAAGCCCGCGAAGGTATTTGCTTCTCGGGGCTCACGATGAGGTCCTTGTGCACCTTCTTGGCACCATGAGACATCAGTCGGACCAGATGACCGACCAGATGCTCCAGACTGGTTGTCTGAAGTAGGACTTCGAGGTTAGAAACGACGGCTGTGTACTGATAGAGAAAGTCGAGGCAAGCGTCCATCAGCTCGTCGTCATTAAGCAAGAGCCATTCCATGATATTTCGGAGCGCACTAGAAGGTACCGCGTCCAACTTGTTCGTCTCCGTCGGCGAATTCATGGCGATGCGACCAATGGCCCGCAGGACTGTCAGGATGATTCCCCGGTCATTCGCTTTCAGTTGTGCGAGCAAGGTCCGGTAGAGTGGGTCATCGGCATCTAGGATAAGAAATGGAGTGATCTGTTCGGCAATATCGAGCGCACAATGCTTGAGCTCAACCACCACATCCCTGTTGGGGAGTGTGAGAATGATGCAAAGCAGGTCCTTGAGCGTGATGAAGTCGGACATGAAGTATGCGTTCTCGGGAAGCATGACCATGTTGCGCATGGTCAACACTGCCTCGGTGATAAGCATGGTCTGGTCGGTGAAGTCTGCCGATTGGACGCCGTCCTGAACATCTTTCGGTCTTAACCGCGAGATCCGCTCCAGGATGTCCAACGTGCCATTGACACCATCCAGTTCGTCGATAAGGCCTACTTCCATTTCTGGATCGTAGCAAACCCTCCAGTTGACGTGATAGAAGAGACTGCCCACCTCCAAGGCCTTCTCTGTCAAGCCTTCTGCAAGACCGTGAAACTGAACAAATTTGTACTTGTCCCCTCGTTCGTATGAGATTTTGACCAAGTGATTGAGGGCAAAGGCCTGCTCGGCTGGGATGCAGGAGCGCAGGGCTAGCAGGCAGCGCTCATATATGTTGGGGCCCTCCAGGTGTGCTGCGAAATGGTCAGTACAATGCGAGGCAAAACCAAGGCCAGGGAGCCTACATACCAGCTGGGAGATAATGGCGCAGGATTGCGTAAGGATTGGCCGTGGGCGCTGGCTGGCGAAGAAGGCGCTGTCTCTTGGCGAATGCCTCCGGATTGCTGCTGGGCGTGTCCACTGTAAGGAGGTGCATTGGATATATGCGCGAGGGATGGTAGTTTTGGACGGCGTCGATCTGCATATCAGCACCCGGCGGATTGTACGCGTGCGACGATCCCCGAAGGGAAGGCGGCTGTAGCGGCGGCTGCAGAGGCATGCCGCCATGCCCATGAGCTGCTGGGTTGCCTTGACTGTGTGGTTGCGGATGCGATGTAGGTGCAGAACTGGCTGGATGATGATGCGCCGAGACGGTTCGGGAAGCTCTGGTAGAGTTGGTGTCCGGCGTGAACGGGACTCGTTGCGGCGGGGCTTCACGCAGACCTCTCGATGCGCGCCCGGAGCTCGGCGTCTCGTCTGCCTTGCGCTCCCTCGATGGTGTACCGTCATCGCCAGATCGAGGCGATTCGGGGGCTCCGGGCTGCTTCCCGCGTGCGTGGAAGTTTTCCAATGTTCGGGTGAGCAGAGAGCCGCCTTTCGCAGTCACGAACTCCAGAATCTCGGGAGGCGGCGGTTCTCTGTTGTGAATCGTCTTGATCTCCCACGCAGCGAGGTTCTTATAGAAGATCTGCTTCAAGGCATATGCGTCGGCAGGCGCATTGGTCCTAGACAGGCCCAGGCCATCACACATCTGGCGCCACTTCAGCTTCTCTTCGGATACCTTGTCGTAGCCGCCATTTTCCAAAATCAGGTTGAAGAGCTTCAGAAGGTCGACGGTGAGGTTTCCCATCTTGGGTTCCGCTTCGAACGGCGTGCCTCGTGCTTCGTGGAAATCCTTCAACTTGGCTATGAATTCATCGTACTCGGGAGTGCAATCGATGGCATGCTCGACGGGCTTTTGCGGTGCCATTCTGGCGCAAATTACCGCCGCGCGGCAACCAACCTTACGACGCGATGCCTGTGCCCAGTTTAGCCAGAGTGGTCGAGAATGCGGGAAGGTGGTATGTACCTCTGGGTAGTGCAGCTCTCCTTGGGCGCTTGCGCGGGCCTGTCGCGCGACGCTGTCGCGAAATCTCGCCGAAAGTTCGAAAGGGCACGGTGCTCCGAGCGGATGCGCGACCCGCGTGACCCGTGTGACCCGTGCAGACAGATTTGTGGGCCGGGCAGTCGTCCGGATGAGCCACTCGCCTGCGCCACACTCTTACACTCTACACATCTCAGTTGTTCCTGCCTCATGAACAGTAGGTAAGTACCTAAATAGAGGTAGATAGAGCACGTAGATAGGTAGAGGTACCTCTAGGTTGCCCGCTTTTCTCTCGCAGACACCCGTTCAATACCGAAGCTCTTCGTGCTCAATCATGGCCGCAGCCGGTCAGTCCACCGTCATGTCCTCGCGGTACTCGCGGTTTCCCTTACTGCGAGCGCGCAAAAATGGCGCGCCAATCATGGGCCGAAATCCCCAACTCGCCATCAAGGATGCCAACGTTAATAACCCGTCTGGCGGGAGCAGCGGGCTACCATGTCTTATGATACATGTCGATCAGAGTGCGACCGAGCGCGTAAGCCAACTGATCCCGGACCGCGGCGTTATACGTATCTGACCTCGTCGTTGACACTAGGTGCTTCTGGACCTCCAAGACTTCATGTCGTTTCAACCGGACAGCGGAGGAACCCCATCGCATTTTGTTCAACTCGTGTCCAGTCGACACCTCCTGCAATTCGTTTATGTTGAGGAGGGACGTGAGGTACGAATTCCCACGACCCTGTCTTGATGTGGGATTAACAAACATGGGTAGTGCTGTTTGGAGGTTTTCGTCAAAGATGCCCAAGAATATGGGAGCCTCGTAGTCTTACTCGAGGACCTCGGCGTACAGATATATCATATGGAGGTATTTCCTCAAACCTTCACATCCTCCCATGCCTTCCATCCTTCACAGATCTCTAGTTCTTTCCACACCATGAGTCAATCGCCGGATCTTTATGGGCGTACAACCCAGAGTTTACCCGTGCGGCCGCCGTTCATGACACCGCGACCCCCATCGGCGGCAGCGATGCGGCCACCGTCGACTCCAGGGATTCATGGCCAGTACATTCCTAGAGCTTCCACGGCACTGGGCCATTATCGGACCGAATCAAAAGGGACGCCGCACCGTCCTGCTCCTTTCCAGCGGCCCATGACAACGCAGCCATTCGTGCAACGCGTGACGCAGACAAAATCAGTGAACCCGGACCCCACCGAGAAGCTTGCCGACGCTGAATCCGCGACGGGCCTGCTTCATGCCCCCCTGGAAGGATACGAGCGAGACAGCGAAGCAGGTGTCAAGCGCTTCGAATTACTGGCGAAGCAAGAAGAGCATCTCGATAAGCAAGCCACGAGGATCCTCCAAGCCCAACAACGAAGTCAGATCGAGGCTCAAAAACTTGTGGAGGTGGCAGAGCAGAAGTGCGATGACCAGCGCGAACGCTCGGAGCACGATGAAGAGTGCAAACTCCAGGACATGTATCTCAAAATCGGCACGGTCCTGACATTACAACTGATTCAGCTTTCGGCCCAAACAGCGGCCGAGATCAAGGCCATCATGGCGAGCGAGGCGTAGGCAATGCCGAGCACGTTTTGTTTCGCGGACGGCGTAATATGCAGCAGTTTGCTGGTAGTGTTTGAAAGAATGTCAGGGGGTCACAATTTCAGGCGACAGGTGGCTCCGAACTCACGAGACGCTGTGCAAGTCCAACGTGTTGACGGTGAGGTGTACTGAATCTGTCTCGGTAGAGGCAGACGATACAAAACTTGATGTCACAAACAAAGACGCGGTCTCGTTGAAATTGGCTAGTCCTTGTTTGAGGATAGCTTACCCTCGGCAGAGAAATTTAGACTGATGCTGTTGACACAATGCCTTTCATCGGTCGGCGTTGGGTAGCCCTCGCCTTTGAAGACGTGGCCAAGATGGCCGCCGCAGTTGGAGCACACAATCTCGGTCCGAGCCATTCCGAGACTGCGATCCTCGTGGCGGGTTACTGCCCCTGGGATGCTGTCAAAGTAAGCCGGCCAGCCGCAGCCTGACTTGAATTTGTGCGTGGCCTTGTATAGCGGCGCATTGCAGCCAGCGCACGTGTAAACGCCCTCGCTGGGCTGATGCTTGTCAAACTTCCCAGAGCCGGGGGGCTCAGTGCCCTTCTCCCGCAGTATGCGGAATTGTTCTGCCAAGGACGTTAGTCCATGATACTCTGACACATGGACTTTGACAACTCCCAAAGGCTGATCCGGGGGCCGATCATTCCGGCACATACCTTTGCTCAGAACGGCGCGCCATTCGTCTGGCGAGCGCTCATCCGGATAGGACATGTTGGACGACGACTGGCGGGATCCAAACAGAGCTCCGATAAGGGGAATCGATGGCATAGACCGCAGAGTCTGCGTTTTCGCGCTTGCAGCAGAGACTCGTGAGATTTGTGGACGACTGAGGGTGAGGAAAGTAAACCACGCCCGCGTGAACGTGCTGAGTTGAGGGAAGCGCATAGAGCCAACGGCGGCCGTCAAATTAGGACATGTGCTGCCAACAAATCTCCAGACGTATTCATTCACTTGGTACGTTCCAGACGATTCGAAGGGACGCAGGCGCTGCGGCGATCTCGCCTCTCCCAAGCGTTCGGTTACGTCACCGTCCCGAAGTCTTTGGATCGCGCGATAAGATAAGGCAGACCTACGAAGTAGTATAGGTAATTTCCTCAGCACAGCCTGCACGGCCACAGAAATAGCAGTGGCTGATACCAACCCGCGGAGCTGAGTAACGCTCTGCGTTGGCTCTCCCCAGTAGTTGGCCGACAGGACAAAGCTTCCGCAGCGGCCCGAACGATCCCCAATACGACCTTCCTTTCCCATTCTTGAACTCGCGGTTACTATACCCCTCTCACATACCTTTCACGTCATTGTGACACGGCACTGCGGAAAAGACCGCCCGCGAAAGACAAGAACTCACGAAAAACAGCACGTTCCGCGCGATGTCCCGACGCCCTCCTAACCCGGCGGCGGAGAGAGCTGCAAAGAATCAGCAGACCATCAAAAGCCTCCTAAAGCTGGAAGCGAACAAAGTGTGCTCAGACTGCAAGCGCAACAAGCGTTAGTTGATGACCACATGAACCTTCTTACCGACTTTGTTCATAGCTAACCGCATGGACACAGATCCTCGTTGGGCGAGCTGGAATCTAGGCGTCTTCATTTGCATTCGATGTTCGGGTATCCATCGCGGAATGGGGACGCACATCAGCCGGGTCAAGTCTGTAGACTTGGATTCATGGACGGACGAACAGTTGCAGAGCGTACTGAGTTGGGGAAACGCACGTGCTAACAAATACTGGGAGGCAAAGCTGGCACCCGGCCACGTTCCCTCGGAAGCCAAGATAGAGAACTTCATCCGCACAAAGTACGAACTCAAGCGATGGGTTATGGAAGGTCCCATGCCCGACCCGTCTACCCTCGATGTGGAGGGTGATGATGACATACCCCTGAGCGTCGTAAAGGAGAAGCAGAATATTGAGCGGCGGGAGTCGGTCCGGAAAGAATTCGTTGGACAGTCGGCGGCGTCCAACTCGGACGCTGCTCCGCCGGCCAATCTCTTCGGAGGAGATCCTGTCTTTCCTCGGCCAAATACTACTGGACCTGTTGCCACCAAGGTCCCACCCAAGGCTCAGCCTGCACCGCCCAAGGCTACGAGTACAAAGGACTCCCTTCTGGGCCTTGACTTCTTTGGTGGAGAAAGCACCGCGCCTCCGAGACCGGCTAGTAGCACAGGCACTCCGAGCGGCAGTGGACAGTCACGGCCTGATCTGAAACAGTCTATCCTCTCCCTCTACGCAACAGCTCCTAGACCCCAACAGCAAAGTACCTCACTTGCATCGTCTGGCGGCATGGGTGCATTGCCCTCTCCAACGGGTATGGGGCAGATGTCCTCGGTCGGTGGCTTCAACGATGCCTTCAGCAGTTTGAACATAGTGGGCGCCGCGGCCCCTGCGCCACTGAAAAGTCCTGCCAGATCCGTTGATCCGTTCTCCGGTTTCGGGACTCTGTCAGCGAGTGGTCCTGCTCCGCCAGAAAACAAATTGTCCAAGTCCTCAGCCTTCTCAGGTCTGAGTGGGGGCAATTTCTTCGAGCCGAAGCCGGCACAGGGAGCTCCTACACACCAGTCAAATCCGTCAACGGGTAGCATGAGCGGTTTCGGTGGTTTCGTTTCGCCGAGTATGACTTCAACTGTGAGTTCCAAAGCTGCGCCGCCACCGTCAGGAACCAGCGCTCTCGGCGATCTCTTCGACTTGTCGAGCTCTGCGCCTCCGGTTGCGACGCCGGACCCGCCAGCGTTGTCACCCCCGGCCTCATCAAGCAGCGTTTTTAATCTTTCAGCTCCCCCAAGTCAGCCGGCATCTGCTACGACATTGACGCCTTCCGCGAAGCCTCTTGGCTCCGTACCTCCGAGCAGCCTGTCCAATTCGGACGTGTGGGGTGGTAACGTCTGGGACGCCTCTGAGTCTGTCAAAACTCCGGTGCCTACGAGACCCGCGGCAACAGGGGCGAGTAACGACTTCGGCTGGGGCACTGCGGGCAGTTCATCTGCCAGTAACGCACTTGACAGCAGTTCGTTGGCCAACAAGCCCATTGTGATAGGACATGCAGGGGCGCCGAAGGTTGCAGCGGACGAAGAGTACGGTGGGTGGTCGAGCAGCACTGGGCCGGCCGCTCCAAGTGGCGGTGGAGGAGGCAACGCCAAACCGGCCGGCGAGTTTGGTGCAAGCGAAGATCTATTTTCGAATGTATGGCAGTAGTTCACGGCGGAACGCCTTGACGTAGCATAATGGCAGGAGCAAGCACGCGGTATGGTAACTTGAGCGCTGTGGAGCAACACGTCTTATCGTGATGTACGAGTAGTTGCTCGCAGAACGTCTTTAAACTGCATCACTTCGTTCAATTTTCAAGTATGCACGGCGTGGAGACACACAGAATCGACTCGTACTGAGCAAAATCATCAGACGCAAAGCGTGCCAACACCAATCAGGACGCCTAGCTATGGCAAGAAATCACAGTGAGACCGCGAAATAGCGCATGCGCATGTGTAGACGCATACTGCACTCCGTAAAAAGAGAAACCCCCCCATGGGCCTCGACCCCGGCCAGTACTTCTACAAGAACAGCCTCAAAGCGTAGTACAACACCAGGATCGCGCCAATGATGATACCCGACAGCTTGAGTATCGCAACCTTGTTCCCGGATGCCGCCATGCGGCCTAATCGGCTTGCGGAGCCTCTGAGCTGTGCAGACATGGAAGAGAACGTGTCTGTCTGTAAACAGGGGGTGAAGGCGGAGATGCGGTCAGCGCGAGGACATTGGCCAAGCGACGACACGACACAACAAGAGGGCGTGGGCGATGCCTACAGTAGAATCTATGAGCTGCTGGTCCCGTGCATTGTCGTAGATGTCGACGGTCACGCCGCGCAGTGCCGACACTTTGGCAGACAAGTCGTCCAGGCGCGAGTTGTTCTGGCGCTCGCGCTCGTAGGACTCGGACATGGTCGCGACACGGAGTCGGCCGGGGGCGTGAGGCGCGCGGTGAAGTCGGGAAACGAGATCGTCGGATCGGGCGGTGTGTGCACCCTCGGTTGGGATCGGTTGGATCTGCGAGTCGCTTTGTTGCACTGGGTTTGAGATTGGAGAGATCCTCGGTAGACGGACGAGGCGGAAGTAGTTGGCGGTCGTTATATGTCGAGGGAAGAGGCCCGGACGGCGTTTCAGGTCACGAGTGCACCGGGCGGACGCTTCGCACGGTTTGTGTCAAGCGCGGGTTGGCAGTACCTAGGTCGGTCGATAGGTACTCAAGTTGGGCTAGGCCCAGCAGACGACAAAGACGGCGGGACGAGCAGCGAGGCACAAAGGCAGCTTGCTCACTCCACATGTTTCTGTTCCACCCAATGTCAGCTCGTCGGTGTGGAGTTTCCCCGGTCGCGGCGCGCGACCGACGGATGGCGGCTGACTACCTCGAGGAACGTACCGCCTGATCCCCGCAAGTGGGGATGTTCGGCCTTGAACCATTCCATACGGAATTCCGCACGGACGGCAGCTCGCCTCATTTCTGCAACCACGACAAGGGCGTCGACCAACGCAGTTCACAGCCTTCGACGCTGGAAAAAGCCCGACCTCGTCTCGTCAGCGGTGATCTATTCACTCATCGAGTCCTTCTCATGCTTTAATCGCCAAGACCACACGACGCCACGACGACGCAAGGCACAGCGCTCCATCGAACCGCAAACCCCCGAGGGCGGATTACTCGGAACGCAGACCGGCGTCGAGCGACCTGCACCCCGACCCCGCGAAGCTACCTCGAACGACGGACGCTACGATCCAATACCTCGCCGCCTTTGACTTTGAGAGGAAACGAGAGCAAAGGAGACCGAAACCCAGAGCATGGGGTATGCGCGAGTCGCCGTGGTGCCTCGTCCCTTCAGTAAACGCCGCCGCGCCAGTGAGCTAACAGGCTCATTCCTCCTAGCCTACACAATCCGCTCCCGTCGTCGCTAGCTTGTGAGTTCGTATCTTCATATGACACCCACCGCCTTGCTTCTGGGACTTGCTGCAAGCTCACTCGTGCCCCTGCGCAGCGGCGACTGACACCTGACCACTGCTATCAGCGGAATGCAAGAAATGTGGCAAGATTTTGGCCTCGTTTGTTGATCCACGCCAAGCGTTCGGACCGGACAAAGTCATTCCTCCATCTGTACTGGCGAACGCAAAGGTAAAGGAGTCGGTTGTCCCAGGCGGAGATTGGTCTGTGCCCGCTCCTTTGTCACTGCCGCTGACAGCCTGCTGTGCACTCATACAGGGGCTTGCAATTCTCACTGTGATTAAGGCCGGTTTCCTCGGTTCCGCACGATTTGGGAGTGGACTGGTTGTCGCCCGTCTCCCCGATGGCAGCTGGAGCGCACCGTCCGCCATCGCTACCGCAGGTGCTGGATTCGGTGGTCAGATTGGGTTTGAGCTCACGGATTTTGTCTTTATTCTCAACGATGCCGCCGCCGTAAAAACTTTTTCGCAGGCCGGATCTCTCACCCTCGGCGGCAATGTCTCGATCGCAGCAGGTCCAGTGGGCAGGAATGCGGAAGCGGCGGGCGCTGCATCCCTCAGGAGCGTGGCTGGCATCTTCAGCTATTCCAAGACGAAGGGTCTCTTTGCCGGTGTGTCGCTAGAAGGATCAGCCATTGTGGAGCGCAAAGATGCCAACGCAAAGATGTACGGAAGGCAGGCGTCAGCGCGCGAGCTCCTCTCCGGATCCGATCGCCCACCCCCACAAGCTGCCGCGCTTCTCAACGTTCTGAACTCTCGAGCATTTGCTGGGTTCGCCGGTGGCTTTGCGGACGATGGCATGTACAACGATGTCCCCGTTTACGACGACTCGACCGACAAAGTGGTATGGGGCGATCGGCGAGGCAGCGCGTACGGTGAGGGCCAGCCACGGGAAGGCGCTCGGGCACATGACGAGTACGGGCGGCCGAAGAGGGCGAGCACATGGCAAGATGCTGTTTACGACCAACCGTCTTCCTTCGGTCCCGGTTCCCGGGCGAAAACGTTCGACAACACCGGATCGTACGGTGCCACGCCGGAGAAGAAGAGCGACCCTGGCAGACCAGCGGCGCCGAAGCCCGACTTTTCCAGCAAGCAGGCGTTTCTGAAGAAAAACGAAGCGGTGGCGCTGTTCAACTTCGATGCGGACCAACCGGGCGATTTGAGCTTCAAGAAGGGCGACATTATCACGGTGCTGAAGAAGACTGAAAGCGACAATGATTGGTGGTATGCACGGAAGCTTCAGCTTTTCAAGGCTGATGACAAACATGAGAAAGCTGGTGGCTAAGATGCTAACGTGCTGCAGGACCGGCTTAATCGGCACACGGCATGGCATCTTTCCCAGTAATTACGTGAAGATGAAGGAGTAGACGCTCAGGGAAGATGGACGCCCTTTTCCAGGAGACTTGGACTTGGGTGCACCCTCCAGGTACCCCTCTCCGGCCCCTCCGGGCTCCGGGGTATGCACCAAGGGGATGTTGATGAGGGTCAGATGGCGATGGCGATGTCAAGCGCTTCGCTGTGCTTGGTTGTGGGTTGGCGATGCGTATAAGGCGCGTCCCAGGAGGTTCTATTCCTGGTTGGCTGCCTGTCGTGCTTGATCCTACGAGCTTGCGCCGTGATACCTGGTGTGTTTGCAAGGCAATCACATTGACTCTTTTCACGACCGACCCCTTTTTGTTCTCGCGTGCTGGAGATCCTCGGACGCTGTCCAGGGTAGTATGACGTACGAAGTAGGCTACGAAGTATCCGTACCTGTCCAATACCCACAGAAATCAGCATCCGGCCTTGGCCGTGTGTGGCAGTGGGGCTAGGAACCTCTGGAAGAAATGCCCCTGTTTGAAATGACTAAGCCGCTTCTGTTGGAGGGTACACTCTGTTCACGCACCGTTGACATCATGTAGTTAGACTGTATGTACGCTTCGATAGCAGAAGCTTAGTCAATTCAAAAGCGGGGATTTTCTCCACAGGTGGTAAACAACCTAGGTCCCTGGCCCTGTCCCGGGATGTCCGAAAATTAGAGTAGTTATTCCATATCCCACCAATGCAGCTAGCTGCCAATCAAATCGCGCGTTTTCACCGTCAAAAAGTGGGATCTATTATCTGCTACCACTTGAACATACGACTTGTAGGTAAGCGAAAGTGCGTGAAAAGGCTTGATTCAAACCAACCAATCAAGTCGGCTTCTGCCTCCACCGGCAACATAAGGGTCAAGAATTGCTGTGGAGCTCGCGGCCCCGGAGCTGCAGCACAGAGACTCTGGCCCCCTAGGCTTGCTTTAAAACTAGATGGATCATCCGATGGCGGATGTGTTATCCCGGCCTCCAACCCGGCCTCGAGGCAGGTCAGGCCCTTGGGACCGTCCGGCCCGGCGGTCACTTGAGCAAAAGACCGAGGTGCAGGCACGGGTATAAGTACTACCTTGGTACCTCCAGCCTCAAGCCGCGTCATCACATCGCCTGGGCTACGCTCACCCATCAGCCCCAGCTTCCCTTCCTTCCCTTCCCCAACTCGTCGACCATGGTTCTTGTCGGAAGAACCGCTGTAGCCACGGCGGCCGCCCTCCTCGTGCCGGTAACATGGGCCGCCACGTTCCACCTCTGCGGCGACAGCACCATGGCCAAGAACGGCGGCGGCGGCGGCACGCAGGGCTGGGGCGAGTTCCTGCAGTACTCGTTCTCGCGCGCCAACATGACGGTGCACAACGCGGCGTTGGCGGGCCGCAGCGCGCGCAGCTACACGCGCGAGGGCCGCTTCCGCGACGTGGCGGCCGCCGTGCGGCCGGGCGACTGGGTCTTGATCGAGTTCGGCCACAACGACGGCGGGGGCCTCCACAAGGACAACGGCCGCTCCGACTGTCCCGGCGTCGGGAACGAGACGTGCATCACGACGTACGCCGGCGTCCGGGAGACGGTCCTGACCTTCCCGGCGTACGTGACCAACGCCACGGAGCTGATGCTGGCGGCGGGCGCCCAAGGCGTCGTGATCGCCTCGCAGACGCCGAATAACCCGTGGGAGTCGGGCACCTTCCAGTACGGCCCGAGCCGGTTCGTCTACGCGGCCAGGTAAGCTCCCCACGGCGAGAGGGATCGCACCGGACCGCCGGCGCTGACCTTGGTTGATCGTGCACAGTATTGCGGCTACGGATGCGGGCGGGCCGGACGCGGGCGTCTACTTTGTAGACCACGGTGGCTACACGGCCCAGGTCATGAAGAATCTGGGAGTTGAAGTGAGCAATGACCCTGGACACACACACACACACACACACACACGTCACGCCCCTGGCTCGGTTGAAGAACTTCTCGCTAACGGCTTGTCATAGTTTGTCGATGCGAATTACCCAGAGGTCAGCATTGTCTGTCCATCTTTTAGGTCTTGCGGGAATTGACGTGGACGAATCACAGGGTCATACGCACACTGCGGCTCCCTTGTCAGACTACGTGGCACGTGCCTTCGTTCTAGGCCTCCAATGTGGGACAAGCCCGCTCCGCGAGCAGGTGTTAAACTCGACTTCGTCGTTGACGGGCACTGTCTTGGGTTCATGCTTATCTCCCAACTCCGGCCAGCCTCCTGCGCAGCGAACCTAGGGGGCGGTCGTCGCTTGCATGACTTGTGGGATCCAGGCCACGTTCACAGCAAGACCAGACAGGGGACAGCGAGCGCGACAGAGTTGCCATCAGTATGAGTGGTGAACGACTGTATTTATCGGAACCCGGGCCCGATCAGAAAGGGAAGAGGATAAGTCATGTGCCGCCACAGGAAACGAGAAGCAAGTAAGTAGAGAGTAGTAGGCTCGGGCTGCATTTGAAAACCAGGTCAGAGAGAGATGGATCGAGGCGCCAGTCGAATAGAACATGACTGGTTGTGGTGGCAGGGCATGAGTCGAGAGACATGGCCATGTAAGGCTGTCCGGACTAAGCTTGATTCTGAGATGCGTGCAGCCCAATGTGCTCCACGCGGTCAAGGTACTCAGCCGATGGCAGGCACTTGGGAAGGGCGATGCTAATGTTCTTGGGTTCATACCACGAAGCCATTGTCCTGCCAGTGGACAGTCTTGCGCACGTACAACCAGTCCCCGGTCGACTGGCCGTCGACAATGAGACAGGGGAAGGTGTCTGCGGGCCAGGTCAGCGCATATCTGGGGCTCCCGGGCTTCGTGTGCAACTGACAGTGAGCCTCGACCGTGGCCGCCGCCAGGGCGAGAAGAGCAGCAACAGTGTCTTGGTGTTGGGGCTGGAGTTTCCGTTCCGGCTACGGCTCGACCATCTTGCGTTTCATCGCTGGTCGTGGCACCCCTTGATTTTATAGTTGCTGCACAATGCCGCCCGACGCCCCAGGACGTCGTCCGACGATCGAGATGGCAACGGGTTGTGCATGAGGACGTTCCATGTGTCCAGCGGCTACATACACCGTCGTCGCAGCACACAGTAGGGGACCCTCCTCTGCCCGTCGACCTTCATCTATTGGCAAAGACACGCCATGCGATGCTGGCGATGCCGGTCTTGTGTTGCCCGTTATCGCCCAGTCGCCATGTTTGTCTCGGTGATGCCGTCGCGAACCTGGCGGACAGATCCCGGCGTCGAGTATGACCCCGATGCAGCCGACAAAGATGGACCCGGCTCCTCCATTGCGCGCAGCAGTTCTTCCAGAGGGGTATCCACGCGGCCCTGGGCCCGTTGTGGAAGTAGATGCGACGAGTAGGATTGCGCTGTGTAGTTGCCTGGCGCCACGGATGAAGCGCGGTTGGGTTGTACTCTCCTCCATGCCGCACCGCACTGAGCGCCGGTGTACAATGGGGGGTGACGACAGACTGGCGACGCGGTTTTCCCGCCGACGGCGCACCTTTGTTGACAGCCCCCTTTTTTCTTTTTCCCATAGCCCCCACTGCTCCGTCCGCATTGGCTCATCAAGCGCACATGACCTTGATGTACAGAATCTTTGTTCAACATCTTCCATCGTGTCGATGGAGCAAGACCCTGCCTTGCACAGACCACACACATGTGGCATCGTGTCCAAAGATCGAGCCGCGATTCCGAGATTCGATGAACCGTCGCTGTTCCTGCCCCTGTGGCTGCCGCATCTTTTCCGGAGACCAATCGCTACCAAAGACGTCGTCCGTGTCTTGCTTGCCAAGCACGAACAGGAAGGCCCCGGGCGGTGAAGATGCAGGAAGCACCCAGGAATTGATCACGTACCATGAGTCCGTGCCTGGAGAGAGGCGGATGTAGATGGGCGCCCTTCCCACTGGGCTCAACATTACGCCCTGTGGCCTGAGCATCGGCAGCTGGTCGGACGTCTCAATGGCGGGGGGATAGCACAGGCCTGGCCATCACGGCGGCTACGGCCACGGCCTGGGATCAGAGATAATGCCAGGTTTCATCATCGGCTACATAAGGAGCGACACGAAGTGGCGAGCACACGTATCGCTTAGCTTCAGGCATTCGTTGTTGCAGACGGGCGACGTTCATACTCTCCAAGTAGCTGACTGGATCCTGGTACCAGCCATTAGTCTACATGAATGTAGCGTGATTTCGGTGCTTCTCCTTGAAATACTGCTTCGAAACGCCAAGCTCCTTCATCTTCTGGCCGGAGAATTCCTTCTTCCGACCCTTGAGAACCGTCTTGCTCATCTGCTTCGGGTTCGCGATGGCAACCGCACCCAGACCGCGCGTCTCGCGGTTAGCAATGACCCGACCGTGGGCGGTTGCGTCCCGCAGTGCAAGCTGCCCGTCATGCGGACCGTCGCTATCCATGTCCATGCGATTCTCTTCCTCAGCGGCTTCGATCGCTTGGCGTTCTTCACGTTCTTCGGCGCTAGGGTGATCGTACAAGTTTTGACGGTAGTACCGGTGAAGAGATCGATGACCAACAGACTTGCCCGACGGCAAATGTAGCTCGTTTTCATCGTAGAAGACGGCATGGGCTCGTTTGTGGCTGTGCGCATGCCAACCGTCTCGCCGATGATGGGCTCGCTGGTTGTCACGCGAGTGGTGAGAGTGCCGATCAAGACGGTCATACTGGTGGTAATGGTTGTCTGCGGGTACACCGTGTAGGTCGTTGGAATCCAGTGAGGATTCCGAACTGTCCGTCTCCCAGCCCTCGTCCTCATTTTTCTCCATCTCTTCACCATTCTCGCCCGTGATCTTCGTCCGGCGTGCCCCGCCGAGCTTCGCACCCCCACTAGGTTCGTCGTCGTCATCGTCGTCATCCATGGACTCGTCTTCAGCATCCACGCCACCGTCCGAGTACGTACTCCGAAAGTCGTAAAAGTCGCCAATGTCGAGCTGCTCCGCCTCGGTCGAATACGGGATCTTGCAGTGTCCAATGTCGCGCATGTGAGTCTGCACTGCAAAACTGTTGGTCTTCGTCTTGCCACAAAATATACACTCGTGCAAGTCATAAATCCGATGCTGCAAATGACGCAGCAAGCCTTCAATATCCACCAGATAGTTGCTTTCCGGAATGAACATGCCGTGAATGCGCTGCATGTGTGTCACGCTCAGCGGTGCCGATGGGGACTCGTAATTACAAAACAAACAGTTCTTCGGCGACATTCCCGTTGTCTCGGTTTTGGACGTAGCGGTCACCTCGGTGGTGTTCGGGGTAGTGGAGCCCGAAACTTCCTTCGGCGTGCTATGCGCTGGTCCATGGTCCATTCTGTTCTGTCCTTCAGCCGACGAGCGCGGATTCGAGGGACGCTTGACGGGAGATACGCTCTCTTGCAGGCCGGTCTTCCTGAACCCCTCCACAACCACATTGAACTCCTCTTCGGCATCCGAATCGAAGTCTGTGCCCATCACAGCAGGAGTCCCCAGAGAGAAGGTCGACGTTACCATGGAGCTCGCATCGTCCTCAGCTCTTGTATTTGATTTTCCCGGCGACGCTGCCAATTTTGCCTTGTGCTTCGCACTGCCGATGTGATTGCGATACTGGTTCTCGCTGTAGTATGTCTTATGACATGTGTCACAAGGTTTCTCGAACCCAGCCTTGTCTGCTTCAGCCGTCGATGCTGCTCGAGCCTGCAACACCTTCTCTGTGAAGACTTCGGAGGAAATCGGTGGCAGGGTCGCGACCCGACGTTTGAGGTTGTAACGACTAATACGCGCCATTTAGCTGCTGGAACAGTACTGTCCAAAACGTTGCCAGGAACACTCACTGCCAGTCGGTCCTCATGTGACCCTTTTGCAAGTCACTGTTCCTGAAAGCCACCTGGCATGTGTTGCAAGTGTACGGATGCGACATGCCGACGTCAATCCTGGAAACATCATTGACATTTGGAGCCATGCGGCTGCCCGAGATGGTTGTCATGCTGCTACAGCTGACTGTCGCTGGACACCGCCGAGGAGGATTCGCCTGATCTGTTGACCCAAAGAATGACGAGAATTCAGCGAGAAGTAGCGCAGCGTCGATGATCTCTCGAGTTCAAGGGTCCGCGTTCCTGTGGGCTGAACGACGACACACTATTGATTGGAATGAAAAAGACGGATTCGTCGGATTTCAAGCCTCGAAGAATTGCGATTTAAGGAGGGGAAAATGGGGATCGGTGGCGGATTGGCGGGGTTGGTTTGCCTCCAGCGGTACGTGCGTCCTCCACCCACGTCACACCAGACCCCTGGCGTTTTGAAGAGAAATACTTTGTGATAGAGACAGGGATAAGTTATGGTGACGACTTGATCGAGCTGCCTGGATGAAGCGACACTCCCTTCTGGTCTTCCTGAGGATACTCTTCGGAGGCCGATCGCATTGCGCAAGCCAAAGTTCCACTCGTAGCCAGTTGACTGTGTACAGCAAGTCTCGGCAGCTCGCGTACTGTCGCTTGTACTTTGTCTGTATACCTGCCTCTATCAACTCTATCGACTCTGCGACTGGTGGGTTCATCCGACAAGTGACATTATGGCCCCGGGACAGACACAAACAGCATGTCGTTTACCCTGGTCATGTCCTACTTAGTAGTAGCTGCGGAATTCAAATGCTTGAGTGGTTAAACCCACAGGTACCACAGGCTAGGTTCTGCTTGGATGCAGCAGTGCCGATTTGAGGCTGAAAGAACTTCGTAGCTGGATACCCCTTGATCGATCCCGGTTCGGCCCAAGGTTCTATTTGATACGCCGATTTGCATTAGCTAGGAGGTAGAGGCACCTCTGTAATTGTACTTACTAAGCGCCCGGGCCCCACGTCGTACTAGCGCAGTCCGGCTGGACTTTTCGCACTTGCATCTTCATCGAGACCGATGCCTGTTTACTGGGCAATTCTTACGAGACCCGCCGCGAAGGACGACAACTCACTTTCCTCCGTCGCCCTCAAGGCTTCGTCTTCCGACCCATGAAGCGGGATAGCTCCCGGTCGGCTGGCCTTGGCCCTGTTCACAAGCCCCTTTCTGCTGTGAACGAATTCGATGTACTCCCGGCGCTTTGGGAACACGCGCCGTTTCCCCGGTTGCCTTGGGACGCGCCGAGCGAGCTGAGAGAGACCGTCGGCGATGTCGACAATCCGAAACAACTGTATGCAGTTCACAAGGCCAGCCGTCGCCATAACATCCAGCTGCTGATATCAAAGTGAGCGGTTCACTAACCCCCGCTGCATTCCTCCCATGGTTACTTTCGCGCCAGAAATTGACCGACACAGGTTTGTCGTCCAGCTTCGCGAAGGCTGTGACGCCGACTACTGCACGACCTCCACGTGCTTCACGTGTCGTAGAAGAATTGCAGGGCGCGCGCCCATTCGCCGATACAGCCCTACAAGTGCGAGGACTTTGGCCGTTTATCTCGCCACCCAGGACAATGCCGAACATGGACTTTGCCCGCGATTGAAACCTCCGAGCACGGCGCCCGTGACTGTCAACTCGCTCATGCTTGCCCCGAATCGAAAGCCACACTTTCGGGACGACGAGACGCTGCGACCACGGAAGGCTGCGAGAGACGGTGTGCATCACGCGAGCGATGTTGGGGAACCAAACAAACATTCAAAGCCAACGTGCAAGCGAGTGTCGGCGCAAGACAGACCCTCGGAAAGTGGGTTCGCGGCGACACCGGGATCAAAATCAGATAGTGAAGAGCTCGAGTTGATGGAAGGAGGACATGCGCCAGGCTTCTCTATCTTCGAAGAAGTCGCGAGTACAGATTACCGATCTTTCGCTGCCAATCTCTTTGGAACCGTCGCGTTCAAGATGTTAGAATGGCTAACGCCCAAGGGCATTGAGGAAATGCATCGAAAGGTCAATTCGCTGCAGGCAGAGGCGCTGCAGGCAGAGGAGCAAGGGGAGGAACAGGAAACCACGAATCAGGTCGATACCAAGGCGAAGGAAATCGCCGAGCAAGTGCAACAATGCCTCCCCGCGCCTTTGCATCATCAGAGCATGGAAGATCGTTTCTCTGAAACAGGAGTCCCCGGGTCTCAGAAAGAGAGTGGAAGTGACGGCCTGTCTGGACAGGACCAACGGCTGGGGCAGACGATCCGGAGAGGCGTGGAGGCGGACGCCAAGGACGAGGTACAGCCAAACACGCAGCCCACAAGGGCAAACCGACCAGTAAGCACTCGAAGAAATTCCAATGCGCATATCCGGCGGCAGTCTGGCCCGGGACGCAAGTTGTCGATAGACTCTGCTCCTCATGAAGTGCCTGGGGATGAGCCTGTCACCAGCCACCTGAGAGCTCCAAGAAAAAATGGGGCACAGGGAGAAAGAAGTTCTCGTGTATTAAAGACGACCGGATCCGTACTGTCTCGCCCAATATCACAACTGTCTTCAGCTGGATATTTTGATGAAGTGAAGCTGGAAACCATGCCACGGCTGCCTCTCTCATCGACACAGTTCCCCGAAGCAACATCAGGATCGGACCGTGGTCCATCGGATGACTCCAGGAGCAGCACGGCCAGCAGTCCAGGCGGCCCGAAAAGCCGGTCTTTGAGTTCCATGGCTTCTTCTGAAAGGTCCCATAACGACAGCGCCCGCGAGTCTGACATGGATGAGGAAACCATGTTACCGCAGACAATGACGATACTCAGCGCAAACCTCGTCAATTTTCTATGCGACGTCCTGCAAGCAGACGGAACGGCCGAGAAGCACCTTTTGGAGCCATCTATCGTCTACCGATTTCCCTTCAAGCACCCCGACCCCAGCAGGAATATGAGGAGAAAGACTTACCCACACGCCGATTACCCGCTTCGCATGAAGTCCGCGTGGAAGTTGTTTCTAGAACAATCAATGTTCTTCGTATTGAGCGACGCACAACTGCTGGTTCGCTCATTCACCAGACGAGGGCAGCTCTACGATTCCCATACTCTCTGGTATTGCATGCTTAGGATGGAACGGGTCGCGCCGACGCTGGTCTTCCATAGCCTCTGGCTCGCGGCTGCTAGTCTTTTCGTACCGCCGAAGCGCTTACAGTCTCTTAGGTCCCCGACTGGCCGGCTGTTTCCAAGGCACCAAGACTCACTCAGCAACAACGAAGCAGGTTACCTGATGTCCATATGTCTACATGCTCTTGTGGCCACCGCGCCCTTGATCGAGGACCCCAGCGCTCTGCCTGACCTGTCCCGCATACGGTCGCACGGTCTGACCGTGGCAAGAAGCGGAGCAATGCCAAAGCAGCCAGAAGAGTTGTGTTTGCAGTACGACGACGCCTTCAACCACGAGCCTGCGGTCCGTTTGGCCAGACGGCTGTTCACAGCCATCACGACGCGGCGCTACTTCGATGACATGAGTGAGCTGAAAGCGGTGAAAGACCAGGACGACGACCCGGACGTGTTGGCGGCCTTGTTCTCGCAAATGAACTTCATGAGCACCGAAGAGGCTTACATACTGGATTTCTCTTTTATTGAACGCACACGTCACGAAACGCGAGTTCCGATTGTCTTGCTGGACTGGGCCAAGACGATCATGTTGAACGACTGGGATGGCAACCCCGAAGTACCTGGCGATGGGCCATTCGGTGGTGCTCTGGCCCTGACTGCAGCCCTCCACCAAAGGCGTTTTGACATCACCCTCGGCGACCCCCTCTTCAAGTGCGAGTACTTTGCCGATCGCTTAGATCCTGTGGAGATGCCGGTTGCCTGGCTCAACCACACCTCGACAAGGCAAAAGCTCCATCTCCTGGATTTCCCCTATCTCTTCAACGCATCCAATCTTGTGTCTTACTTCAGATCCATCAATTTCTCGCGAATGAGTCGGGCTTTTGAGGAATCGAGCTCGCTCCAAAGCAGGATTCATGCCATTACTACCACTGGGAGCCTGATTGTGAATCCGCACCACAAAGAAGTCTTGCAGGACTTGCTGAAGACGGCGTCGTCCAAGTACCTCATTCTGGACATTAGCCGCGATAATGTCGCGAGAGACGCGTTCGATCAACTCTGGCGAAGACAAGAGAGGGAGTTGCTACGACCGCTCAAGGTCCACCTCGGCGAACGTGACGGTGAGGAAGGCTTCGATTCGGGTGGTGTGCAACAGGAGTTCTTTCGAATGGCCTTTGCCGAACTGCTCGACCCAGACTATGGCGCCTTCACCATCGACGACCGAACTCGAATGACGTGGTTCCAGCCCGGTTCCATCGAGCCGGTATGGAAATTCGAACTCGTTGGTCTGCTCACGTCGTTGGCCGTCTACAATGGCCTGACTCTGCCAATCACGTTTCCCAAAGCCATGTATCGAAAGCTCCTGAATGAGCCGGTTGATACACTCGAGCACATCGCCGATGGCTGGCCTGATCTAGCAAGTGGCCTCAATACCCTGCTAGATTGGGATGAGAAGGACGGTGCTGTCGAGGACGTTTTTGCTCGGACTTACGAGTTTTCTGTGCCGGGCTTCGGTCAGCCAATTACACTACAGATGAGGTCGGTCGCCGCTCCGAAGGGCCTCAAGTCACTTTTCAAACAGTCCTCGGGGCCCTCGACACCTTCGACAGAGGAGTGGCCTCAGTTTTCGAGAAAAGCGTGGAACGCGGCCGCTGACAAAACTACGGACCCGAACCACACCACCATCTGGGAAGAGGCGCCGCTTGTGACAAAAGACAACCGGGAGGGGTACGTGCGAGACTACATCCGGTACCTGACCGACGTGTCCGTACGGCCGCAGTACGAGGCGTTCGCACGCGGCTTCCGCACATGCCTGCATCCCAAGGGCTTGTCCCTCCTGACGTCGGCGCTGCTGCAATCGGTCGTCGAGGGCGTGCAAGAGATCGACGTGGCGGAGCTGCGGCGGTGTGCCCGCTACGTCGGCTGGGACGCGTCGCACCGCACCGTGCGCGACTTCTGGAGCATCGTGCGCCGCTTCGACGACGACGCCAAGCGCCGTCTGCTCGAGTTCGTCACCGCCAGCGACCGCGTCCCCGTCGGCGGCATCAAGAACATGCAGTTCGTCGTGCAAAAGAACGGCACCGAGGACGATGCCAACGGACATTTGCCCACCGCCTACACCTGCTACGGCACCCTGCTGCTGCCCGAGTACAGAGATAAAGAGATCTTGCGGGAAAGGCTGCAGATGGCGCTGGCGAATGCACAGGGGTTCGGGTTTGCGTGAGGTATGAGCGAGGCGTCGGGTTGAAAGCATCAGAGGAGCTCTCACTGCATAGACAAAGAGAAAATGTATTGTAACCTGTACAAGACTTTGTAGGGCAGCAGGGCGCAATGGACAATTCGAGTGATCTGGATTCGGTCGGTACCTTGATGATGTCTCCATGGAACCAACTTTGTCACACAGCATGCTAACACAGTAAATGGTGGTATCATCCTGGGTCTCTCATAGTCCTTTCTAGTACGCCACACCTAGCTAGAAATCCTCATCTCCAGACCCGGCAATGATGACGTTGTTGACCTTGAGCACCATACGGCATAGCTGTGTGGCCAACATAAGCTGCTGCTTCTTACCAATCAACGGGTCGATCACAAACGCCTCCTTCATGTCGTTGCTTCCCTTGCCCATGCAGTCCACGCCTAGACGGCCGCGGCCTGCTGGTGCCTTGACCTGCTGGCTCTTCACCTCGGCCAGTGTTGCGATGGGGTTGAGTCCGCTGTTCTCGGCAAGAGCCATTGGTACTGCGTCCAGGGCCTCGGCGAATGCTCGCATCGCGTACTGCTCGAGCCCGGGTGTCTTCACCGCCGCGTCTTCCACCGCAAGGCTGCATGCAATCTCGGCAGCACCACCGCCGTAGACGACGCGGTTATCCTTTACGAGATTGCGGACGACACACAAGGCGTCGTGCAGAGAGCGCTTTGCCTCGTCGATGATCTAAGATGCCACAGTTAGTCATGTAGCAGGTATTCTCTTGAGAGAGTTCCCCACCATCTTGTTACTGCCCCGGACGAAGACAGTCACTGCCCGCGTGTTTGCGCACTCCTCAATGACCAGCATCTTCTCGCGCGTCGTACCAAAGCTCATCTCGCGCACAATCCCTGCACGGCCAAGCTTTTCCGGCTTAAGATCCTCAAATCTCGGGACTATCCGACCATTGGTGGCAATTGCAATGAGCTCGATCTCAGGACCGCCCACCCACCGGATAGCGGGCAGCTTGTTTTGCAATAACAAATGATTCGCTTCATCGTCAAATCCCCACTGGCAGAGGGCTAGGTTGGCGCCCGTATCCTTGATTTGTTGAATCATCTCGATGAACTTTTCGCGCTCGTAGTTCTGAAGCTTCTTGAACTCTTCCACGTTGGTGATTTCGAGCTTGTGCTTCGTCTTGGGCTTTGGTGGCTCGAAGGCGCACGTGAGAATGGCGATGCGTGCGTCGCGCACCTCGGACGGCATCTGCGGGTGAGAGAAGTCCTTGTCGACAATCACACCCTTGACAAGAAGGGAGTCCTCGAGCGCGCCGCCTACTTTACCATCCACCTTGATCAGCTCGAAATCGACGTCCTTTCGTTCCAGATCGGCGACGCAAAGCACGGCGTCCACTGCGATATTGGCAAATTGATCGTGCGCCTTGGACACGATCTTGCTACCCAGGCTCGTCCGCGCTACTTTGACCAGGTTCGCTGTATTGTCTTTTCCAAACTCGATCAAGTCAGAGATTCTGTCCAACTCTGCTACCGCAATATCACAGGCTTGGTCGTAGCCGTCGGCTATGCGGATTGGGTGGATGCCCTTGTCGATGAGCTCGGCCGCCTGCTCCAGAAGCGCTCCCGCCAGAACAACTACGCCGGTTGTACCATCTCCAATTTCATCATCTTGTGACTTGGACAGCTCCACCAGTAGCTTGGCAACATGGTTGGATATTTCCATCTGCTGCAAGATCGTTGCTCCGTCGTTGGTGACTGTGATGTCGCCATCGGGGGAAATCAGGATTTTGTCAAGACCTCGGGGTCCTAGGGAGCTCTTGACGATGTTTGCGACTGTCCGCGCTGCGAGTATGTGCGATTTAACGGCTTCGTTTCCATATTGGCGCTTCTTCTTGCCCTGGCTGGATGCGGCGGCATATTAGCAGAGCACTCCGCAAGCCGTGATGCCCAGCCGAAGTCAGTCGCGAACTACTCACTCTCTTACGACTATGAATGGCCTCCCCTGGTCATCCTTCATAACCGCCGCTGCAAGCAGGCTTGATTAGTCGCGTGTTTCCAGTACGCAAAGCGGCTGCAGTGCTCACCATTGGAGAGATCCAGATCTGCACATCGATTAGCATATCCAGTTCTTCTAGTTGAGTAAAAGCTCGCAAGATCGCTACTGACTCATCTTAGGGTTGAGGGCCTTGCCTCCCACGCAAGACTTGGTGAGATTGAAAGTGTGCCGTAAACCCCGTCTGAATGGCCTGTTCCATAGCCCGCGGGAGAAAAAAAGATACTAGAGCTTACAAGTATTACCCGTCCGCGGCTATCGGTGAATCTTCGGCAAGTATTTCCTCTAGTGCTACGAAGTACTTTGTTATCGAGTTCCAGATGAGGGGCAACGGCCATGTAGAACTGTACACTTGACTTGACCTCGTAGTTTTCTCGAGCAGAAAAGAAGGTTTCAGCCCGTAAAAGGTAGATCGCGGCGAGTGCAGTTGAAAGTTTCGCGTATTCCCATTCGTCGGTGATTTCATCGCCACATTCATCATCCCCAGCCCGTCTCCGACAACTCACTGGCTTCGGTCCATTGTTTACTCGGACGTCATTTACTTCTCTCGCTCAATCGAACTTGGCAGTGCGGTCTTGCTGGGTCATAATCCCCGATAACCGACACGTGGCCGTTGGCCTTTCTCCGGTTTCTACAGGGGCAGCCTACTGGGGCAGCCTCCTCCGTACATTACAATATGTCTCGCCACCAAGCTGTCCGCAACTTGGATCTCGAGGAGGTGCTCGATGAGTCATATGGTTACGAAGACGAAGACCATGATATGAGTGCGGAGGACAGGACCCTCTTGGCAGAAGGCACCATTCAAGTCAAGTCGGCTCTAGGCGTAGCAGTCTCGAAAGTCACGACTGCCCAGATCGAGGAGGCACTATGGCACTATTACTTCGATGTGGACAAGTCCGTCGCCTATCTGGTCTCCAAGTTCATCGCGCCTGCACCGAAGGCAACAAAACCCCCGCAAAAAGCAAATGGTGAGTGGACTACCTCTACATTGCAGCTTTCTTTTAGTCAGGCTGGCACCACCGACGGCCTGGCTGTTGGCTCAGCACATCATCGCGACTTCCTCGGGCAACTTGGGTACGGAATCCTGGCCAGTTTCATGGAGCCTAATGTACCGTCTTCAGACGCTTGTGACTTGCCAGCATTCTGTCAGCCCGTCAAGTCTGAGCCACGACAGTCCTTCGCCCACTTCTTCCAGGACATGCCATGGGGTAGCATCCTTACGAGCCGGCGGCAAACCACCTTTCTGGAGCCCTCGCGACCACGGGGTGGCCTCTTAGGGGGCGGGCCTGCCAACCCACCAAAGACGTCTAAGCTTGCACAGATCGCGGCAGAGCGCAAACGCAAGCTCGAGGAGAAGAAAGCCCAAGAAGAGGCTGAGCCACGGCGAAATGTGCTGGCGGAGAAGCCACGAGACACGAATTCTGACTTCATGAGCTCGTCGTGGTCGTCCAGGCTAGAGGTGCGGCTCAAGGCTCCAAAGGCGCGTGTTGGCGAAACGTCGCCTGCACCCGCATCGCCGCGGAATAGCGCCCCGGGGCGACAACTTCCACCGACGCTGAGCCAACTCCTTCATCCAACATCTCTTCCACCCGACGTGGACGCCCCGGAGTACATGGACTCTGAATCAGACCTAGGGCTCCGGAAGGCAAACCCATCCTCCTTTGCCTCAGCGCTTTTTGGATCGACTTCGCCAACGCCTTCACGCCAGATACCGGCAGCCTTTTCTTTGCCGTACATGGCCTTTTCGCCCTCCTTTGAAGCTTTCTCAAGACCTAGCCCGGATGATGTTGTGCTAGCAGCACAGGCGGAAGGTTCGCTCACGGGCAAAAAACAAGCACTAACAACATGCTGATAGTGCATGCAGCCGGGAAAACCACGACTGATTCTGCGGCCAAGAAGAAGCCCCTCTCAACTGACGCTATCTCCGACAACGTCAAGGCCCTGAAGCTCGCGGAGAGTCCTGTGCCCAAGAGCAAAAACTGGGACGTGCTGTCGGAGTTCGAGAACAGCCAAAGAAAGAAGTCAGCCAGCTTTGTGGTTGTCGGCCACGTCGACGCAGGCAAGAGTACCATGATGGGACGTTTGTTGCTCGATCTTGGTGTGGTCGATCAGCGAACGATTGAAAAGCTCCGGCAAGAAGCAGAGAAAATTGGAAAGTCATCCTTCGCGCTTGCGTGGGTCCTGGATCAAAGATCAGAGGAACGAAGTCGCGGCGTAACAATCGACATTGCCACCAACCGGTTCGAAACAGAAAAGACAGCATTCACAATACTAGACGCGCCAGGCCATCGAGATTTCATACCCAACATGATTGCAGGAGCTAGTCAGGCGGACTTTGCCGTCTTGGTCATCGACGCAGGAACCGGGGCTTTCGAGTCAGGTCTCAAGGGGCAGACAAGGGAACACTCCTTGCTCATCAGGAGTATGGGGGTTTCCAGGATCGTAGTGGCAGTCAACAAACTGGATACGGTCGGCTGGTCCATGGAACGTTTCAACGAGATCAAAGACCAGATCACAGGTTTTCTCACCGCAAAAACCATGGGCTTCCAGAACAAAAACATCGTCTTTGTGCCAGTATCGGGTCTACACGGCGACAACCTGGTGCGAAAGCCGTCCAGCTTGGCGGCGTCCTGGTACACCGGCTCTACTCTGGTGGAAGAGCTGGAAAAATCAGAACCCAGCGCGCGGGCCCTGGCGAAGCCGCTGAGAATGACCATCTCGGAGGTATTCCGCACGACGCAGAGCGCTGTCTCGATCTCGGGAAGGATCGATTCGGGCTCTCTGCAAATGGGCGACGCTCTCCTTGTGCAGCCAAGCGGAGAGAAGGCATATGTCAAATCTCTACAAGTGGACGAGCAGCCTGCCGACTGGGCCGTGGCCGGACAGAATCTGGTGATTCATCTCAGCAACATCGACGTCATTTATGTGCGGGTTGGCGATATCGTCTGCGATGTCAAGCAACCCATCGACTGTCGACACACGTTCACCCTCAAAGCACTGGCTTTCGAATTTCTGATGCCGATGCAGGTGGACGTGCATCGAGGGCGGCTTCACTCGGCTGGGCGCATTGACGACATTCTGGCCCAACTGGACAAGGCGACGGGTGCGGTCACGAAGAAGAAGCCCAGAGTGGTGAAGCCTGGGAATACTGTCAGGCTCATCATCAAGCTTATCTCGAAGGTGCCTTTGGAAGCTGGGCAACGTGTCATCCTGCGGAGTGGGGGCCAAACGGTGGCGGCCGGCTTGTTAGAGTGAAAGAAAGAGAGAAATCCCTGAGAAGGCTATGGGGGCTTCAGGCTCAATGGATTCGTGTCAGGTACAAAGCATCACGTGGCGAGGGGTGGGTAGACGTTCAAGCATAGGCCGAGAACCTCCATCTCACGCATCTGCGTCCAAGTCTCATTGTCCCAATCGCTCATGGGATTTATATTTTCCCTGGGAGCCGAAAAACGACGCAGGTGCATTCAGTTGATTGTGAGCCGGCCTCGGATTGTGGATGCTGTCATGGACCGTGTTGCCATGACCAGGGAACGAGTGCCTATCAGGCAGTGAGACTTGAGTACTGTTCGAAGGGTGGCAAGTGTATCCAAGGGACCTGTGGACGACTAGAAAGCCCACTCAGGTTCCTTGGCAGTCTCGGGGCCCGATCTTCTTGCCGTGTGTCTGCTAATCAGGAGCATTTTATGCTTCTTTGCGCATGACGAAATCATTTCGCGCGAGATACGAAGTACGCCGTGGAAAGTCGCAGAATTCTTTGCTTCACAACGCCGAAAATTATGTATGCAGGGGCTCGAAAACAGAACTGGCCATTCTAGACGACTAATGAGGAGAGGCAAAGTATCCTCCGAACCGGACTCGGGTACTGTACCGGCACAAGCATGCAGGAAGCAACTTCTCGCTTGATTCTCGCTACCTCGAAGCCTAAGTCCTTCCCAGTATCCACCCCTGACCCATCACGTGGGGATCGGCGTGTGGGAAGGAAATGTGTCCTCTCCGGTGGAGACAACGCAGCCCACTCTGTGAATGAACACCTGGACTTTTCTTTTTGGGGACGGCTTAGATATAAGAGCCTATGCGCAACACCCGGCTCCCACTTCCCAAACCTCTCCCACTATTTCCAAATCGTCACTTCTTTGTCAGCTACCGGCGCGCGCGGTTGTCTATCCTTCTCCATTTGCACACTTTATCTGTCTTTCACTCGCGCCTGGATCGCTTGTCGAGGCGTTCTTCAAACAGATCTAGAGCTTCGAGATGGAGCCGCGATCACGGAGCTGGGCCCTTGGCCTCAGCATCATCGGCCTCTTCTCCCTTCTCTTCTCGGCTGGTTTCGTGCAGCCGGTGAAGGCGGACGCCAATGTGCAAAACCTCGGCACCGTCATCGGTATTGTACGTAAATTCCAGTTCCCAAGCCTGCCCTTGAGCCAGGTCGACAGGGTGACACTAGAGCACAACTAATCACTGCTGCCATTAGGATCTGGGAACCACCTACTCCTGCGTGGGTGTAATGCAGAAGGGCAAGGTCGAGATTCTGGTAAACGACCAAGGTCAGTGCTGCGCAACTATTTTGTCCACCCGCCCAGGCATTTGCCAGCAGCCTGCTAACCGTCGGCGCAGGAAACCGAATCACTCCCTCATATGTGGCCTTCACCGATGACGAGCGTTTGGTCGGAGACGCAGCCAAGAACCAGGCCGCGGCGAACCCCTTCCGGACCATCTTCGACGTAAAGCGTCTCATTGGTCGCAAGTTCGCGGACAGCGATGTGCAACACGATATCAAGCATTTCCCCTACACGGTTGTGGCCAAGGACACCAAACCGGTCATTAAGGTCGAGGTGGCCGGCGTCGAGAAGACCTTCACCCCCGAGGAAATCTCCGCCATGATACTGGGAAAGATGAAGGAGGTCGCCGAGGGGTACTTGGGCAAGAAGTTTGTAGAACCTGATGTCCTCTACGTGTGAACCACGTCGCTGACCCTGGCATAGGGTTACTCACGCCGTCGTCACCGTTCCCGCATACTTTAACGACAACCAGCGTCAGGCTACCAAGGATGCCGGCACCATCGCGGGCCTGGATGTCCTCCGCATTGTCAACGAGCCCACTGCCGCCGCTATCGCCTACGGTCTTGACAAGACACAGGACGGCGAGCGGCAAATCATTGTATACGATCTTGGCGGTGGTACTTTCGACGTGTCTCTTCTGTCCATTGACCAGGGTGTCTTCGAGGTTCTCGCGACTGCTGGTGATACCCATCTTGGCGGTGAGGACTTTGACCAGCGCATCATCAACCACTTCGCCAAAGCCTTCAACAAGAAACACACCGTGGACGTCACCAAGGACGCCAAGGCTATGGGCAAGCTGAAGCGCGAGGCCGAAAAGGCAAAACGCTCCCTCTCGTCCCAGAAGACGACTCGCATTGAAATTGAATCCTTCTTTGACGGCAAGGATTTCTCTGAGACTCTCACCCGGGCCAAGTTCGAGGAGCTGAACATTGACTTGTTCAAGAAGACCTTGAAGCCTGTGTAGGTCCGATTTGTTTCCAGCACTCGCTTCTCCGCTGACAGCCAATTTAGCGAGAAGGTCCTGGAGGATGCCAAGATGTCGAAGAGTGACATCCACGATATCGTACTCGTGGGTGGCTCGACGCGCATACCCAAGGTGCAGGAACTCATCGAGGAGTACTTCAACGTGAGCCAACTTGCACGTCTCAAATGTCAGCTTGCATACTAACGAAAGATACAGGGCAAGAAGGCCAGCAAGGGTATCAACCCTGATGAAGCTGTCGCGTTCGGCGCTGCTGTTCAGGCTGGTGTGTTGAGCGGCGAGGAGGGCACTGACGAGATCGTTCTTATGGACGTAAACCCCCTGACGCTCGGTATTGAGACTACCGGTGGTGTCATGACCAAGCTCATCCCCCGCAACACGCCTATCCCCACTCGCAAGAGCCAGATCTTCTCGACCGCCGCCGACAACCAGCCCGTCGTCCTGATCCAGGTCTTCGAGGGTGAGCGCTCCATGACCAAGGACAACAACATCCTTGGAAAGTTCGAGCTCACCGGCATCCCCCCGGCACCTCGTGGCGTTCCCCAGATTGAGGTCTCCTTCGAACTGGACGCGAACGGTATTCTCAAGGTCTCTGCCCACGACAAGGGCTCCGGCAAGTCCGAGTCCATCACCATCACAAACGACAAGGGCCGTCTCACCCAGGAGGAGATTGACCGCATGGTCTCAGAAGCCGAGAAGTATGCCGAAGAGGACAAGGCCACCCGCGAGCGCATCGAGGCTCGCAACGGTCTGGAGAACTACGCCTTCAGCTTGAAGAACCAGGTCAACGACGAAGAAGGGCTCGGTGGCAAGATTGAATCCGACGACAAGGAGGCAATCCTCGATGCCGTCAAGGAGGCTCAGGATTGGCTCGATGAGAACGGTCAGTCCCCAAGCACCCCATCTTGCAATCTCTAGGAACGGAAAGTGACTGACATGACACAGCTGCCACCGCCACCGCCGAGGACTTCGAAGAACAGAAGGAGAAGCTGTCGGGCGTTGCCTACCCTATCACCAGCAAGCTTTACAGCCAGTCCGGTGGTGCCGATGGTGCCGAGGACGAACCTCCTAGCCACGACGAACTTTAAGTACAAAGAGCGATGTCTTTCTCGTGTTGTCAATTATACCTTGGCATCTACTCAGCAAATGAATAGGTGTTTGCGGTCCCGGATTTTCGCGCTTGCCTATGTGTATCTTCAAGGTGTCTGTTTGGCTGGCGGAACTCGTGCGCCGGAATGATCACACTAGCTGAGCGCAAAGCATGGTTCTGCGTAGAGGTTCGCCCGTTCAGCTAGCGAGCGAGTTCTATCTGTCAAAAAGAAGTGTAATTGACATGCAACATACATGTGCGTGATGACCCCAACCTCCACGTGGTCAAGCCTACCCACTCAAGTCGCCCAACATGGAGACTTCGTTCCAGTCCACCTCGCTGATGTGCAAGACCGTGAGGACCGGCGACTCACGGTCGTGTCCACGGCCTTGTGCACACGACTGGACCATGCAAATGCACCTGCACAGCCGCATCGTCCCGTCCTGGCCACCATCAAGAAATACGGCGCTCTGGCGGTCAACCACGTCCCCGATACGCCAGCCGGTGAGCGTGCCACGGACGTAGGCGTGATCCTGCTTGATATCGACGAAGCGGAAGTACTGAAGAAAAGACGCCCCTGACGAGAAAATGTGGTTGTTCGTCTCACGGTGGGAATGCTGTACACGCGCGTACAGCTGGAACATGGCGTCTCCAACGGGGTGGGGGCCGTTGGAGACCTGCTGCTGCAGCTCGCGAAGACGGAAGCAGGTGTGAAGGTTGGGGCCGGTCAATGCATTGGGGAGCGACAAGTCGGGCTGGGGTGGCGGTGTGCATGGGGCGCCAGAGGCCGCCCGGGCTGTCGTGGGTTGCTGGCAAGATGCCGACTCCGTCGACGTCGCAGGGAATGGCGGGCGCTCTGAGAATTCATCCTTTCCAACGGTCGAAGAGCTGCTGTGGTCGTGGGAGAAAATCTGGTCCAAGTCGTCGTCCCAATCGAAGTCTTCGATAGATGGAAGGTCCTTGAAGGCAAGACCGCTGGGAGGACAGCTCTCTTGGTAGCGCTGCGTGCCGGGAGAAGGGTCCGCTTTCCACACCTCGTTCCAGTCCAGGTTTTCATCGACGAGGTCATCGTCGTCTTGGCCAGCGTGATCGAGCAAAAGACGGTATGATGACGGTTGACCGAGAGTCTTGACCCCGTTGGTTGAAACGTGGCCCAGGGCATCTCCCATGTGGTGTTGAACACGGGAAGGCGGCTCGGTCAAGGGCAATCCACACGAGTGCGATTGGAGGGCAGACGGCCTTGTCGCACTCAACGAACGCATCGTCACGAAGGGCGTCGTCGACGAAGGGGTCGGGTGGTCGGTTCGACCACTCCCGCCATAGTCGTGGACGGGCAGCTCGATCTTCTGCCGCTTAGCGGCTCTCATTGGACTGGATGGCGGTTCAGGAGGGTATGCAAATGCCATGGTTGATGGTGTCTTGCTTATAACCGCGTCTCGTATCAAGGCGAGAAGAGGCAACAAAAGGCTGCTGGCAGGGTTGGCTCGAGGCAGAACGGCTTCATAGGATTGCTTCTTCACGGTGAACGAGCGTGCGGGCGATGCTACAGAAGACTGGAATCTGCGTCTCCGTAGCTACTTGGCCTCAATGTCTGTCTGCACATGACGAATCACTAGGATTATTCTTCTGATATTTTTGTGGTAGCAAGAGTCCCTAATTGTAGGCCCCAAGCTGTATATTAGGTAAGGTGAAAAGTGGTGTTTCGATCGGGAAGGACCGAACATCTTCGCCGGGCATTCGCTCTTTCCTTTTCTTTCCTGGTTGCAGTGTTACCTCCCAAGCCGGCGGGCGGCTGGCAGACCTGTCAAGACCAAGTCAGGGCGCCCGTCTGAGTGACCTGGAAGTGACGATGGCAGCTGTTGTGTTTTCTCGTTGGCTCACATGCTGCGTAGAAGTAATGGTGTAGGTAGCTACGAAGAGAGGTGAGTACTAGGTAGGTAGTGTGTGTAGCAGTGTGCCTATGTGGTGTACCTCGAGCTAGGAGCCTAGCGCGGCAACGTGGGGCAGCAATGCTGTGCCCGTTGTGTGACTGCATGGCGGGGTTTTAGTGGCCACCAGGCGAGGTGAGAACGTCGCTCTCGTCAGGCAGACGGTCCGGCTTCCGCAGATTTATAGCCGCGTTCAGGAGTCGAGTGACTCCTTCTCCTTGGCACATTCGCGCTGCCGACCTTCGCTCTACACTGGACAGTTGGGTCTTGTTGCGCCACGAAGGACGACATTTTACACGCCCACTGGGTCGTTGTAGCCGGCAGACCTTTAAATCGCTTCGCTGGAACTATACTGGGGATTATTAGTACGACATTGTTTCATGGTAGAGCAAATCGGCCATCATGTTCTCACAGGTCAGTGGGTCCCAGTCGCCGCCATGGGCCCCAAAGCCCTCCTGACAGCCATTCAGAAGAAGCCTTACACGGCGGTCACCGTGACCGTCGAGCGTCTGACTGACGAGTCGTTGTCCGAGAACGATCTCAGCGGTATTCCCGATCTGGTTGAGATTGTCAACCTGCAGGAAACCGGCCCGACAGAAGCTGCGCGGGCTATCCGGAAGAAGCTGAAGTATGGAAACCTCCATCGTCAGCTTCGGGCCCTGACTATCCTGGACGGGCTCATTCAGAACGCTGGCCCTCGCTTCCAACGCACCTTTGCTGATGAGATGCTTCTTGAGCGCCTCCGGTTCTGCGGCACAGCTGAGTTCTCGGACCCAGAGGTTAAGAAGAAGTGTGCCGAGCTATTTCGCAGTTGGGCCGTCGAATACAAAAATGTCCGGGGCATGGAGAGGATTGCCTCTCTGTACAACGTAAGCTGGCCCGACCTGTCGAGGAACAGGGCGCCGTGCTATGCTAAACAACGCTCAGGAACTTCCGCGGCGCAAACATGCCGTCACCCAGGCAAGATCCAAGGTGCTGAAGGAGACAGAGAACCCCTTCGGCGCCGATGAGGGCGACGAGACTCAGTCTGCTTCAGCTGACTCGTCCCGCTCACCGTCGTCTGTCGTCCCGGAACGAGGCGGCCATGGGGCGTCCTCATCTCTCGGGGGCTCTAAGCCTGCTGGTTCAGCGCAGTCCTTCCTCTCTACCAGCAAGGATAGCAAGAAGAAAAAGGACAAGAACACCAAGAAGAAGCACAAGTCCTTCAATCTTGAGGCCGAGAAGGAGCAAATGAAGTCGAAGATCGCCGAAGCATCGATCGCCGCGACCAACCTGATGAACACTCTCCAGAGTATTAACCGGGAGCAGGAGCGTATCTCCAACAATCAGGCGGCCGTGCAGAGGTTTGAGGCATGCAAGCAACTGAGACGACAGATACTCCGATACGTACGTCTTGGGCCAGCAAATCAACCGCGTCCCATGCTGACAATTATCCCAGATCCATCACATAGAATCAGAGCAATGGCTCGGAAGCCTCCTCCACGCCAACGACGAGCTGGTGACCGCGCTTATGACGTACGAGCAACTGGACCGCTCAATTGACGCCGACAGTGACTCGGACGACGAACTGGCGGAACAAGTACACCTCTACCGTTGTATGGAACCCATTTTCCTCATGCGACGGGTTGGAACTTGTAGGGGCTGACTGTCTCGAGTGGCTGCCGAGAAGGGCAAGGGCAAAGAGCCGTCATCTCCTACCATTGCAGATGCCCCGGCCGCTCGCATGGCTAGTCTGTCATTGGAGGCTACATCCCCACGGCAGCCGCCGCGTCCTGCCGCGCCACCGCGTCCATCCGTCGCTTCCAAGCCAAAGCATCTTCAGCAGCCCAAGCAGGTAGAGCCTGAGCCACTTTCTGAGAACGATGACGAGGATGATCCGTTTGCGGACAGGAACGAGGTTTGAGTGCGGGTTTTACTAGACGAGACGGGTTGCTGGAAAGGCCGAGTCACTTTTGCTCTGCGCGTTCACTTTGGCGTGCAACAAGCCGAGTTGCTCCGTGGTACTACTGCCTGAAGCACGCACACACAACCTCGGTCGGATCATGACGTTTGACCGTCGAATTGGCAAGACATGTATTACGGCGCCTTGATGCCTATTGCCCAGTAAAGGAACCAGCGGTCTGCTCGGCACTGGTCCTGAGCAGGAACAAGGGCCGAGTCATGACCTGAGCAGTGAATTATTCACAATAGAGCAGTCCTACATTGATACCCTAATCAGAATAGGTGTTTGGTATACAGTCTCACCCAGCTTTCAGAATTGTAATTTCCATAGTCTTGTGGCCGTTTGTGGCGCACAGCAGGGCGACGCGGACATTGCCAAAAAATACTAGGAACCCTCCCATCTGCACTGCACTGTCGTCAGAACGAGACCACTGTGTGGGGTATGTCGTATATTGTTGCTCTGGTGGACATTGAACCGTTTGGGTGACCGTCCCGTTCCCCCCCCTCCCCCCCACCCCCGCCACACACACCTGTCCGTTTCTGGATGCGCCCCCGGCAGACCCACCGGGGGTGTGAGCGAGGGACGGACGGGTCCTTGCCTGCCCTGCTCCCGTGTTTCCGGGACGGAGGGCAACGCGGGGCTAGTGGGCGACGTGGCAGGCGTCGGCCATCCCGTGGTCGGCGATGTCGCTTGGCTTCATGCGAATGTGTATGCCTGCTCGTCCCGTGACTGCCAACGCACACTCCGCCTGTCTGATCTCGTGAAGAGCACAAGGAAGCTTGCCGGATTGGGATGAGGATTAGTAATGCGCTCAGAGCATGCGCGCGCCCGTACATACGTCATCCCAATACGTCACCCAGTACGGAGTACATGGTGAAGGTAGAGTGTCATCCCGTGGCTAATACCCTACGTACCGTGCGGGCGAGCGGCATGCTCCTCCATCCAGGAGGCGCATTGGAGACAAAAAGGGATGATCTCTGGGTCCAAACGCCCAGGCGAGGCTTCGTCGGTGCGGAGCAGCCAAGCCGTGGCTGAGGTGGCTGGCGGGCGCGTGGTGCCAAAGCCCATGCCACAAAGCCATGTCGACGATGCCAGGGCCTATCAGATCGAGCAGCTGCGGAGGCGCTTCTCGCCCAAGGAGAGTCCCGTCGCCAACGGTGGCACGCTGCTCGCCTTCCCCATTTCGCCTTCGGATCCGGATTTCCCCTTCGAGCTCGACAAACTGCACTGTGAGCTCACCGTCCCGGCCCGCTATCCGGCCCAGTCGCCCAAACTGCAGGTCAAAAACGCCGACGTGCCCCGCGGGTTTGCCATCAACATTGAGAAGGGCTGGGACAAGCTGGTGACAGAGAGGCCG